>CM072512.1:76170568-76218068 GCA_036898135.1 Oncomelania hupensis | reverse complement strand
TGCTGATGGGACGTTTTAAAACCTACTTCTTGACCGCTTGTTGTTGCAGCATTATGACGACAACAACTATTTGTTTTAATGCATGAATGTATAAAGCACAAATATCATTGTAAAGCATCAACGAGTGCATGCCTGTACATGTAAACATATGCTCTTCATAAACAGAACCCCATGGAGTCTTGGTCTATTGTGATGGATAAGCTGAAAGAGGTACTCTAAAGAATAAACACCCTCGCTGGCATAAACCAACCCCTATCCCCCTTTTCCCCACCACCACCCAAACACCCCAAAATGGCCCTCGTTTCCCCTACTGTTGCCTCCGGTGCTTAATGTCTTTGCCACCGCCTGTCAATAACATGCCCGGGCTTGTCTTCCCAGACAGTCTGAGCCTGGCCATGACTAGTGGTCAACGCTGTCTTGGAGTGACGGTCGCTTTTTATGCGTGTGTCTATGAATGGTCTGCAGGCAAAACGTGGCTGACCATTCCCAGGGTAAGGTGATGATGTTGAGAGTAGAAATTAGTGTCCTAATGTTGTTTTATATTTAAAAAACACGATTATGAACATAATATATTGTTATGTGATCATATGATATCACACTCTGAAAAGCCTTTAAAGCAAGTGCAGTGCAAATTTTCACATTTGCAAAGCAGATTTAATGACATTACTGTTTAAACATTACTGTAAAAAAGCAGGGAATACTGGGCACTGTTTGACAATCACTCCTTCTGCACCACCTCTTCGTCATCCCTCATTTTCGTCTTCCTCCAAGTCTTTCTTACAAATCTGCACTGCTTGTGGATTAAAATGAATGAAATAGCAACAACTGCATATAGCCTCGTCTACGGACAGTCATCATATCACGGAATCGTTCGACATTTGAACACAATCTTCTTCTTCTTCTTCTTCTTCTTCTTCTTCTTCTTCTTCTTCTTCTTCTTCTTCTTCTTCTTCTTCTTCTTCTTCTTCTTCTTCTTCTTTGTTTCCGTCTGTGTTTTTGTTTGTTTGTTTGTTTGTTTGTTTCTTCCTTCCTTACTTCCTTCCGTTTTTCTTCTTCTTCTTCTTCTTCTTCTTCTTCTTCTTCTTCTTCTTCTTCTTCTTCTTCTTCTTCTTCATCTATTGCTTCTGCTTCTGCTACTGTAAATGTTCTGAACTTCTTCACTCCGAGCATTCAACGAACAAACTTATGGAAGGTCGATCGAGCAATTACTTCTTGTTACTGAGACCGTTTTCGCTTCAAATACCATTTGATATTTGACCGACAAGGTTTTTTTTCTTCTTGTTCTTCTTCTTCTTCTTCTTCTTTTTCTTCTTCTTCTTCTTCTTCTTCTTCTTCTTCTTCTTCTTCTTCTTCTTCTTCTTCTCCTCCTCCTCCTGCTATATTACATGTATCTCCTTCTTCATCTTCTGCTGTTGTGCTGGATTTTTTCTGCTTCTAATTGTGTTGTTGAGCATGCTAGCAACTGAATTTTGTCACCAGCGGTTACATGTACATTTTACCTTCACGACGTCACAATATTCATAGTATTTAATGTTTGTTCAGTCTTTCTTCTTTTGTCTTTTTCGTCTCTTTATCTTTTTCCGTCTACTGTTAATCACATGGCTGCCTCAAATTCTGGCTTGTAGACTATCGACCAGAGTTAATGAGCGAGCAAATGCATTTTGCCACTGGCTATCCTAACTTCCCGGTACTCCCCAAAGTTTACCACAACTAGCTTCTTTATCCTCCTCATCTTTTTTTTTTCCTCTTTTACTTAATACTTCTGTTTCCACATTTGGTCAAAAAAAAATAATGAACTAGTAACTGCATACTACCACTTGCAGCGGCCATTTCAATACATTACAATACAATACAGCCGCGCCGGAAGATGTTTGTGGGTTATTTTTTGCAGGGGGAAGGGGGGTCAAGATTTTTGTTTTGGGGAAGAGGGTTGGGAGAGGGGGAGAGTGAATAATGGGAGGAAAAATTATTGATATACTATTTTTGTAAAGGTTATTTGCACAAATTCTGCTGAAAGTATCGTAGTATGTTTTAGAAGGCGTGTTTTGTGTGTGTGGGGGGAGGGGAAGGGGGGTGTGTGTGTGAGTGTGAGTGTGTGTGTGTGTGTGTAATGAAGAAGTGCATTAGATAATTCAGTTGTTTTTTCTCTCAAGTACCAATCATAGTGTGATTAAAGTAAACCAGAACACATTTGAACTCGTTCGTACCTTTATCTATTTTTACAGTTATTATTAAAGGGTCCTTCCAATTCTTTCAAAATATATGTGACCCGATCTTTTATGGGATACCTTTATTGTAAAGTGGCCTGCTGGTGGAGTATCTTACGTGTTGTTGTTGTTGTTGTTTGTAGATTATAGTCACACGACACTTTCGCATATAGGTGACTACTGGACCGATTTATACTGACACCAGCGGGCCAGTTGTTGGTAAAGGGGAAAATAATATGATCACACGTTGACCAATCTGGGATTCGAACCAGCGACCTTTCGGTTACTAGCAAGTCGCTCTTACCAACTGAGCTACCCGGCCCCCATCTTACGTGTTGTTGCACCAGATCTTTTATAGGGATCAAGGGTGAGCCCTCTTTTAACAAGTTGTGGTCCTGATTCGGCTCTTTGCAATCCGCGGGACCCTATAAACAACGACTAACTAACTTCACCAAGTCCAGAAAATGGCCGTACGAAGTCATTTTGTATGAACAGGAGCGGAAATGAGACGACACGTGCTTTTCGCTATGACTACTGAATGAATACAGTTGTATAAAATACTCTAACAACGCTCGTTCTCAAAACCACTGGAATTCCCTTTTAAGGATATTTAATAATTCTCAAGTTTCACTTGCAACGCGCGCGCTCTTGTGTGTGTGTGTGTGTGTGTGTGTGTGTGTGTGTGTGTGTGAGAGAGAGAGAGAGAGAGAGAGAGACTCCAGACTTCAAAATGTATTTGTACAATATGAATAAGCCAAAGGCCTCGGTACATAAAGGTCTACATACACATTCACACGCACTCCACTCTTTCCCCATACCTAGCCCAAAATTATTGTAAAAGCAATGTTTAACATAAAAACATAAAAATAAAATGGATTCAACAACTTCTCCCCTCTTCCCCTCCCCTCCCCTCCTCATCACCCTTCCAGTAAGTTAATCCATGAAAGCAAATTCAGAACTTTAGCGAAATGTAATTTGACACCCTCCCCCTCCTTTTTTGCCATTTTATTTTGCCTTTTCTACCTATTTCTGCTTGGAAAGTGAAATTAAATAAATACATCAGACAGTACAAAACAATGTATTAGCCGTCCACAAGCTGCCGCCAGTTTGACGAGAGAGAGAGAGAGAGAGAGAGGGGGGGGGAGAGTCTATGTAAGAGAGAGAGAGAGAGAGAGAGAAAGAGAAATAGAGAGTCTATGTCCCACGCCCATCGAAATCAAATCCGTTTAACAAAGGTGATTGACCTTCAAAAAAAAAATGTGCATCCTTATTTGATTCAAATTAGACCGCGGTAAACTCTGGCATCATTGAGTTGGAAAAAAATAATCCCCTCTACTATTCCTTTCTGGCGATGTAACCACAGTGACGGCATTATTATTATTATTATTATTATTATTATTATTATTATTATTATTATTATTATTATTATTATTATTATTATTATTATTATTATTATTATTATTATTTGTTGTTGTTGTTGAGTGTGTGTGTGTGTGTGTGTGTGTGTGTGTGTGTGTGTGTGTGTGTGTGTGTGTGGGTGTGTGTGTGTGTGTGTAAGATAAAAAAACAGGAAAAGAAATTGTTTTAGCGTCACTGTCAGTAGTGGTCGTTCTGTTCAGGTTAGTGTAAAGTATTCCAGACCAAATCACCTATGTCATCCAATCCACTCCAATGTCCACGTCATGCAATTTGTATAGCGCAACACTTTATGTTGCAGAGACGTGCATAAGGCAACGAGATAGTGGAAATTCTTTTTCTTGAGGCACTGATAAAAGTTACTGCTTATATTATAATTTAATAGTTACTGAACATTATAATAATGTCGTTGTATTATGGTTTGATCGCTTGAGTCTGGTGTCTAGTAAACAGTGTTCACTTACCCTGTTCTTGCTGTCACGATGTTTGCCTGTATTTTTGAACTTGGCTATTTTGTGGAAAAGATAAATTACTCCTTGAAACAAAATTGCCTGATGGGAATGGTTTGCTAATGTTATGGATACTAATTATTTTGAAAGGTGTACAACAAAATCAAAAATAATAATTGTACTACTGTTTGTTTTTTTGTTATTTTTTTAGCACAAAACTGTTCAGAGTGTACCGGATCTATTCGACCTTTTAAGAATGCCTATGATTTTGTCTGAAGCAATAATTTGTTATTGTTTGATACATGCTCTTTACCTAGGCCTGTTATGTAACACTGATTACGAATCGGGGGTATATAAGTTAGCAAATGTAGCATTCAAAATGGAGTGTTCCCTGGAACTGTATAGCATCCCTTGCCGTCCCTGGCCAGGACTTGGGCAGGGATGGCGAGGGTTTTGTAATCCAGGCGAACTCTCCCCAGATTTCCCGCTTGCGACACATCACTACTCCCTAAACCGGACACTCGTACTACCTCCCTGACCCCCGGATCAGTGTTGCGGGACGTCGCAACACCCGGTAGTCGGTGGGTGTTGCGGCTGCCCGTAGCATTGAGACGAGGGTGAGGGAGGGGTGCGAGTGCCTCGGTGGGGAGTCGTATGGTCCAAGTCGGAAAATCTGGCAAATTTTTTTCTTTATCAACTTTTAATCCTCTTTCCATTGCCACATTTTGGAGCATTTATTTTGATTAGCAACAAAGTTCTGTGAGTTTTAAAAATAGTTTTATTATGTAACATCATGTTCTTCTGTTATGTTTTTCGCGATTTGTACGTTATTTTGTAGCATTTGTTATTGCCATTATTTGTAGTGTTTCTTATTGATATATAGCATATTTCTTTAAAAAAAAAAACAAACTTACATTAACTCACTGTGAATCTGAAAACGATAAATCTGACATATTTATTTCTTTATCAACTGTGTCTCCTCTCTAGCTTTATTTCAAAACACAACATCTGGAATGATGTTTTCTGAAAGAAAATGTTTCGCTAACTTTTGGTATTGTGTGTATGTGTGTAGGGCTAAATTAGATTGTTCAATTAGATATTTCAATTGTTCTGTCACAGCGCACTTATCTGTTGTAACAGCTGCTCAAGTCGCTTAGGACAAACTGTTTATAGAAGTGTCGTATTTCAAAACACAACATCTGGAATGATGTTTTCTGAAAGAAAATGTTTCGCTAACTTTTGGTATTGTGTGTATGTGTGTAGGACTAAATTAGATTGTTCACTTAGATATTTCAATTGTTCTGTCACAGCGCACTTATCTGTTGTAACAGCTGCTCAAGTCGCTTAGGACAAACTGTTTATAGAAGTGTCCACCTTCCGCCTTAGCGAGGCTGAGAGGTCTTGTTCTCAAGTGGTCGCTAAGGACTCCTCGGACGAATCTGTTGGTAATCAGTGACTCTTTCAGCTCTCCAAACTCGCAGGATTTCGCTTTCAGCTTGAGGTCAGTTACGAAAACGTCGAAGGTTTCGCCCTCGTTCTGGTTTCTGGACAAGAAGATGTCGAGGAAATAAACAATAATTAATTTTACTATAATTATCGAATGTTTAAGCTATATTTTGAATTTCAAAAATATTTGCATGTTCTACCAATATCTTGCAATATCTGTTCTAAAGTTTAGGACACTTAACCACAGAATCCTAGACACGAACGTGTATGTCAAAAATGTCATAGTGGCGATCTTGGTGACGAGTTTCATTATTTATTTTTGTGTTCACATTTTTGTAACTCGAGAAGAGAATTATTAAAATCATATTATTATAGATATCCCAATGCCATCAAATTTCAAGAATTATTGTCATCTAATAGAAAGTCAGTATTATTAAAGCTTGTAAGTCTAATGAAATTATATCCCATGTCAAAATTAATCTAGTTCTGATTATTATTAATATTATTATCATAATGCACTTTATTCCATTCAACATTCATCTTGAGGACTTGCTAACGATCCCGAAAACGTTGGTCTAGAATCATGGTCCTCGGTCTTAATACGGTTTAAGAGTGTGTAAGCAAGTGTGTACGGAAGTCCTCAACATGAATGCTATTTGTGAATGTGTGTATTAGGTCCTCACAATACACCCCCGCCAGTCTTCACTTATCACGCAACATACCAAGTCTAATAGCTCAAAGAGTAGTTACTATTTTGAAACGTACGACCCCTGGCGCTGCTTTCGGGAGCCAAGAGACAATGCTTGCAGTATCGAATCTCAAAAATACCTATTATTTCTAATAGTCCCCACAACCGAGGTCTAGAATCATAGTCCTCAGTCTGTGTAAGCGTTCAAGTATGGGTGTGTGTGTGTGTGTGTGTGTGTGTGTGTGTGTGTGTGTGTGTGTGTTTGGCTATTTTACCAACCTCATATTTCTTTGTTCCCCCATCTTCTCTGCGTTCGTGTGCGTTTTGGGTGTATGTATGTGCGAGCATATTTGTATAAGTGGAGGAGGAGAAGGATTGATGTGTGAACGCGCGCGTGGGTTTTGCTTAACTATCTGAGAAAAAAAAACCACCCACAAATACCAGCCATTCTTATCGAACAAAAAAAAGCATTGCCCATAACATATGAACTTGAGCGAAGCTTGAGTAATTTTTGGAGTGCAGTTATAATCTAATCTCTAGAAACTGTATGTGTACTTGCCTTATCGACTTCGTAAAACATCTAGGATTCGTCTGGAATCTGGATCTCAGGAAGTAGGCTACGTCACAGAAACCTTTATTGGTCAAGATACATATCTTCTACGGGAGATCTGCATTGGAACAATTAGTTAGATTTCCTTTTATACTTGTATATATCCATCTCCCAGGGATTGTAGCGTGTACCTAAACATACCCGCTCATCTCCTATTGCGGTAATCGAACTTGACTGTTCGTCGAAGGATCGATCATAAGCGAGCCGCTTGGCTCTGTCTTCTCGGCTTTCTGCTCTCACATGGGGCTTCTTGGGTTATCTGGCAGAGCTGACGGCATTGTGCGGTTAAGGTTACAGCAGCAAATATGGATGACATTATAATTTAAATAAGGTGATGAATATTGTATCCAGTATGTGTTATTTTGGACTAATACGTCTCTTATGAAGGCCATATAGTGAATGAATGAACGCTGAAGTGTAACATCCACACTCACCATTGGCGATACGGCAGACTGGGATAACCACCCCAGGGAAGAGGTTTACAATAACACTAAACCACCAGAGCAATCGTATTGAAGTAGAAAATATGTGCTAATATATGACTTAAATAAGATAAACAAAAATCCCACGTGCGCTACTTTAGACTAATAGTACTACGTTTTCTTACGTCTCATATCATATCAATAGTGGATTTGGGCAAATATATAGAAATCAAAGGCCAACACTTTATAGACAGTTGTCAGTTATATATTGAAGTGGAAGACACAGAAGCACATGATGAGTTCGGGAAAGTTAAGTATAACTCAAATAATAGATGTATAAGATATAGAGGCACATGTGTGATTTACACACAGACACGTATAGAGTTTGATTGTACAATTTTTAATGTGCAGTCTCTTCGTTGTTGTGGTTGAAGTGAATATATTATTATTATCTTCTTGGCCCATCCCGCTTAACAAAAAAAAACAACATCGCACTCGTACTCCCTCCTCCTACCTACTCCCTATCAATGTATATGAAACACAGATTGTCTGTGTTTAAGGGAATATGAATTGAAAGCCGTTGCAAACTGACTGTTACAAAAATAGTACAGACTGGAACAAACCTAAACTTTTGGAAGGGCAAACAATCTTTTATGGTTGTACAAGTACATTGCCAGAATCTAGCGTGCATGCAAGCTCAGGTGTCCATAGGTGTCCGAGAATGAAGGACAGTATACGTGGAGTACTCTAAAGTAAGTCAGTGTTAAGCCTTGTTGCAAGGTTGCACAGTTAGTCATGCAAGGACGTCCAGTCTGGAGCAGAATCTATTACTGAGCTTGCGTAGTTTTACACCATTCTTTGTGCAAAGAGTTAATGCATCGTCGGTGCAGTATCTTTAGTGCAAAGCAAATACTTTAATTCTGATTAAATATATGTAGCCGTGAGTGTGTCAGTCATGATCTTTGACGACTTTCCGAATTGCACTGTTGGTATTTTTCACAGTTGACTCGTACCTTTGGTCCTTTATTTGCATGAAGCAGTGTGTAAGCATAGCGTCCAGAAAAGGACGACATAGACTATCTCTTGCAGGCGTAACCCTCTAGAGTGTCTGATACTCAGTGTACATTGATTGCATTCTGGGCAGAAGATAGGAAGAAGAAGCAGGAAGGCTATAAAAACAAGGCAGGAAGGAAGCCAAGGAAGACGTAGGAAAACGAAACAGGAAGGCTAAGAGGACAAGGGGGAAAGGAAAAAGAAAGAGGACTGAGAAAAGTTAGAAAAGAGCTATATCTACCACGCTTCCGGAACTGCCTATTCATTTGCTGCAGCGAGACTCTTTCAAGCAAGTAAGAGGAAAGACGTGTAAGTAAAAAGAAGTCAATTGGTGTTCATGACATTGCCAATACTACCAGGATTCTCGCTCTCTCTCTCTCTCTCTCTCTCTCTCTCTCTCTCTCTCTCTCTCTCTCTCTCTCTCTCTCTCTCTCTCCCTCTCTCGCTCTCTTTCTCGCTCTCTTTCTCTCTCTCGCTCTCTTTAGCTCTCTCTCTCTCTCCCTCTCTCTCTCTCTCTCTCTCTCTCTCTCTCTCTCTCTCTCTCTCTCTCTCTCTCTCTCTCTCTCTCTCTCTCTCTCATGTTTTTTAACATTGATTCTAGCAGTGAGATTTTCAGGGTTAACAACCGGGTTGATATGCATTTGGCCTTTCTGTTCCGCAAGTCTTTCTACGCTAAATGGAATAGGTATAAGCGCTATATACGTTGCTCAGAAGACAACACGAATATTGCTCTCATGGGTTACAAAAAACACTATCCAAAGAATCCTGGATTCTCTGGATATATATATAAGTCGCTCTATGGGCCCCTTTATACTAATATATATATAATTCCTGTGTTTGTTTTGATGCAATATCACGGGCTGATACCACAATTGAACACAGGGTCAATTGGTTTTGGCCTTCCGGTTTTACAGTGTCGCTTTCAGTGCAGCCCTCGCGTGGGTGTGCCGGGAGCAAACTTGTTTTTTCCAAACGAGTTGCAGTCATTCGCCGAAAAAGGCAATCACCGAAGTCGAACGAAGCTATCCGAGTCAAGCGAAGCTATCCGATGTTTTACGAGCGACTGCTTGCAGGACTACGTGAAACATCCTTGTTTCTAGATCTAGTTCTGTTTCGATTTGCACATTTTCAAGCTGTAAATCAAGCCGAGATTCGCATTTTGAAGCTTTTTTTTTAAATAATGATTAATATACTTACACAATTAGAAATAAAAAGTAAAAATAATACATAACACATAATGCACACACACTACGATATTTCACATCTATATAAATAATAAAACCATAGCAAAATTTCAAAGCGCGATGGACACGGTGATGTCCCTTCAACAAAACAAGGGAAAGCAAGTTTATTGGTTTAAAAAAAAAACAGTGACATTTTTATTGCAAACACAAAAACAATTATTTATTTAACTAATATTATTCTTTTTAACTGATACCGTAAATTTGTTATATATATTTTGATGATATGTATTTTAATGAGAAACGCGTATAACAAAAAATTTTTGCGTGGCAGGCGGACATTCATTTCTATAAATCATCTGAAAACTTTGGCAAATGGATTGTTTTTTTAAAATACTGTAACACCATCTGAATATTTCGAGCTACGCCCGAATTCAGCAAAAACAAACAAAACGTCATTGACCCAATTTACACCATTAAGCACGCACAGTATTAAATTTTTAATAATAATAATAATAATAAGAAGAAGAAGAAGAAGAAGAAGAAGAAGAAGAAGAAGAAGAAGAAGAAGAAGAAGAAGAAGAACAACAACAACAACAAAAACAACAACAACAACAAAAACAACAACAACAACAAGCAAACAAACAAACAAAACAAACTAAATAAATTAATGAAAGATGTTACTAAATAAATATACTACTACTTCTATTATCATTACTACTACTACTACTACTACTACTACTACTACTACTACTACTACTACTACTACTACTACTACTACTATTAATTTAACTATGATCTTGAGCTGTGAACAAAAAAAACATTTGGCTTAGGCTACAGCTCGTCCTTCTCCGGAAATGTAAAGATCCGAATATTATAAAGTATAAACCTAAATATTATTAACTAGAATAGATATAGTTTATACATTTATTTACGTATAAAACAAACAATACAGGCTTAATAATTATATTCAGCTAGTGACGCTTCTTCGCTGCGCTGCTCAGCCTATTGCCGAGAACTAACAAAAGCAATGCAAGGGACGCAACTATTAAATATAGTCGATAATAATTATGCGCATCTTAAAAAAGTACACCGTTGCGAAATGATAATCTGTGTAAATCGAACAGAATTAGAAGCAACTGCGACCACTTTTAATGTTTAACTAGTAATAATGTGTGATACACTTTTAAATTTCACAGTTTTTTCAACTTTTTTATGTATTTATTTATTTCAATAATATTAGCTGCTTCTAAATCTTGTAATTGCCCTATGTGGATAAATAAAGTTGTTTTGAATTGAATTGAATTGAATTGAATTAATAGTTATGCAAAATTTAGTGCTTTAAATTCCCCTGTCGCTGTCTTTTTCCTTTGTTCTCTCTCATTCCTATTCTGTTCTATCAATCTACTATACTATTTTCTTCTTCGCTAGACCAGTCACCTACCTTTTTTCTTGAAAATTATTCCGGGACAAAACTTCTCAGTTGTGTCTGAGGTCTGATGGATCAGCTTGGGAATATTGGCGGTTTATTGCCAAATGGTCACTAAGGCTTCATATGATGTTATTATTTAGCAATGTAGGCATGTTATATGTATGTGTTTGGTTGATATTTTATAATGACCTTTGTATTCTATTTTGTTTTTTGTAAACGGCGGTTTGATACGAGTATAGCCTCAGCATCCCCTGCGTGGGATGTCTTTATTGTAAAGTGGCCGGCTGGTTACCTATGGTTTTTTTTTTTTTTGGACAGATCTTTTATGCGGATCAAGGGTGAGTCCTCTTTCAGCGAAGTTGTGGTCTTGATTTTGTGGTCCTGATTCGGCTCTTTGCAGTCCGCTGGATCCTGTAAGCAATGAATAACTAACTAACTAACTAACTTTCAGTGCAGAATCAGATCATTTCAATAACTGCTTGACTTTGTGGTTTTATCCGTATATATATGTAAAGTGTGAGGAGGAAACGTTTCCACACAAGCTGAATGAAGTTCGTTCTGATGCCCATTCATTGCAATATCAACATGTTGCGACTGTTTTCTCAGAACTTCCCTTCAGCTTGTTCTGCTAGCTATGAGGTGTGTTTTGGGTGGTAATTTAATTATCAATATTATGTACTGGAACAAATTAGGAAGAGTACGGGCCGGGTTATTTTTATCAGAGATGCTGTAACGCAGCATATATACTCTAGGTACAGTTTTAAGGATAACATATTTGTATGAAGTAACATGGTACCATCACAGTGACTCAACCAAAGCTTTTTAGATTTTGAGGTTAGGTCAGCCAGGCTAGCTATAAATAGCTTCGCCGATGCTTCCTTTCTGATCTCATCTTTGATATGATGATGATGATCATTATTGTCAGGGTGGCGACGTGGTGATCGTCCTTAACGCTCATGCAATAGGACGTTAAGCTTCGTTGTTCCTCCTCCTCCTTTCCTTTCCTTTCACTGGAAGGGAGGGTGCAGGCAAGCTATAAATGGACCGCAGCAAGCAAAATGTGGAGGCACTAAACTGTGCTGCTCACATAGAAATTGAGCTGGTGTGCCATACACATGTGAATGAATGAACATTGAGGTTTAACGTCTACACCCACCATTGGCGATATGGCAGACAGGAATAACCATCCAAGGGTACAAGGAGTAGGGACCTAAATTAATACTGAACAACTAGAGCAATCATACAATTCAGACGGAGCTTCTCGAAACTGGAGCGTAAAACAATAAATCCATGACAACTTGATAGATAACACACCACACCTCCTCCCATCCCCATCTCCACCCCACGCACATACACTGTAAAAAATAGAAGTTTCAAAAGTGCTAATTTCTGTCTCGGTTTTATCCTAAAGAATTAGCAACGTAAAACCATGGAAATATGGACCGCTTCCTGAGCTATCTGGAAGCCAATTAATTTTTGTTTTTCAAATTCGGTATAGCCAATTCTGAGCTATAGCATAAGACGTGTGTAGAAAATGATGGACCTCAGAGACCTTGATCTTTGAGAGAGTGCAAATGTAAATGATAGAAACACCTGAGCAGTAAATAAAGTATCTGCATAGTAAACACAACCACATCGGTCAAGTCAATTTTGAGCTAAAATTAAAAACACCTTTGAACAGATTCGGACCAACTGAGCGAGAGGCCCGCCGACCGACCGTCTGACCGACTAATGGATCGCCAACTGAATGATTATCTATGTTAAATGTACAAGCTCTATTAAACTAAACCTTCAAACACCAACCTCTGCCTAGCTCCAAAGTAGTTTGTCGAGGGTTTAGACAGTGTCGTGAGAACGGTAAGACCTCAAGAATCTCCGCAGAGCCCGAGTGAGAACAACAGATTGCGAAACTTCCGCGGCATACATATACCATTAAAATAGGGCTGATATATGCAAGATATTCAATGCCTCCTCCGCAGAGGTCTCTACGTCTTTGCTACCTGTAAGGTCGTTGGAGTGACATTGCTGCTAAATACGATTTGCTAAAAATCTCAAAAACCTGCTAAACCAAGTTGGTTGATTTTATTTTTATTTTTATACAGGTACTTAACCTCGTGGCCAATCACTGAGTTGCAAAACTGAAGTCAGCGAGTTGGTAATATCTGCACTTCCTTAAAGGTCAAGGATGTAGTATTTCGTCATTTTCTAAACACGTTTTGCGCTGTTTCTCAAAATTGGTTCAGCTTGCAAACAGCTTTGATACTGGCCACACTCAATGTTTCAATTGCTTCCTTAGGACACCACCAATACACTTTACACTTTTGAACATGCTAATTTTCATGTGAGTGTCTGGAACTACATTTAAAGAAACCTCGATGCATGTCATCCAACTTGCCATTGGCTTGGCGCAGTCGGCGTTCCTGGTCAGTCCTTTGTGTTACAGAAAATACGAGACGCTTCTAGCGTGGGACGAATTAGTGTGTCATAAATTCTATCGACCCTATCTGGAGTTCACGATTATGTTTTGCAGTTATGGCTTGTGAATTACTCAATTTTGTACACACATTAAAGTAAAACTAATACATAAAAAGTTAAGAGATATTGTGCAGAACAGAGAATGCAGAATACTTTATTGTATCTACAGTAATAATGTGCAGAAAGGGATGTTTGCAGTGAATATGATAAAATAATCAGCATTAAAATATTAGCATTAACAGTGCAGTACACATCTCTGCAAATACCCCTCATTTAGTCAATCGCAAAGGGTGAAACCAATACAATATCATACACACAAATACACACACACACAAATGTACACACATCATAAATAAACAAAAACGATTGCACATAAAAAGATCATGAATATTATACTAGCCACGCCCGGAAAGAAAAAAATAAAATGGCAAGTCATTTAAATGTACTTCCAGACACACACACATTCACATTCACACAACCGTGTAGAAACGCCGGTGTGATGACTTTCATGAAACTCTACATACGTTACTTTGACACACACACATACACACATACATACGCCCACACCCACCCACACACACACACAAATGACTTTCATTAAACGCCATACGTTGTTTTGACATTTTTCGAAATTTGTCAATTTGTTTAACCTACCGTAACCCAAACTCTAAACCTTACTCTAATAATAACTCTTAACTTAACCCTAGGCCTAACGCAGCCTTCCCTAACGGAACACAGTTTTTACGTCAAAATAACAAGGCCGTCAAAAGAACGTAGGTAGAGTAGAGCGTGTAACCATTACGGCGTTTCTAAATCCACACACACGCACGCACACACACACACACACACACACACACACAATTACTTATTTTGACCGCGTTGTTATTACACTCATGAAATGCCACATTTGTTGTGTTCACAATGGGTAATCTTTCGTTCCCCCTTTTTTAAGTACTTTTAAGTGATCTAACGCTAAATTTAACCCTAACCCTAACTGTAACCCTAACTCTAACGGATCATTGTTTTGACGTCAGCATAACGGGGTCCGTCAAAATAACGTAAGCTTATATAGATTCTCAAATATATGTCACGGGAACGCCGTCTAAACATAACCAAACACACACACGCACACACACATACACACACGCAGGCGCGCGCGCATACACAAACACACACATACACGCACACACAAACGTTAAAAAAAGCATTTTCAAGTGTGAAACCTAGTAACTTAAAGTAAAGCTGAGATCTACTGATGAAAGAATTTCAATGAAACAAAACTGTATCTCTGGGGAAGACACCATTTGTTAAACGTATTTAAAAATAAATTTATTTAGTTTTAGTTTAAGATTTCTTATTTTTTTGCGTTGGAACAAAGTTTAAAATTATTGTTTACTTTGCCTGAACTTCATTTTTGCAGCAATACTTTTAATAAAGCCCTAGACATGATTCCCAACACCCACTCCACTCCCCAAAACACTTGCTATTTTTCTATCGCACTCCTCTTCCCCTCTTTCTCTCTCGCAGTCGATCAGATATCATTTCTGTCTCTCTCTCTTTCTCTCTCTCCTTTTCTTCTCTCTCTCTCTCTCTCTCTCTCGTTCGCATCGCACTCCTCTACCCCCTCCTCTCCCCCCTCTCTCTCGCGTTCGATCAGATACCATCTCTCTCGCTCTCTCTCTCTCTCTCTCTCTCTCTCTCTCTCTCTCTCTCTCTCTCTCTCTCTCTCACTCACTCACTCACTCACTCTCTTCTAACTAGTTTTTCAATTGCGCGCTGTAGTTAGTAACAGCGCCCAGAAGGTCACAAGCTGCAGAATTGCTTCCTTTTCTTTACAACACCATCCTGCGCCTCGAGCATCAACATCCTCATCCATCCTCATCCTCCTCTATCCTCCTCCTCCATCTTCATCCTTCATCCTCATCCCTCATCCTCATCATTATCATCATCAACATAAAGACCACCTCCCCTTCTCTTTCTCTCTCGTATCATTCATTATCTTTCTACCCTCTACCCTGTGTTTAGTTTATGTAGTCCTATCACCAAACTCCCCCCCCCCCCTAATGCTTCGTCCCTCCGCTTGTTCTCTCTCCGGAGGCCATAGGCTGCACAGTAAAGCTGGATATGGCAACATGGAAAGGCTTTCACCAAATGAACACACACATGTATTCCTAGTGATACCGTAGCTACAATGCTCTCACTAGCAGGAATCCATTCCGGCATCAACAATCAAGCGGCGACCATTCTTTCCAAATTCATTCAAGTTATGGAAAAGTTATGCCAAGTTTGACATAATGCAATTCGGCTACCTTGCATAATTAACTGACATTGTAGAACCCGTGCAAAAAACAATGCAACATCGCGTTTCTTCTTCTTTTTCTTCTTCTTCTTCTTCTTCTTCTTCTTCTTCTTCTTCTTCTTCTTCTTCTTCTTCTTCTTCTTCTTCTTCTTCTTCTTCTTCTTCTTTCCATTTGTAGCATAACCCACCCCTCCTTCCCCTTTAATTTAGTGTCAATTCGGCCTTAGAGCAATCAAACATACGTTATATTTATTATCACTGAAAGCAGTTCACGTCACACACACACGTAAATGTGCGCGAGCACACACACTCACACACAAATGCACAGACACGTGCACGCACGCACGCATCCACATACTCACACACACATACGTACACACACGTGCTTGTGCCTGCGTGAAGTTCTCGAAAATGACCATCTACATTTTCAGGTATAATTGTACACCAACAAAGTAAGTGTGTGTGCGTTTGTGTGTGTGTGCGTGTGTGTGTATCTATGTGTGTGTGCATCTTCTCCTTCTTCACTACATCTCCGCGCCTCGTACACTTCCTACACACATACAGGCACACTCACAAACACTTTATCGGTGAGTCCTGTACAATTACCTGAACAATTTAAATGGCTATTTTGAAGAACTTGCACGCAGATATAAGCACGTGTGCACGTTTGTGTGTGTGAGAGCGTGCGCGTGTGTATGCGTGTGTGTGCATGTGTCTCTGTGTGTGAACGTGTTTGCTTGTGTGGTGTATTTTTGCGATAGAGAGAAAAAAAATACGCACGGAGAATGAGTTGAAAAAACATTGAGGGAGAAGCTGCTACACACAATCACACAGGACTGGGGGTGAGGGGAGGGAAGAGAGAGAGAGAGAGAGAGACGGAGGGAGGGAGAGAGAGAGAAAGGTGGAAACGTGAAATCGTGTTTTATTCCTTGAGGGCACACCCATCATGAAGGGATGTGTGAGACATGCAACATGTACATCGCAATTTAGAAGAAAGACAAATAAATGGTCACAATATCATAATTATCAAGAAAGCGCTATTTCTCTTAGCTTGAAAGCTTTATACAAATATACACAGACATGTTTAATGATATTCCTGTTTGTTGGCATAGCAAGGAAAAGACGCCTAAAATTCAAAGCTTGACGGTAGATTTGAGCAACGACTATTCATTTTCGTCTTTGAGAACAATGAACAAAGACATTTCCCATTTAAAATTAATGGTACTGGATGCAGTTAATCTAAATTTTAAAAAAAAAGCATATCCCTTCCTGCCTTCTGTACTAGCGCTCTTTTTAGATCGCCGCACTTTGAGTTAAATTCAAGAAAAAGAGCCTGGACGCATCTTGACTTATTATTATTATTATTATTATTATTAGTAGTAGTAGTAGTAGTAGTAGTAATAATAATAATAATAATAATAATAATAATAATAATAATAATAATAATAATAATAAGTAGTAGTAGTAGTAGTAGTAGTAGTAGTAGTAGTAGTAGAAGTAGTAGTAGTAGTAGTAGTAGTAGTAGTAGTAGTAGTAGTAGTAGTAGTGTCACAAAAATAAACAAATGCACATACATCCTTGGTACTTAGGGGGTTCAGTTTTATGAACCGGAATTTAAAAAATAAAAAGCTCCAAGTTATCTAAAGCTATCGAGATATACGTCTTCTATTCGTTCAATTTACCAGTTCTTAGAACTGACCCAAGGCCTCTATTAATAAAAAATAAAAGTAATAGAAGCTAGAAAATAATATGCTTGAAGGACTCGACGTGAAAAAAGGGTCATTTGAACTTATCCCGGGAGCGAGCAGAGGCTGTACTGCAGTATCGAAGAGAGGCTTGATTTTTTTTGGTAACGAATTTCTGGCCTTTTATATGATTCTATACATTTCCTGTTCCTCTTTTTAATAGTGATGGATCGATTGGAGTTATCCATTAAGTACTGTAATGTGTTTTCTCAAGCAGATTGTAATGTCGTCGCGGAACAGGCTGAACAACGCACGTAATATGTATGTACTATTAAGCCTATAATAAAGATGTTACACAGTCGTCGTCGCATCAGAATTTCAGCGGAGTCTATGAAGAGTATGTTGGATTTGAACTGAAGAAGCTTTTAGCGAAATACATGTAGTCTATTTTTACCTTAATCTGGTGTATTTTATATCCTCTGTCTTTCAGGTCTGTCTCGTCTTCTTATGTACTATGTACCGATTATGTAGACATTCCGATACGGGCGCCTATGGTCAATCACGAGCGAACAAGTCCTCTTCAGTTAAACACTTCCTGCTGTTCGTCCGTCGAGGCGTTCAAGGACTATTAGTACTAATTTACTAATTAATCTGGCTCAACGGGCTCATCAGCAAACGTAATAATTATGTACTTTTGCAAAGTGACATGATTATATGAATGTCAAAACTTCAAATTTAGCTACCTTTCACAATCCCATAATGTTAATTGATGTGATTAGGTGTATCAACAACGGACGTAGCGATCGCAAATAATCAAGGCCTTTTAGTTAAAGTAAAGTAAGTCTGAGCAAAATGCAAGCACAGATACAATACAATGTATAATTTAATTCATACTAAGAGATGACTGTCTGTTGAGAGAGAGAGAGGAGAGAGAGAGAGAGAGAGAGAGAGAGAGAGAGAGAGAGAGAGAGAGAGAGAGAGAGAGAGAGAGAGAGAGAGAGAGAGAATCATTTATTAAGAAACAGCACACAAAGTCAAATTTTATACAGTCCAAAACTAATACATAATTATTTCTGATATTTGCAAACTGTGAATCTAAATGTTGTGACCGGGTGTTCTAAAAGAGCGTCAGCTACTTATAAACCATATGACTGAGGTCCCTTGAAAATATGTTATTTTGAACGCTATAGGCGCACACAATTAAACACACTTCGTATATTCCTCAATACGTCGCATTTGGATTATAAGTATAGTAGGCCAACAAAGCCAGTGCCTGTTGTCTACTGTGACGCATTTCAGGATTCCCCGCTTTGGTCGCAGGGATTTGGCCTGTTTTGACAACGGCTTAATGTTGTTTTGTTGTTTATACACTTATCGGAGAGATTTTACTTAAAACTGTCCATTAATAAACTCTTATATGATGATTCTATCTAGTGTAAATGTTAAAAAAGCAACACATTCATTTTAAAAACGTTCTATATATTGCACTTGAAATCTTATAATTTTTATTGATATACCTTGTTTGGGTCACCATGGATCTAATAATTACGTAATGATTGCACGTGGAGACATGATGGGTCACCATGGGCGCAATGATTGCACGTAGAGATATGATGTTTTCTTCTTATTATTGAATTGCCCGATTACATCATAAGCCGACACAACAATGCAAGTTAACGCGGACTTTCCAGTTAGAATGGCATATCAAATTCATTTAGGATGTGGTAATTATTATTGACGGTTTTACGCCTCATATTCAGTGTGGCGTCGATTGTATTGCTGAGTGTGTGTGTGTGTGTGTGTGTGTGTGTGTGTGAGGGTGAGTAGTATGTAGCTCTGCCTTAGAGTTGGGTTTTTTTTTTGGATGCAGCTGACACGGCCGGCTGACGGTCATGACGTCATAGGTGCACATGTACTCTTAGGTCATGATGCCCCACAACGTGAGGGTCTTTGTGACCTGTCAAAAGTGATGGATGACATATGGCCTGGGGGGATATAATTTTATTGATGGTGCGATTGCAAGTGCGCATCTCGGTGAATGGATATATGACTCAGTGGTCTGTGCGTTAGATCAAGCACCCCAAAGACAGCAAGTGCGCATCTTGATGAATGGATATATGACTCAGTGGTCTGGGCGTGAGATCAAATATCCAAAGACAGCAAGTGCGCGTCTCAGTCAAAGACAGCAAGTGTGCATCTTGATGAATAGAGAATGACTTAGTGGTATGAGCGTGAGATCAAACATCTAAAGGCAGCAAGTGCGCGTCTTTTTTGTATTTATCAATTTTTTATTTTTTTTTATTTTTTATTTAGACCAAGCACCCCAAAGACAGCAAGTGCGCATCTTGATGAATATAGAATGACTCATTGGTCTGGGCGTGAGATCAAGCACCCAAAGTCAGCAAGTGCGCGTCTAAGTCAAAGACAGCAAGTGTGCATCTTGATGAATAGAGAATGACTTAGTGCTATGAGCGTGAGATCAAACACCCAAAGGCAGCAAGTGCGCGTCTCAGTCAAAGACAGCAAGTGTGCATCTTGATGAATAGAGAATGACTCAGTGATATGAGCGTGAGATCAAGCACCCAAAGACAGCAAGTGCGCGTCTTATGGTTTTTAGGATCATGTTTATACAGAGCTACATAAGAATATAGAATGACTCATTGGTCTGGGCGTGAGATCAAGCATCCAAAGACAGCAAGTGCGCATCTTTTTGTGGTTGTATATATTAATAGGTAGACCTAGACACGCTAATTTAATGATCGGTAATAAACTTTAGTACCACAGATAAATATCAAAATAAAGTATTATATATACCCGGAAGGCATAGTTAGGATTAACGAAAGAGAGGATCAAAAGAAGACAGGAGCCAGCAAAATTTTAGTACCATTCATAAATATCAAAATCTCTCTCTTTCTCTCTCTCTCTCTTTCTTTCTCTCTCTCTCTCTCTTTCTCTTTCTCTCTCTCTCTCTCTCTCTCTCTCTCTCTCTCTCTCTCTCGCTCTCTCTCTCTCTCTCTCTCTCTCTCTCTCTCTCTCTCTCTCTCGCTCTCTCTCTCTCTCTCTTTCTCAGCATATAAATGTATACAATTGTTATTAAAATATACATTTATCTATGTATACTAATAGAATAATGTGTAAGCAGGAAAGCAAGGAGAGAGAAAGTCGTGCAATTTAAAATGAAAACAAAAACCAATACTCAATGATACAAAAACACAGTGTGAGCTGTATGTGAACGCATGCAATAAATGATCTTACCAGAACTTATGTGTCTGTCCTCTATCTCTCTCACACCCTCTCTCTTTTTCTCACTCTCTCTCTCTCTCTCTCTCTCTCTCTCTTTCTTTTTTTCATCTCTGTGTGTCTATATTTTGTTATACAAACACACCCAAGAATAGTTAATGACCATTGATGGATATGTAATGACTCAGTTGTCTGTACATTAGACCAAGCACCCAAAGGCTGCAAGCGTGCGTCTTGACAATTTTGATTTAGATCATGTATCAATTGACCAGCGCCTTGGTAAGTATGGCGAGATATCCCGAGGGGGTGATTAGCCAGCAGGGGGAAGGGGTGATTAGCTGCCCATCACGCTTGAAAGACTGTGGCTCATCTTATTTACATGGGAGCAGATGATAAACTTATTTATTTTAAGAGAGATAGCTTAACTAGAATTTTTTTTGGATGTGAAGCATTGCAAATGATAGATCATGGTCTATGTGTATATATACTCTCTCTCTCTGGCTCATCCTCTCTCACACACATCTATCACTCAAACAGATGGTGTAAAGGCAGAGACATGATTTTGATAATGATTATATAGGATTGGATGAGGGTCATTTTAATCAAACAGGCAATTTTTTTAACATTATTATTGATTTTGTTTAGTTTTGATGACAAAGTCTATCGATGACGCATGATAAAAAGTGGTAAACAGGAGCAGAATCGATGTAGTGGTTTTTGAGATATTGAATTTATATGAGGCGAATCGCGCAAATATTTTAAAGTATTTGATTTATTTTATTGATTTGAGTCTCTCTCTCTCTCTCTCTCTCTCTCTCTCTCTATCTCTCTCTCTCTTTTTTTTTCTCTCTCTCTCTCTCTTTCTCTCTCTCTCTTTCTATCTCTCCTCTCTATCTCAGCTATCTATCTCTCTCACGCTCTCTTTCTCTCTGCATATAAATATATACAATTGTTATTAAAATATACAATCATCTATGTATACTAATAGAATAATGTGTAAGCAGGAAAGCGAGGAGAGAAAAAGTCGTGCAATTTAAAATGAAAACAAACCAATACTCAATGATACAAAAACACAGTGTGAGCTGTACGTGAATGCATGCAATAAATGATCTTACCAGAACTTATGTGTCTGTCCTCTGCCAAACTTGTAAAATATCCATGAAAAATCCTCTAACAATAATCTTAACTTTTGTAGAAGATATTTGAACAAGCTAATGCATTAAAATTGATGCTGTTTGCATAAGTTGTTGGGAGCTTTACAGTCAACGAAATCTAGTACTGAAACCTTAAAATGCCACACATTTAAAATCACTAATAATATCTTTTACAATTAATCAATCATTGCGTTTTTTATATTTTTTTTCATGCACCAAAGTTATATCTTACAATATTTACAACGTTTAAAGCACTTAAAATACAAGTGATCACAGAAATTATAGTTAAACTTTACCAAAAAAGGTGTTTTTTTTTATCAATCACAATAACAGTACCACAAAGTACCACACCACGCTGGCCCATTTTTTTCTTAAAGGCATGTTTGGACATGATATGGAAACGGCTGACGCAAGCATAAGATATGGGAAGTAACTCTCTCTCTCTATCTCTCTCTCTCTCTCTCATTTTGTATCGATCTCTGCACACACAATTTCAAAAAAATGTCACTTTTGGAGGGGATATTGAATATCTAACTACAATCTGTTGTGTGGTGTGGTTGAATATATAGACAAATCTTTACAAACATAGATAACTGAATACTAATCAAATGCTGTCAGCACGCCTGAAAAAAAAAAAAGTCTAAACATATATGCCACCCCTGATGACGCCCGCCAACATGTTTAACAAGTCACACACATGATCACACTTGTTTATTAGTCGGCTTATAGATTTAGCTATCACTTTTTAAAGAGTAAATACTGTGTGGATAGTGCTCAATTGTCTGGGCGTTAGATCATATACCCAAAGGCTACAAGTGCGCTTCTTGGTGGTGGTTAACAAAAGGCTGCAAGTGTACGTCTCGATGGTTTTTGAGTTAGATAATATATTAGCCAACGCCTGATAAAGTATTACATGGTTAGTGCTCAGTTGTCTAGGGCGTCAGACCATGCACCCAAAAGGCTGCAAGTATGCGTCTTGGTGGTTTTGAGCTAGATCATCTTTCTCCTCTTTTTCTTATTTATCTCTCTCTCTCTCTCTCTCTCTCTCCTTTTCTCTCTCTCTCTCTCTCTCTCTCTCTCTCTCCTTTTCTCTCTCGCTCACTCTCTCTCTCTCGCTCTCTCTCGCTCTCTCTCTCTCTCTCTCTCTCTCTCTCTCTCTCTCTCTCTTTGCTCTATTTTTTTAGTTGATGATCACACTTATTTTTATTAGTCAGCTTATAGATTTAACCATCTTTTTTTTTATTTAGCCCTCACTTTTTTAAATCCTTTTTTATTTACCTACACACCCACCCACCATCAGCCCCTCTCCTCGCACACCCAGCACACTCCACCATCCTATCATTGAAATACTCAAAACTATGTTGAAAAAATGCACACCCCATGCAGCGATGATGACATGGATGATAACGTGCATGGGCATGTATGCAGTATCTACACACGCACACGTACGCACACTTGCCCACACAAATTTTTAAAACTACATATGAAAATACAAGGAAATACTTTGAACACACTGACCCCATACAGCGATGATGGTGTGGACGCACACCCCGTGCAGTGATGATAACATTGATGATGACATACATGTACATGTATGCAGTGTCTACACACGTACGCACACTTGCATACGCAAATTTTTAAAACCACACGCCAAAATATAATAAAAACACGTACCCCATGCAACGATGATACCGTGTTCATCCATTGTAAACAGTGTCTGCACACGTGCGCATGCATGTATGCAGTGTCTGCACACATATTTTGTAACACTGCACACGGATTTTGTAACACTGCACGCCCAAAGTTTTAAAAGTGCACGCCAAAATACAATGAAATACGCTGAAAACAAAACACGCAACCCGTGCATCGATGATATCATGTGCGTGCACGTGTGCGTGCATGTATGCAGTGTCTGCACACACATTTTTAGTACTCTGTACGATCAAATTTGAAACACTGCACGCCCAAATTTAAAACAATGCACGCCAAAATACAATGAAATACGCTGAAAACAAAACACCCACCCCGTGCAACGAAGATATCATGTCCGTGCACGTGTGCGTGCATGTATGCAGTGTCTGCACACACATTTTTAGTACTCTGTACGATCAAATTTGAAACACTGCACGCCCAAATTTAAAACAATGCACGCCAAAATACAATGAAATACGCTGAAAACAAAACACCCACCCCGTGCAACGAAGATATCATGTCCGTGCATGTATACAGTGTCTGCACACTTATTTTTTTTGGTCGATGTTTGCCAAGGATCTCAGTGACGGCATCTATCACATCCGAGTTGAAGGTGATGGTGGTGGTGATTAAGTATTACATTGATCCTAATTTGGTATAGTTATAGAATATGACAACCAAGTCTGTCACACAAAGACTAAATAAGAAAAAAATGCCAAGGGATGTCTGATAGCACAGTGGTTGGAACACTCGCTACTGTGTCGCAC
This sequence comes from Oncomelania hupensis, assembly GCA_036898135.1. NCBI lineage: Eukaryota > Metazoa > Mollusca > Gastropoda > Littorinimorpha > Pomatiopsidae > Oncomelania > Oncomelania hupensis. The sequence continues at coordinate 76,193,852 of CM072512.1, read as the reverse complement.
GTTAACCACCGTCCAGGATGATTAGCACTTGGATGTGTGACCACAAAACGTGAAGGACTCAACTATGACTGACTACCTAAAGCAGTGAGGGAGAGAGATGGGCATCACCCTCATTATGCTGGCCCAAGATAAGTGGGATCTCAAGACTATGGGACTATCTTTATTTTTATATACAAGGTGGTCTATAGCTGTATATGCTTTGTGGATAGCACAGTGGTTGGAGCACTCACTACTGTGTCGCAAGTTAAGCACCAGCTAGTGTGATTAACACTTGGATGGGGTGACTAAATACCTACTCTCTTGAGGGTGGGGAAGGTAAAGCAGCGAGGGAGATAGAGAGGGGCATCACCATCATTATGATGGTCCCAAGATAAGTGTAATCTCTTTAACATCACGCTCCCCTACGTTCACAAGGCTATGAGACTCTCTTTTATCATTATATACAAGACAGCCTATAGCTGTATACGTTTTATTTTGGCTAAATCAACACTAAAACTATGAGAGCAATTAAACTGAAGAAATGGACAGTGAAAAATTGCATTTGTTGACAAATAACTTATTCATTGTTGAGTGTAAACAAAACAGACCCCACACCAAGACCACACGAGATGTAAATGGGTGCAGTGGTCTGCCCGCCCGCGCACGCACGCCCCGCGCACACCCGCGCACACCCCGCACGCCGGCCCGCTGCCGGCCGCTCGCTGCCGCACACCATTAAATGAACGCCGCAACAAACAAATGCCGCACTCAGCCGGTACAAAAAAAAATAAAAAAATAGGCATACTCATATCTGATAACACGCAAGCCAATATCAGCCGGTAAAAAAAATAAAAATAGGCATAACCATATCTGATAGCACGCAAGCCAATATCAAACATGTATACCCATATCCTAAATGTCCGTCTACAAATAATAATACATGTCCCAGACATTGATTGATTGTTGATTTAGGTCTAGCAGACTCTTTTGAGTTAAATCAAGCCCGGACAACCCCCCAATCTACATAAAACGATCTGCTAAAACAACCTTAATAAAAACTTAAATGTCTTTTATCGACCAGCCACTTTATAATAAAGACACTTTACGCAAGATATGATTAAGGCTTTATCCCAACTACTCAAACCCCTGATTATAAAAACAAAATAAAATACAAACATCATTATAAATTATCAACAAAACACATACATATAAAATGCCTATATTGTTAAATAATAGCATCATAAAAAGCCCTAGTAACCAACCAACAAAAAGCGTCCAATACACCAACAAAGAGTCTTGTCTAAAAAGTAAGTCATTGATCTGATAAAAATAGTATAGCAGAGTGGTAGGATAAAACAAAAGACAAAAAGGGTAAATAAAAAAAAAACAGCACCAGCGAGCGAGATATAAAAACAACAAAATAACCAAACAAACATGTATATATGCGTCTTTGCATATGTGTTGTGTGTGTGTGCGCGCGTGTGTGTGTGTGTGTGTGTGTGTACATATGTGTGTGTGTACATATGCGTGTATGTGTGTGTGTGTTGAGGTGTGCGTGTACGTGTGTGCGTGTATAAATTCATCATAAAATATTGTTAAAGATGTATATTTGTGTGTGTGTGTGTGTGTGTGTGTGGGGCGTGTGTGTGTGTGTGTGTGTGTGTGTGTGTGTGTGTGTGTGTGTGTATGTATACGTCTCTGCATGTGTGGTTATAATACTCTGCACACACGTTTTGTATAACGGCATGCCAAAATACTCTTATTAGCACCAAAAAAAAAAATGCATGCCCGTGCATGATGCGGCATTTGTTTGTTGCGGCGTTCATTTAATGGTGTGCGGCAGCGAGCGGCCGGCAGCGGGCCGGCGTGCGGGGTGTGCGCGGGTGTGCGCGGGGCGTGCGTGCGCGGGCGGGCAGACCACTGCACCCATTTACATCTCGTGTGGTCTTGGTGTGGGGTCTGTTTTGTTTACACTCAACAATGAATAAGTTATTTGTCAACAAATGCAATTTTTCACTGTCCATTTCTTCAGTTTAATTGCTCTCATAGTTTTAGTGTTGATTTAGCCAAAATAAAACGTATACAGCTATAGGCTGTCTTGTATATAATGATAAAAGAGAGTCTCATAGCCTTGTGAACGTAGGGGAGCGTGATGTTAAAGAGATTACACTTATCTTGGGACCATCATAATGATGGTGATGCCCCTCTCTATCTCCCTCGCTGCTTTACCTTCCCCACCCTCAAGAGAGTAGGTATTTAGTCACCCCATCCAAGTGTTAATCACACTAGCTGGTGCTTAACTTGCGACACAGTAGTGAGTGCTCCAACCACTGTGCTATCCACAAAGCATATACAGCTATAGACCACCTTGTATATAAAAATAAAGATAGTCCCATAGTCTTGAGATCCCACTTATCTTGGGCCAGCATAATGAGGGTGATGCCCATCTCTCTCCCTCACTGCTTTAGGTAGTCAGTCATAGTTGAGTCCTTCACGTTTTGTGGTCACACATCCAAGTGCTAATCATCCTGGACGGTGGTTAACGTGCGACACAGTAGCGAGTGTTCCAACCACTGTGCTATCAGACATCCCTTGGCATTTTTTTCTTATTTAGTCTTTGTGTGACAGACTTGGTTGTCATATTCTATAACTATACCAAATTAGGATCAATGTAATACTTAATCACCACCACCATCACCTTCAACTCGGATGTGATAGATGCCGTCACTGAGATCCTTGGCAAACATCGACCAAAAAAAATAAGTGTGCAGACACTGTATACATGCACGGACATGATATCTTCGTTGCACGGGGTGGGTGTTTTGTTTTCAGCGTATTTCATTGTATTTTGGCGTGCATTGTTTTAAATTTGGGCGTGCAGTGTTTCAAATTTGATCGTACAGAGTACTAAAAATGTGTGTGCAGACACTGCATACATGCACGCACACGTGCACGGACATGATATCTTCGTTGCACGGGGTGGGTGTTTTGTTTTCAGCGTATTTCATTGTATTTTGGCGTGCATTGTTTTAAATTTGGGCGTGCAGTGTTTCAAATTTGATCGTACAGAGTACTAAAAATGTGTGTGCAGACACTGCATACATGCACGCACACGTGCACGCACATGATATCATCGATGCACGGGTTGCGTGTTTTGTTTTCAGCGTATTTCATTGTATTTTGGCGTGCACTTTTAAAACTTTGGGCGTGCAGTGTTACAAAATCCGTGTGCAGTGTTACAAAATATGTGTGCAGACACTGCATACATGCATGCGCACGTGTGCAGACACTGTTTACAATGGATGAACACGGTATCATCGTTGCATGGGGTACGTGTTTTTATTATATTTTGGCGTGTGGTTTTAAAAATTTGCGTATGCAAGTGTGCGTACGTGTGTAGACACTGCATACATGTACATGTATGTCATCATCAATGTTATCATCACTGCACGGGGTGTGCGTCCACACCATCATCGCTGTATGGGGTCAGTGTGTTCAAAGTATTTCCTTGTATTTTCATATGTAGTTTTAAAAATTTGTGTGGGCAAGTGTGCGTACGTGTGCGTGTGTAGATACTGCATACATGCCCATGCACGTTATCATCCATGTCATCATCGCTGCATGGGGTGTGCATTTTTTCAACATAGTTTTGAGTATTTCAATGATAGGATGGTGGAGTGTGCTGGGTGTGCGAGGAGAGGGGCTGATGGTGGGTGGGTGTGTAGGTAAATAAAAAAGGATTTAAAAAAGTGAGGGCTAAATAAAAAAAAAGATGGTTAAATCTATAAGCTGACTAATAAAAATAAGTGTGATCATCAACTAAAAAAATAGAGCAAAGAGAGAGAGAGAGAGAGAGAGAGAGAGAGAGAGAGAGAGAGAGAGAGAGAGCGAGAGAGAGCGAGAGAGAGAGAGTGAGCGAGAGAGAAAAGGAGAGAGAGAGAGAGAGAGAGAGAGAGAGAAAAGGAGAGAGAGAGAGAGAGAGATAAATAAGAAAAAGAGGAGAAAGATGATCTAGCTCAAAACCACCAAGACGCATACTTGCAGCCTTTTGGGTGCATGGTCTGACGCCCTAGACAACTGAGCACTAACCATGTAATACTTTATCAGGCGTTGGCTAATATATTATCTAACTCAAAAACCATCGAGACGTACACTTGCAGCCTTTTGTTAACCACCACCAAGAAGCGCACTTGTAGCCTTTGGGTATATGATCTAACGCCCAGACAATTGAGCACTATCCACACAGTATTTACTCTTTAAAAAGTGATAGCTAAATCTATAAGCCGACTAATAAACAAGTGTGATCATGTGTGTGACTTGTTAAACATGTTGGCGGGCGTCATCAGGGGTGGCATATATGTTTAGACTTTTTTTTTTTCAGGCGTGCTGACAGCATTTGATTAGTATTCAGTTATCTATGTTTGTAAAGATTTGTCTATATATTCAACCACACCACACAACAGATTGTAGTTAGATATTCAATATCCCCTCCAAAAGTGACATTTTTTTGAAATTGTGTGTGCAGAGATCGATACAAAATGAGAGAGAGAGAGAGAGATAGAGAGAGAGAGTTACTTCCCATATCTTATGCTTGCGTCAGCCGTTTCCATATCATGTCCAAACATGCAGAGAAAGAGAGAGAGAGAGAGAGAGAGAGAGAGAGAGAGAGAGAGAGTAATAAGATGTAGATAGAGAGAGGGAGAGGGAGAGAGAGAGAGAGAGAGAGAGAGAGAGAGAGAGCGAGAGAGAGTTACTTCCCATATCTTATGCTTGCGTCAGCCGTTTCCATATCATGTCCAAACATGCAGAGAAAGAGAGAGCGAGAGAGAGAGAGAGAGAGAGAGAGAGAGAGAGAGAGAGAGAGAGAGAGAGAGAGAGAGGGAGAAAAAGAGAGAGAAAGAGGGAGAAAGAGAGAGAGAGAGAGAGAGAGAGAGAGAGAGCGAGAGAGAGAGAGAGAGTTACTTCCCATATCTTATGCTTGCGTCAGCCGTTTCCATATCATGTCCAAACATGCCTTTAAGAAAAAAATGGGCCAGCGTGGTGTGGTACTTTGTGGTACTGTTATTGTGATTGATAAAAAAAAACACCTTTTTTGGTAAAGTTTAACTATAATTTCTGTGATCACTTGTATTTTAAGTGCTTTAAACGTTGTAAATATTGTAAGATATAACTTTGGTGCATGAAAAAAAATATAAAAAACGCAATGATTGATTAATTGTAAAAGATATTATTAGTGATTTTAAATGTGTGGCATTTTAAGGTTTCAGTACTAGATTTCGTTGACTGTAAAGCTCCCAACAACTTATGCAAACAGCATCAATTTTAATGCATTAGCTTGTTCAAATATCTTCTACAAAAGTTAAGATTATTGTTAGAGGATTTTTCATGGATATTTTACAAGTTTGGCAGAGGACAGACACATAAGTTCTGGTAAGATCATTTATTGCATGCATTCACGTACAGCTCACACTGTGTTTTTGTATCATTGAGTATTGGTTTGTTTTCATTTTAAATTGCACGACTTTTTCTCTCCTCGCTTTCCTGCTTACACATTATTCTATTAGTATACATAGATGATTGTATATTTTAATAACAATTGTATATATTTATATGCAGAGAGAAAGAGAGCGTGAGAGAGATAGATAGCTGAGATAGAGAGGAGAGATAGAAAGAGAGAGAGAGAAAGAGAGAGAGAGAGAGAAAAAAAAAGAGAGAGAGAGATAGAGAGAGAGAGAGAGAGAGAGAGAGAGACTCAAATCAATAAAATAAATCAAATACTTTAAAATATTTGCGCGATTCGCCTCATATAAATTCAATATCTCAAAAACCACTACATCGATTCTGCTCCTGTTTACCACTTTTTATCATGCGTCATCGATAGACTTTGTCATCAAAACTAAACAAAATCAATAATAATGTTAAAAAAATTGCCTGTTTGATTAAAATGACCCTCATCCAATCCTATATAATCATTATCAAAATCATGTCTCTGCCTTTACACCATCTGTTTGAGTGATAGATGTGTGTGAGAGAGGATGAGCCAGAGAGAGAGAGTATATATACACATAGACCATGATCTATCATTTGCAATGCTTCACATCCAAAAAAAATTCTAGTTAAGCTATCTCTCTTAAAATAAATAAGTTTATCATCTGCTCCCATGTAAATAAGATGAGCCACAGTCTTTCAAGCGTGATGGGCAGCTAATCACCCCTTCCCCCTGCTGGCTAATCACCCCCTCGGGATATCTCGCCATACTTACCAAGGCGCTGGTCAATTGATACATGATCTAAATCAAAATTGTCAAGACGCACGCTTGCAGCCTTTGGGTGCTTGGTCTAATGTACAGACAACTGAGTCATTACATATCCATCAATGGTCATTAACTATTCTTGGGTGTGTTTGTATAACAAAATATAGACACACAGAGATGAAAAAAAGAAAGAGAGAGAGAGAGAGAGAGAGAGAGAGAGTGAGAAAAAGAGAGAGGGTGTGAGAGAGATAGAGGACAGACACATAAGTTCTGGTAAGATCATTTATTGCATGCGTTCACATACAGCTCACACTGTGTTTTTGTATCATTGAGTATTGGTTTTTGTTTTCATTTTAAATTGCACGACTTTCTCTCTCCTTGCTTTCCTGCTTACACATTATTCTATTAGTATACATAGATAAATGTATATTTTAATAACAATTGTATACATTTATATGCTGAGAAAGAGAGAGAGAGAGAGAGCGAGAGAGAGAGAGAGAGAGAGAGAGAGAGAGAGAGAGAGAGAGCGAGAGAGAGAGAGAGAGAGAGAGAGAGAGAGAGAGAGAAAGAGAAAGAGAAAGAGAGAGAGAGAAAGAAAGAGAGAGAGAGAGAAAGAGAGAGATTTTGATATTTATGAATGGTACTAAAATTTTGCTGGCTCCTGTCTTCTTTTGATCCTCTCTTTCGTTAATCCTAACTATGCCTTCCGGGTATATATAATACTTTATTTTGATATTTATCTGTGGTACTAAAGTTTATTACCGATCATTAAATTAGCGTGTCTAGGTCTACCTATTAATATATACAACCACAAAAAGATGCGCACTTGCTGTCTTTGGATGCTTGATCTCACGCCCAGACCAATGAGTCATTCTATATTCTTATGTAGCTCTGTATAAACATGATCCTAAAAACCATAAGACGCGCACTTGCTGTCTTTGGGTGCTTGATCTCACGCTCATATCACTGAGTCATTCTCTATTCATCAAGATGCACACTTGCTGTCTTTGACTGAGACGCGCACTTGCTGCCTTTGGGTGTTTGATCTCACGCTCATAGCACTAAGTCATTCTCTATTCATCAAGATGCACACTTGCTGTCTTTGACTTAGACGCGCACTTGCTGACTTTGGGTGCTTGATCTCACGCCCAGACCAATGAGTCATTCTATATTCATCAAGATGCGCACTTGCTGTCTTTGGGGTGCTTGGTCTAAATAAAAAATAAAAAAAATAAAAAATTGATAAATACAAAAAAGACGCGCACTTGCTGCCTTTAGATGTTTGATCTCACGCTCATACCACTAAGTCATTCTCTATTCATCAAGATGCACACTTGCTGTCTTTGACTGAGACGCGCACTTGCTGTCTTTGGATATTTGATCTCACGCCCAGACCACTGAGTCATATATCCATTCATCAAGATGCGCACTTGCTGTCTTTGGGGTGCTTGATCTAACGCACAGACCACTGAGTCATATATCCATTCACCGAGATGCGCACTTGCAATCGCACCATCAATAAAATTATATCCCCCCAGGCCATATGTCATCCATCACTTTTGACAGGTCACAAAGACCCTCACGTTGTGGGGCATCATGACCTAAGAGTACATGTGCACCTATGACGTCATGACCGTCAGCCGGCCGTGTCAGCTGCATCCAAAAAAAAAACCCAACTCTAAGGCAGAGCTACATACTACTAGGGTGTGTGTGTGTGTGTGTCTGTGTAAGATAAAAAAAAAACAGGAAAAGAAATTGTTTTAGCGTCACTGTCAGTAGTGGTCGTTCTGTTCAGGTTAGTGTAAAGTATTCCAGACCAAAACACCTATGTCATCCAATCCACTCCAATGTCCACGTCATGCAATTTGTATAGCCCAACACTTTATGTTGCAGAGACGTGCATAAGGCAACGAGATAGTGGAAATTCTTTTTCTTGAGGCACTGATAAAAGTTACTGCTTATATTATAATTTAATAGTTACTGAACATTATAATAATGTCGTTGTATTATGGTTTGATCGCTTGAGTCTGGTGTCTAGTAAACAGTGTTCACTTACCCTGTTCTTGCTGTCACGATGTTTGCCTGTATTTTTGAACTTTGCTATTTTGTGGAAAAGATAAATTACTCCTTGAAACAAAATTGCCTGATGGGAATGGTTTGCTAATGTTATGGATACTAATTATTTTGAAAGGTGTACAACAAAATCAAAAATAATAATTGTACTATTGTTTGTTTTTTTGTTATTTTTTTAGCACAAAACTGTTCAGAGTGTACCGGATCTATTCGACCTTTTAAGAATGCCTATGATTTTGTCTGAAGCAATAATTTGTTATTGTTTGATACATGCTCTTTACCTAGGCCTGTTATGTAACACTGATTACGAATCGGGGGTATATAAGTTAGCAAATGTAGCATTCAAAATGGAGTGTTCCCTGGAACTGTATAGCATCCCTTGCCGTCCCTGGCCAGGACTTGGGCAGGGATGGCGAGGGTTTTGTAATCCAGGCGAACTCTCCCCAGATTTCCCGCTTGCGACACATCACTACTCCCTAAACCGGACACTCGTACTACCTCCCTGACCCCCGGATCAGTGTTGCGGGACGTCGCAACACCCGGTAGTCGGTGGGTGTTGCGGCTGCCCGTAGCATTGAGACGAGGGTCAGGGAGGGGTGCGAGTGCCTCGGTGGGGAGTCGTATGGTCCAAGTCGGAAAATCTGGCAAAATTTTTTCTTTATCAACTTTTAATCCTCTTTCCATTGCCACATTTTGGAGCATTTATTTTGATTAGCAACAAAGTTCTGTGAGTTTTAAAAATAGTTTTTATTATGTAACATCATGTTCTTCTGTTATGTTTTTCACGATTTGTACGTTATTTTGTAGCATTTGTTATTGCCATTATTTGTAGTGTTTCTTATTGATATATAGCATATTTCTTTAAAAAAAAACAAAACAAAAAAAAACAAGAAAACTTACATTCTGTTTTATGAAGATAGCGGCCTTATTTTAAAACACTCACTGTGAATCTGAAAAAGATAAATCTGACATATTTATTTCTTTATCAACTGTGTCTCCTCTCTAGCTTTATTTCAAAACACAACATCTGGAATGATGTTTTCTGAAAGAAAATGTTTCGCTAACTTTTGGTATTGTGTGTATGTGTGTATGTGTGTAGGGCTAAATTAGATTGTTCAATTAGATATTTCAATTGTTCTGTCACAGCTCACTTATCTCCAAACTCGCAGGATTTCGCTTTCAGCTTGAGGTCAGTTACGAAAACGTCGAAGGTTTCGCCCTCGTTCTGGTTTCTGGACAAGAAGATGTCGAGGAAATAAACAATAATGAATTTTACTATAATTATTGAATGTTTAAGCTACATTTTGAATTTCAAAAATATTTGCATGTTCTACCAATATCTTGCAATATCTGTTCTAAAGTTTAGGACACTTAACCACAGAATCCTAGACACGAACGTGTAGGCTTATGTCAAAAATGTCATAGTGGCGATCTTGGTGACGAGTTTCATTATTTATATTTGTGTTAACATTTTTGTAACTCGAGAAGAGAATTATTAAAATCATATTATTATAGATATCCCAATGCCATCAAATTTCAAGAATTATTGTCATCTAATAGAAAGTCAGTATTATTAAAGCTTGTAAGTCTAATGAAATTATATCCCATGTCAAAATTAATCTAGTTCTGATGTTTACAGGTTGTGTGTAACACAAACAATTTCAGTAGTTTGTCATTGATGTGTTTATATTGAATTGTATTTGTAACGAAAGGTTTTTTTTTTCAAGAATTGCGTGTATGCGTGCGTGAATATTCTGCGTGTTCTCCCGTCTCACACTCCCTAACTCTCAAGAATTCTTTTGTTGTCACTCCCCCTTTCTATTACTAGAAAAATAAACAATAATCAACAAAGTTCACATAAGTATAAACAACTCAATCAATAATATGGAAAAAAAATATGTATATATATAGTTTTGTACTCACGTACTTTGTAGAAACAATCCGTGAATTAAATATACCATTCACAAATCACACACATAAAGTTCCAAGGAGATAATCCGGGAGATTGTACACTGATCTCACAAACCCACAAATAATTCTCAGTCAGAAAATCCAAATGTCACCAGTCACAATAAACCAATATCGATCTGGTCACCGTCGACAGAGAGAGTTACCAAGAGTCTCATGGAGGACAGAATTCGCTGTCTGTCTTTTGTTTCCTTTTAATCCTCTGTCTCTGTCTATATCTATACACTATCTTCCTTCTCCTTATCCTTGGCCTTTCTATCTATCTATCCTGGGTTCTCTCCCCTCTCTATCGTCGCTGTCGCTGCTGCTGTTGTGGCCGCTGTTGCTGCTGCTGCTGAGGTAGCAACGGTTGCTACTGCTGCTGATGTAGCAGTGGTTGCTGCTGCTGATGATGTAGCAGTGGTTGCTGCTGCTGATGATGTAGCAGTGGTTGCTGCTGCTGCTGATGTAGCAATGGTTGCTGCTGCTGATGATGTAGCAACGGTTGCTACTGCTGCTGATGTAGCAGTGGTTGCTGCTGCTGCTGATGTAGCAGTGGTTGCTGATGCAGATGATGTAGCAGTGGTTGCTTGATGTAGCAGTGGTTGCTTCTCTCGTCTTCTTCTTCGTCTTCTTCTTTGGCTTCTTCTCTGGCCCCTTCGTCTCCTCCGTCTTCTTCTTTGGCTCTTCTCTGGCCCCTTCTTCTTCTCCTTCTTCTTCTCCTTCCTCTTCTCCCTCTTCTTCGCCTTCTCGTCTTCTTTGGTTCTTCTCTTGTGATATCCTCTTCTTCTTCTTCTTCGTCTTCTTCTTCTTCTTCTTCTTCTTCTTCTTCTGCTTACTCTTCTTCTTCTTCTTCTTCTTCTTCTTCTTCTTCTTCTTCTTCTTCTTCTTCTTCTTCTTCTTCTTCTTCTTCTCTTTCGCCTCGAGGCCCCTCAGCCGGAGACTTCTGCAGACGCAGCTGCCAGAAGTACAAACACAACCACACAGTGGTACACACCAGAAGAGACTGCCCACCAGTTTGAATGTGATTGGCCAGTCGTCACATGACTAGCTCAGCTAATCAGCATTCAGTTAACAATAAAAAAAATACTATCATTTATGTCTTCACACAGGAAGATACTACAACACACAAAAAGTCACCGGACTAGTATAAACCCGGTCCGTGACAGTATTGTTAGTTTTTGCGTTTTGCTAATTCATTGTGGGATGGAGGAATGCATGGAGAGTAACGTAAGTTTACCAGAGAGTAAACGATTTATGTCAGCCTGATAAGTGAAACTACGCTAAGCTTTTCAAATTCCAAATTAATATAGAATGCATTGAATATGATGTCATTGAACACAAACCAAAACAAAACAAAAAATTAAGTGCTAGGGACAGAACCCTGATATTGAAGTTTTACTGCAATCTTATGACGACCTACTAGCGCCCAAACCTGATAATTACAAATATCATGAATATCATGAATATTATGGACTAAGTACAATTTTCAAGGGATCCCTACAGTTATCATTGAAATCGATTATTGGTTTGTTCAATTAATAAATCTTTCAAAAGAAATTGCGTCGTTGATATTATGTAATTATCATATGATGTTTTTAATTATCAGGTTTTGGCGCTAGTAGGTCGTCATAAGATTGCAGTAAAACTTCAATATCAGGGTTCTGTCCCTAGCACTTAATTATAAACACATCACAATGTGAATTACACAGTGTTAATTACTATTACCCTATTATCACTGATACATATACGTTTTGTTGCTAGTAAGTCGCCTTTTTCAGAATTAAGCATGATCACGTAAAAATTGTAATTATGAAGTAAAAATTTTGGGCGCATTTCCAGACGGATTACTAGAGCTGAAACTGAAATTTAAACATGATCACGCAAAGATATTTATATTTTTTTCAATGATAATTTTATTTATCCCTTGAGAATTGTAATTATTTCATGATATTTGTAATTATCTCATGATATTTGTAATTATAAGGTTTTGGCGCTAGGGCGTCATAATATTCTGATCTTCGCTCTCTTTACTCAATGTTCTTTTATAGTAAGTTACTTAATTAACGTGTATCAATCCTTTTCTTCTTATAAAATTACTGATTTGGTTGAACAATTAGCTTTAGTTCATTCAGTTATATCTCGGAATGGTTCGAACGGGTAGCTCTAGCTGCACGCGGCGGCGTTGGTTGTTGCAGATATGGTAGTGAGAGCTAGATTACGAAATTTGAGAGGTATGTGTTGAATACAATTTAAAATAATCTTATGAATCTAGTCTGACGCATGTTCCTGTCAAAATACTACAATATATATTTTACGTCTTCGTGAATATAATATTTGCCAAAATGTTGCAAAACCTATTGGAACTGTTTCCCCCGGCGTGACAATATATATACTTACTCATAATAGTTAATACTGTTCGTATGGGCAAAGTCCAGGACGTCTGCTAGAATATTATACACAGAATATAACGCAGGGCAATACCATTGTTATCACCGTGTAAGAACGGTATAACAGACGTGAAGCACTTTTGGCAGACAGAAAGGTCATTGCCATGTTTTAAGGGTGTCAAATCTCACTTTTGACATTTGGCTTTAATTTTGAGTAGGCCTAGGTCGAAATAAAGTTGGACTGTCGCTTTAGTGTTACCAATGGATGCTTGATTTTATTTATTTATTTATTCATTTATTTTCATTTGTAATGTCATTCTTCTTCTTTTTACTGTATTCTGTATTTTGAAATGAGTAGCAATTACATACACCAGCAAAATGTACTGATTGTGCCAGCAAAGATGAATTTTTATGAATTTTTGTTTTAGGAGCAAAGAGACAGTAAAAAAAAGTGTGTTGTTTAAAAACAAATGTATGTATACAATTTTATTTTATAATTATAATTATATTTACACAGACACATAATTGTTTCAGGTGTGAGTAATTGATGAGTTGCACAAAAAGCAAGCATCACATTCACAAAATGAAAATCACAGACACTGCACGGGACACCGTATCAATGGAAAATGCATGAAGTGATGAGTTGGAACTGCCTACATATCATCTATATAGTGTTGTTTCATGTTGTTATAGGCCTAATTTGTTTAGTAGAATCCATCTTCTCTGTTCAAAATGGCAGTGAATACTTCTGTCATGAAACCTTCCCACAGTCTGCCATTCCCACTGAACAAGGTGTTGGACTTAACAGTATCTCTCATATGGCCCTGCCAGGCTGCTCTCAGTGGCTTGGTCTCTTTGGTCCTGGCAACAACTGTAGAAAGGGATGCCCCAGTGACTTTAAGCCTGAAGCGACTTACATTAGGACCGTTCTATTGTATATTGTTTCTCATAACTCTGCCTCCAGCATTGATCCTGATAATGATAAGATGCTTGCTGTGTCTACTGAGGAAACCATATGAGTACTCTGTATGTTATAAAGAACACACGACCGCTGAAGGAGAATTAATGTTGCAGTCGCTGTCAGGCTCTGGCTTGAAAGACTATCATTTTGGAATTGCCTCAATCAATGTTTGTCTCTTGCCTGAGTTTTTCTCTCGCTACAACAACCTGTCTCACTCTGGGAAAAGGGCAAAGTGTATTGGTGAAAAAATCATTATTGATCAGTTTTTCTATTGTGATTTGACAAAGCCTAATATCTTTGGATTGCTTGATGCCACCAAGAATCACTTGGAAATTCATAAAGAGGGCAGTTTCTTTGGAGGCCTGTCTGCACACTTCCCTCGTCTAGATTTTCTGTGCATGCAAGAAGTCTTTGACTGGAACTACAACAAATACCTGAGAGCAGAGTTGCATAAGGTCAGATTTTATTTTTTTCAAATGAAATGTTTAGTTTTGTTTGACCATGAGGGTAGTGATAATATGAGTATGTGAAACTTATTACAGAACATGTGTATTTCATTTCCACAAGGGTTTAAAGATTTCTTATTTAAATAAAAGTTTCTCAGATAATTTTTTTAAATTACTTTTATTTATCAATAGACCTAGATTATTGTGTGTATTATATAACTGCAGACTTATTGCTGCTTGTATTCTCTGCATGATCAATGTCAGTTAAAGGACAAATAGATTAATTTGAAGTAAATGCTGTATCACTGGACATCATAGATAATTGTGAAATATTGTGACAAGAGTATAAGATGTTAACAGTTGAATGTTACAGGTGTTCCCCTATATTATTCATGATGTGGGTGTGACCACCTTAAGGAACAACTTCTGCCTGCTAAACTCTGGGCTGCTCTTTGCCAGTCGCCATCCAGTGCTGACATTGGATTTCAAGCCTTTCCAAAGGCGCATAAACCAGGATGTGTTCATAAGTAAAGGAATGCTGATGATAAAGGTACGATGATGTAACTGTGTGCACATGCATTTTGTTTTAATATTTATTTTGTGTGCTTGCAGGTGTTTCCGTATGTTGTGCATGATGTTGGTATATCGTCGTTTGCCAGTAACTACTTTTTGCTGAACTCTGGGCTGTTGTTTGCCAGTCGTCACCCAGTGTTGCATGCTGATTTTAAGTTTTACCCTCACTCTATGTCACAGTGCGCATTCAGCAGCAAAGGGCTGCTCATGGTAAAGGTGTGTTGTTTCCTGTTGTTAAAATTGGTTGTTTGCTGTTAAAATTGGTTGTTTGCTGTTAAAATTGGTTGTTTGCTGTTAAAATTGGTTGTTTGCTGTTACAATTGGTTGTTTGCTGAGTATTTTACTTATTGTATATAACGTTTTAAATTAAGTAATTATTTGTTTTCCCTGCTTGTTCATTCTGTTTCATTGTTCCTTATTCGTTTCATTAAAGAAAACGTATTTATTTAAGGTTGTTTATTTTGATGTGCTTGTACTAAATTAACGTACACATCACTTTTCTTTTTTTTTCTTCAACATCTTACTAGAGCGCATCATGGCAGATGATGAAGGCACAGTCAGCATAGGGGGTAGAGCAATCTCCAATCTTCGTTTTGCGGATGACATTAATGGATTGGCTGGAGAGAAACAAGAACTTGAACAGCTGGTACAGAGGCTTGACACCACCTCCAGAGCTTATGGAATGGAAATACGTGCAGAGAAGACCAAAATGATGACCAACAACACCAATGGCATCAACATGGACATCAAAGTCCAAGGCCAATCACTCAAAACAGTGCATAGCTTCAAATATTTATGAGCCATTGTATCAGACAATGGGTCCCGACAGGAAGTCCTCTCCAGGATCGCACAAACAACTGCTGCCCTGACAAAGTTGAAGCCCATTTGGAAAGACAGGACCATCAGTGTGTAAGCAAGTGTGTACGGAAGTCCTCAACATGAATGCTATTTGTGAATGTGTGTATTAGGTCCTCACAATACACCCCAGCATCATGGTCCTCGGTCTTAATACGGTTTAAGAGTGTGTAAGCAAGTGTGTACGGAAGTCCTCAACATGAATGCTATTTGTGAATGTGTGTATTAGGTCCTCACAATACACCCCCGCCAGTCTTCACTTATCTCGCAACATACCAAGTCTAATAGCTCAAAGAGTAGTTACTATTTTGAAACGTACGACCCCTGGCGCTGCTTTCGGGAGCCAAGAGACAATGCTTGCAGTATCGAATCTCAAAAATACCTATTATTTCTAATAGTCCCCACAACCGAGGTCTAGAATCATAGTCCTCAGTCTGTGTAAGCGTTCAGGTGCGTGTGTGTGTGTGTGTGTGTGTGTGTGTGTGTGTGTGTTTACTCGTGCGTGTTTGTGGGTGGGTGGATATATGTATGGGGGGGGAGAGGGGAGAGAAAGAAAGAAAGAGAGAGAGAGAGAGAGAGAGAGAGAGGGAGAGAGAGAGAGAGAGAGGGAACGGGCCCCTGAATATATTTATGCCCGCGAGAGTTTATTAGGTTCAAATTCTTCTTCTTGGGTTTAGCAGCCACAATCAGTACGTCGAGTCATTGGCTGCTTTGCTCTATTGAGGCTGTCAATGCAAGTTTTTAACACAGGCTATGTATTTTAGAATGGTGTGGTGCATTCCATCACATAGACGTTAAATATCTTGACGCTCATGTCGTAAACAGGTGAATGCTGGCTACACAAATGCACCCAGCAAGCACTAGGTCCTTTCTCCCCATCCCCGGTGTTACACTCCGTTTGATGTTGGTGTTTTTCTATCAGTATCTGATTCAGCCCCGATGCTTGAAATCCTGAAAGGTGTAACTGATTCGTTTATCCACGCAGCCTGCTCACTCAGCAGCAACAAGGTAAAGTCTTCGTATGAAATCTTCCACTTTTATTCAGCACACATCAACAACTGCATACAATCGCCTTTTCACTCTCAACTTTTTACTTTCCAACTCACTATCAACAACACTCTCTTTTCACAACACAGTGTGTCCATTATATATTTTTTCTCTCAACTCGAGATGACCTCAGGACGTTCTAGAATGACGCGTTACAACCAATCAGAATTAACTTCGTCATCACTGTTTTACGTCATACAACCTGCCTTTCTGTCAAAAGAATGTTCCCAAACATCCCGAAACTTCGATCGATAGCAAACAAGCAGACCTAGAGAATTCTCCAATAATATCGACTAACGAAAATTATCAACGTTATACAAAGCTTCTTCTAACAACAATGCAAACTCAAATCAAAGGTAAATACACTCTATTATTGCTTGCTTTGCCAAATAAAACGAACAGATCTATCGCGCGCGCTTCACACATAATATCGTGCACATTTCACACGCCCCATCATGCGCGTTTCAACGTAACACCCGGTCGACCAGGATTGTGCTCAGTCATCTGAGCGTCAGACTATGCGCCCAAAGGTTGCAAGTAAGAGCCTCGGGCGGCTTGAGTTAGAGCTTGCATCGACCAGCGCATTGAGCAGCTCTTGAGCTGGAAAAGCGCTGTATAAGTAAGATTGCATATTGATTATAAGAGGGATGATGTTGGATTGGATGCATGGTATGGGTGTGTTGGTGTGTGTGTGGGTGTGTGTGTAAGCGTGTGTGTGGGTGTGTGTGTGTGTGTGTGTGTTCTGTGTGTGTGTGCGCTTACCAAAATCGAGGCAAACTTGTTGAAATAAGTTATGTATTCATATAATAATATTATTTGACTACTTTCCGATGGCAATTGTACGCGTCTTCGAGTGACACTATGCAGTCTGACTGTCATAATCTCACATTTACTGGTTTAGTATTGAAAATGCCAGTAGGTCCTGAGGCCTACATCTTAAATACTAGTAAGTTCAGGTTTTGTCAGTATGTCAATAACTAGTTATTGATGCTCGCGGTTAAACATCCCAGCAAGCTGCTCTATTACCTAAAGACCACGCTATTACTTATAAAAGTTAATTATAGCCTAGACTCATATGTATAATGAGTGAAATATAAAGTATGAAAGTATATGCAGTTCATGCAAAAATTCTTGGATCCGAGATATTCTGTCAAAGCCTTGTTAATTTGTTTGATTTAAAATCATCTGGGGGCTAACAGCAGGTTTTTTTCTTGCAGTTTATAACTGGTACACTTTTAAATACAGACCATCTTGAAGATGGCAATCGTGATTACTAAAGGAATGGAAAAGCAAGTACCTATGACTTCATAAAATTAATACTTTTATGAGAGAGCGAGAGAGAGAAAGAGAGAGAGAAAGAGAGAGAGACTTATATATGTTTTTTAGACTTCAAACGTTTATTACTATTACAACATGTTACAAGGATAATAATTTTAGGTTTAAAGCTTATTCTTAGAGTTAGTCCTTGTTTCAGGTATAAATGCATTCATATTGCATGTATAAAATCATGTAAACCTGTCACATTTTACATGTAACATAAACACACGTTTTAACAGTAACTATTTTAAAACAAGAACTGTAATATGTCAAAATGTTGTCTAAATACATTATAATATTTAGTTTAGGGGAAATAAGATCCATTTAATGATAAACACATTTTCGAAAACTGTAAACAAAATGTTTAAAAATTTCAAAATGTTCTTAAACAGCTTTGTTTTAAATTGTTTTGTTTAATGCAAAGGGGAAGTATATTCCATAAAGATCGTGCTCGTAAACCAAAAAGAAAGCCTTGTTTAGCTTAATTCTTATTTTAGGCTAGATATATTTATGGGAGTGGTATATATTTCATACTTTAAAAAAAAATTCTGTTTAAAGAGTTATATACAAAATTGTTGTAAACTTAAATATAAGCATGCTCACGTGTTTATATTACAGTTGTAAAAGCTTTAGTTTTGCAAATTGTTCATTTGTTGACAGATTTATATAGTTCAGCATTAGTTTTATTTCCCGCTAATGCAATGGATTTATTTCTTTGTATTTGATTTTGACTAGCGCCTTTCTACATAATGGAAGCATAATTAATAAGCAAAAGACGGTGTGCAGCGAAGAAACATTTTCTGGCGTATTCATGAACAAAAACGTGCGTGCGCGGGATATGTGCGTGTGTGCGAGAGAGAGAGAGAGAGAGAGAGAGAGAGAGAGAAAGAAAGAGGGAGATAGTTTTTATGCGTGGTGTCTAATTTTAGCTCACCATTTGTTTTAAATGTGCCATTTTCACTTGTAATTTATTTTCCAAAGCGCTGTAATCATGCTTTTGTTGTGGAAATGTTATAAGCGTAATACGCTTTCATTTATTCATTCCAAAAGCAGCAGTTTTCAAAGCAAAATAAGTATTTTAGGAATTACGTTTACACATTTGATTAATGTTTTATCCCATTTTAATTTTGAATCAACCGATTGTGAGACCTTGCGTCGTCCAGCGCCTTGCGCATCTCTTGAGCTGGAAAAGTGAAATATATGAACGATTAAATTAAAGTGTAAGTTTGTAAATGGTCTTTCTTTCAGTTTTGCGCGGCCGGAAATAATTTTTCCAATGTAATCATTTGGACAAATACATTTTCTTATGTCTAATATGCATTATGTATGGATGTAATGTCTTTCTCAGAACAATTTATTGTACTGCCATCTGCAAACAGTTACAAATTACATTATTCTTTGATATCTGGGGGTATAGATCAACTATTTAGATACAAAATAGAAGAGGGACCAGAATCGAGCCTTGAGGAACGCCACACTTAGCAGCGTCTTTTGCTGATTAATGAAGATGGAGAGAGAGAAAGAGAGAGAGAGACAAAGAGAGACAAACACAGACAGATAGGCAGAGAGAGAGAGAGAGAGAGAGAGAGAGAGAGAGAGAGAGAGAGAAACGTTATAGACATTAGTTAATGAGCTATAAATTATTACAGTTACAGTACCATACTGTTGTCGTGTTTCTTTCGATATTTAAATCACTGTAGTGTCTATAAACGTTACAAGAGCAACACTTACAACCTTTTTTGCCCTCTGAAATCAAAATATCACAGATATCAAATGAAGGAGTTAAGTTCAATTCAATTCAATTCAATTAGGAGTTAAGTCAGACAAATGGGGTGCCATTTTTTGTAAATTAAATTATTATATTTATTTTATCTATAGAAAATACATTTTCTAATAAATACTGTTATAACAAATTTATATTCTGCATTTATCAAATTAATTGTATGTTTAGACAATACAGTATATAGCAATGCCACAAATTTTTATACTATAGAAAAACGGTTTTAAAACAGCAGACTACATGTTACAATATACTAGAGAAATAATATGTGATCATCACATCGTTTTAAATAATATACACAGAAAATATATTCTTTGTTAAAACACTTTATTTTATACATTTTAAATTCATTTTAGAATCAATCATAATGTATTAATGCGCCCACAAACAAGGAATGTATTGACTTATAACAAACCGTAGTTTAGAAATATGTGTTTTTATTCTTCAAGAAGCGTTTGACTGAGTCTGGCATGCAGCTCTGTGGGCAAACATGAGAGTGTATAACATCAGCCCTAAAATTATTGAAGTCATCAAATGCCTGTATGACATGGCTACCAGTGCAGTCTTCCACAACAGCGCCATCGGAAACTGGTTCAGAACAACAATCGATGTGCGTCAAGGATGCCTACTCTCTCTAACACTCTTTAAAATCTTCCTAGAGCACATCATGTCAGATGCACTTGCAGATTACGAAGGCACAGTCAGCATAGGGGGTAGAGCAATCTCCAGCCTCCGTTCTGCGGATGACATTGATGGATTGGCTGGAGAGGAACAAGAACTTGAACAGCCGGTACAGAGGCTTGACAACCACCTCCAGAGCCTATGGAATGGACATAAGTGCAGAGAAGACCAAAATGATGGTCAACAACACCAATGGCATCAACATG
Source organism: Oncomelania hupensis (assembly GCA_036898135.1). Lineage (NCBI taxonomy): Eukaryota > Metazoa > Mollusca > Gastropoda > Littorinimorpha > Pomatiopsidae > Oncomelania > Oncomelania hupensis. Next base: position 76,173,344 of record CM072512.1, on the reverse strand, counting down.
GACATCAAAGTCCAAGGCCAATCCCTCAACAGAGTGCATAGCTTCAAATATTTAGGAGCCATTGTATCAGACAATGGGTCCCGAAAGGAGGTCCTCTCCAGGATCGCACAAACTACTGCCCTGACAAGGTTGAAACCCATTTAGAAAGACAGAACCATCAATCTACATTCCAAGATTAGGCTGCTGCGCTCCCTTGTCATCTCTATCTTCTTATACGCTTGCGAAACATGGACCCTCATAGCAGATCTACAACGAAGAATACAAAGCATGGAGATGAGATGCTACAGAAGACTTCTGGGCAATTCTTATACCCAGCACATCACCAACAACGAAATCCGATAGACCATCACACAAGCCATTTGACAACACGACGACATGCTCACAGCGGTGAAGAAACGGAAACTCCGATGGTATGGCCACATCACCAGAGCATCAGGCCTTGCAAAGACCACCCTGCAAGGCATGGTGGAAGGAGGCACAAGAAGAAGGAGACCGAAAAAGAGGTGGGAGGACAACATTCGAGAATGGACTGGCTTGACACTGAGCGAAGCTATGAGGGTGGCTGAGAACAGAGAAAGATGGAGTATACTGGTTAAACGATCATCTGTGGTGCCCCTACGAACTTCGAGTTACGGGATATGATATGATATGATAGGATAGGATAGCTTTTTGTTCTTGCTGCCGTTGTTGTTGTTGTTGTTTTTTTGGTTGTTTTTTGGTTGTTTCTTCTGGTGGTTTTTTTGGGGGGATGGGGGTAGGGAGCTTTTTTGGGAGGGAGAGGGGAGGGGGGTAAGCTTATTTGTTTCCATTGGGACTCTCACTGTGATCTTGATAAAGATTTGTGACTTTAAAATGTGGGAAAGTTTGTCCCTTTAAGTGGATTCTTGCCTTACAATTGGCGTTAGTATTATTTTAATATTTGTAATTACTTCGGCAAAATTAAAAGTTTATTGGTTCATCTGATTCCTATGTAAAATGCTTGTTTCTTTTAGAAATGCATCTTCAATTCAGTCATTTAAATCCTCTCTTACAACTCATTATTTTCCTTTCACTGTTTGAAATATTGAAATCATTCAAACAATTCACATTGTAATTCTTAAGTAGGTTAAGGATATACTGGCCTTATAGAATTCAGACACTATATGTAGTCAGTACTGAGTGACGAACACTGGCTTTTAGTGCATAAAAGAATAAACCACAAAGTCTTATTTTGTGTGTATAATGCTTGCATTAATGGTACCGCACCTACTCGTCTGTCGGTATGCGGACTATATTCGGCATCACACTAGTACCTAATTCGGGTGGTTTGTGTGGAATTTGGCACTGTAGGAAGAATAACTGTGGTGCTTTATCATTTGAGTGCGCTGCACCATGCCTGTGGAATGGCATTCATCACTTTGCTTTAATAACAACACATTTTGACTGTTTTTGAAGTATTATTTTATATGAGCCCCAATCATAATGTGATACAAGCGGCAAATCAATCAGACGATCGATCGATTTCAACCGCCCGTGGCTCAAGGATTTGAGAGAGAGAGAGAGAGAGAGAGAGAGAGAGAGACTATTAAGCTTGGTCGTAGCAGCAATTTCGGAAATAAATCATTCAAACAAGGTCTTATCCTGACATTATGACAGCTTGTAACGGATCCCAAGTGAACAATATTACAATGTGATGGCAATACCATTTTGAAATTTGTTTATTGGAAACCTCTCATCATCGGACCAAAATATTAGGCATTACAACACATGTACATTAGTGAGAATTCAGTGTATAAGTTGCTGAGATTTTCCAAAAAGGTATTTGGCTACTTCATGGTTTACCCATAGTTGTAAGCTTATGTTTAACCCACAATAGAAACTCAGGTCAGCTTGGAAGATCATACCGGTACTTTTTGGCAATTGAGACAGGTGACTCCAGGGCAAAACGTTTGAAACTGAAAGCGGGATACGCACTATTATTATTATTATTATTATTATTATTATTATTATTATTATTATTATTATTATTATTATTATTATTATTATTATTATTAAGAAGGAGATTTCTCTTATAGAGCGCACTTACAAGCTCAGAGAGCTTCTCAAGGCGCTGGCCCATAATATCCAGCAATCACAAAATAGTTTGCTGAAGTCAGGATTCGAACCCACGTCGCCCAAGACGCACTCACACAAGTCGTGCGCTCTGACCACTGAGCTATCCCTGCCGCCGGCAACCTACGACCTCCGGGTTACGGGACAGGATAGGATATGATATTATTATTATTATTATTATTATTATTATTATTATTATTATTATTATTATTATTATTATTATTATTATTATTATTATTATTATTATTAAAACAAGAAGAACAACAACAACAAAATAAAATAAATAAATTAGTTAATTAATTAATATAATAATAATAATAATAATAATAATAATAATAATAATTATTATTATTATTATTATAATAATAATAATAATAATAATAATAATAATAATAATAATAATAATAATAATAATAATAATAATAATAACAATAACAAATGGTCTCGTGGCTCAGTGGATTAGTCGCCGGTTGCCTATGCCGAAGATTGCGGGTTCGTTTACCGCAAGGGGCGAACTTATGTGACGAGACTATTGAGGTCACCGAGGGTTTTCTCCGCGTTCTTCGGTTTCCTCCATCCCTCCCTTCAATAATGGTATTGGAAGCAGTCAATCTAAAATTTCAAAAATAAAAATTCGATTTCGGTTCCGTCTTCTAATAGGACGTTCATTTACACCACATGTTTG
>CM072512.1:75985568-76160568 GCA_036898135.1 Oncomelania hupensis | reverse complement strand
TTGTGACTTGTACGCTGTTTGGACGGGCTGTGTGAATAAACGAATCTGAGTTACACAACTATCAGGAATTCAAGCATCGGGGCTGAATCAGATACTGATAGAAAACACCAACATCAAACAGAGTGTAACATTTTGGGGGTCAAGCCGCGATTCACGCCATAGCCAAGGGTTCAACTGCTACAACAAGCGAGTCAACGTTACGAGAGGCAGTCATCGAGGGTAGCCGCCAACGAGTTGCGTCGAGAGGGGCCAACATACTGGGACTACATCCGATAGGTTCGGGTTGACTGCAAGGGCGTGTAGTCGCTGAAGAGTTGCTTCGTGAGCGAACAACAAGTCGGGACTACGTGGCTGCCGCAAGACTACGTCAAGGGACAGTCTCGGAGCTACATCGCCAGTGTTACAGCGAGCGTCGAGCGGACGTCGCGTCTACTTCAGCACAGGAGCGTATACATCAACACCAGCGTGGTGCAGCGTCGCATACGACGAGGACAGCGGGGCCTGCGTCAGCGAAAGCGACTAGTGACAAGCATCAGCGCTACTGCAGAAAGCGTGCTGTTCTAGAACAGTCTAGAAAGGTACAGCATAGTCAAGAACTTTCCAGAAAAAAAAAGAACTCTACAGTCAAGAACTTTCTAGAAAAAGAACTTTACAGAAAAGAACTTTCCAGAAAAGCATCAAGATGGCTGACTTCTGGCAGAAAGGGGTTGAACTAAATCTAAAAGGAAAACAGCTGACGGAGTACGTCAAGTCTCAAGAGAGAATATGGCGTGAAGAAAGAGAAATAGAATTAGAACAGAAGCGTCTGGAATTAGAAGAGCAGCGACGCCGAGAAGAAAAGGAAGAACAGCGTCGCCGAGAAGAAAAAGAAGAGCAGCGGCAAGAAAGAGAAGAGCAGCGTAAAGAAAGAGAAGATGAGCGCAGGCGTGAGGAAAGAGAAGCTGATCGGCAGTTCCAACTAGAGTTGGCGCGCATCCAGCAACAGCAGCATGCGCCACAAGTTATCAGTGACAACACGGCTCCAAAATTGCCAGCTTTCGTCGACGGGAAGGACCAGATTGACAGTTATTTGGCGAGATTTGAAAGGTTTGCCAAAAGCTCTAACTGGCAACCTCAAGACTGGGCGATCCGACTAAGTGCACTTCTGACGGGGCAAGCACTCGACGTCTACACCAGATTGTCGGACGATGACGCTAAAGACTACGACGTCTTGAAAGAGGCCCTATTGCAGTGCTACAACTTTACAGAGAAGGGCTACCGTAAACGCTTCCGTGAATGCCGGCCTAAGTCAGGCGAGACGCCAAAGCAGTTTGTGGAGCGCCTGTCGTCATATCTACACAAGTGGGTGGAGTTATCAGGCGAAACGAAGTCTTACGACAGTCTCCATGACCTGATCGTGAAGGAACAATTTCTCAATGCCTGTCACAAGGACTTAGCGACCCACTTAGAAGAACAAAAGCTGCAGACGCTTAAAGATGTGACTGAGGCTGCTGAAAGATATCTCATCGCTCATGGGAAAACCCTGGGGCTACCCAGCGCGACGAAACATTTTCAGAAGACTGCAAACCATGGGAACCAGGTCCAAGGGAGCCAGACGAGCCAGAGACAGACGGACTCCACGCCTCCTCCCAGGGAAGGGCACTCAAGAGGCTGTTTTATCTGCAACGCTACAGACCACAGAGCTGCCAGCTGCCCTCAAAGCAGAAATAGCGGACAGCGGAGCAGTACGGACAATGCAGCGGCGGGCAACCGGCAGAGGCGGTTCTCCAATCAACGGCAAAACAGTAGATCTGACCATCAAGTGTGCGGCGGGAGCGTCATTCTTCCGAGTGAGACCAAGCGCACAGCTACCCCTGCGGACGTGCAAGAGTGCATGACTGATGGCCAACTCCTCCTTGCCAACGGGAAATCCATCCCCGTCGTCGCCAGCGCAGCTGTGACCGTACAGAACATGCCTGTTTCCAAGGGACGCGTCGGAAATCATGAAGTGACTGTTTTAAGAGACTCTGGCTGCAGTGGGGTCATCGTCAGAGAAGACCTAATCGCTAAAGAACAGTTCACTGGCGATTCAAAATGGACACTTATGGCCGACAGCAAATGTGTGAGAGCGCCAGTTGCGAAGATTCATGTCAACACCCCTTTCTACATAGGCGAAGTCGAAGCGGTTTGCCTGAAGAAGCCGCTGTATGATTTGATGATCGGGAATATCGACGGCGCGAGACGACCCGACGACCCCGATCCAGAGTGGAGTCCTGCCTCAACCCAACGCGTCGAAGTTGTGGAGGAGGATCCATTGCCGTTTCCCGATGGAGACCTTACAGAGCTGCTACGGGACAATGTGGTTACTCCGGCTCAGCCCTGCCGACCAGAGATCGTCAGTGCTGTTACTACCAGGGCCCAGGCCAAGAGAGACAAGGTGTCTACACCACTGAAGGTCGCCGACAACTCCAAAGCTGCCATCGTGGACAGAGATAAGCTGATCCAGCTCCAGGAAGCTGATAGCACTTTAAACAAGTACAGGAACCGCCAAGACCACGTGACCAAAGGCAGTGGTACGGTCTATTTTGAGGTGAAGGCCAAGATCCTGTACCGAATCTTCCAGCACCCGAGGGTCAACGGAGGGAAACCACTACGTCAAGTATTGGTACCATTACCCATAAGGCGCCAGGTGATGGAAGTAGCGCATGACTCAATCATGGGAGGTCACCTGGGCATCAAGAAGACGTCGGACAGAATCCAGGCGGTGTTCTACTGGCCAGGACTTCATGCGGACGTCAGCCGTTTCTGCCGATCATGTGACATTTGCCAGAAGACCATACCTCGAGGAAGGGTCCCGAAAGTGCCTATGCAGAGGATGCCTCTGATCGACCGACCTTTCAAGAGGGTGGCCTTAGACTTAATCGGCGAAATAAGACCTCCGAGTGAAGAAGGTCATCGGTGGGTATTGACTTTAGTAGACTATGCGACTCGGTACCCAGAAGCAGTGCCACTGAAGAAGATTGACACTGAAACTGTAGCAGAGGCACTGGTGGACATGTTCAGTAGGCTTGGAGTGCCTGAAGAAATTCTGACAGACCTCGGGACGCAATTCGTCTCTGACTGCATGAAGGAGGTCAACAGACTGCTGAGCATCCGGCATTTGACTACGACACCCTACCATCCAATGTGCAACGGGCTTGTCGAAAAGTTCAATGCTACGCTGAAGTCCACCCTGAAGAAACTGTGCAGCGAGCAGCCCAGACAATGGCATCGCTACATCAACGCCTTACTTTTCGCCTACAGAGAAGTACCGCAGGAGTCCACCGGCTTCTCTCCGTTCGAACTGCTGTACGGAAGAACCATCCGAGGGCCGATGCACATCCTAAAAGAACTGTGGACGAAAGAAGTAGACACCCCAGAGGTGAAGAACAGTTACCAGTACGTGTTTGAGCTACGGGAGAAACTGGAGCAGACTCTCGAGATAGCCAGAGAAAACCTGAAGAAGTCCCAAGACTGTGGAAAGCACTACTATGATCGTAGGGCTGTGAACAGGAAGTTCAAACCTGGCAACAAAGTGCTGGTGCTGCTACCTACCGATCATAATAAGTTGCTGATGCAGTGGAAAGGCCCGTACGAAGTGGAGACCGTGGTGGGGATCAACGATTATAAGGTGAAGGTCGGTCAGCATTCCAAAATATACCACGCCAACCTCCTTAAGCTGTACGTGGAGAGGCCGCCAGAGACTGTACATGCAGCAACAGCAGCTGTGACCGACGACAGCTTTGACAGCGAAGAACTGTTGGAACTTGGAGACTTCCACAGCAAAGAAGGCATCGATGACGTTAAGCTAGGACCAGGCTTGACGGAAGGTCAAAAGTTGGAGCTCAAGGACCTTATGGGCGAATTTCCCCATAGCTTCAATGATGTCCCAGGCTCTACGACTTTGGTCGAACATGAAGTCCACACCCAGACCTGGAAGGAGCATCTGCAGACCATGAGGGAGCTGTTCCACCGTCCCGCAGAAGCCAACCTGACCGTGAGACCCAGCGAATGCATTCTGGGAGCTGACAACGTCGACTGCGTCGGACATCCGATGGAAGAAGGAGACAACGGAGGACGCACTGATTCCAGGGAAGCCCACGTGATCATCGTCTTTGACCCTGGGCCGATGACGACCGCAACTGACGAGGGCGTCGATTCCTTGCGAACGAAAGAACATTGACTGTGTCGACGAACTAAGAATATTGGTAATGACAGACTTGAAAATGAAAAACGTTGACTGGGTAAATGATCTGTGATCATTGACAGTATCCAGAAAGACTTGCAAATGAGAAACTTTGACTCTGTGTGAATGAACTGTGAACATTGACATTATCCAGGTAGATTTGAAGATGAAAACCATTGACTCTGTGTAGATAAGCTGAGCGCAATTACAGTATTCAGAAAGTCTTAAATTAGTTTCAATTGAGGACTTTGTTTGTGCATTACGTTTCAACGTTGTTGAAAGAAATTGGGTAAATTTCTTCTTGAGTGGGGGGTTATGTTACGTTGAAACGTGAACGAAAGTACGTCGGAAGCGTGTACGATAGATCTAATCGTTTCGATTTGCAAAGTATTCAATAATGGAGTTTATTTACCTTTGATTTGAGTTTGCATTGTTGTTAGGAGAGGCTTTGTATAACGTTGATAATTTGCGTTAGTCGATATTATTTGAGAATCTTCTGGATATGCGTGTTTACTCTTGATAGAAATTTCCGGATGGATATCGAAGGTCGTGAATGTTCCCGGAAGTAGAGAAAATGTGAATGACGTAAATCAGTGATGACGATCTTTAGTTCGATTGGTGGCAGTGCGTCATTTCTACCACGTACCAAATCGTTCCAGAAAAGAGAGAGGTTATTTAATCGTGAGCCGAGTCGCTGTTGAGACAGTAAAGTTGTTGATAGTGATTTGGAAAGTTGCTGTGAAAGTTGTTGAGTTGAATTGAGAATTGTATGCAGTTGTTGATGTGTGCTGAATAAAAGTGGAAAACTTCATACGTCGACTTTGTGACTTGTACGCTGTTTGGACGGGCTGTGTGAATAAACGAATCTGAGTTACACAACTATCAGGAATTCAAGCATCGGGGCTGAATCAGATACTGATAGAAAACACCAACATCAAACAGAGTGTAACAGACGTAATACTGTATGTATCATTACTTTGCTGATTAGTTTTGATTTTTCACATTGTATTGTCCCTTTTGATCTAGAAATTCTGGGCAGCTGTGGCGCGCCCAAACCCAACCTACCTAATAATTAGTTGTGTTTTGAAATTTTGCTGGAGGAGCAAACCGGAGTACCAGGAGAAAAACTCTTAGACGTTGCCCGAGTCGACAGTACATAATATTCGGAGAAACATAACGCCCAGATGCTGGATCGACCCCACACCTGTCGGTCGCCATTGGTTTCTGGCCTGTGGACAAGGCAGGTTAGTCCCGCCTTTGACCACTCGGCTTCAACGCTCGCTCACTGACACAGGCTGTTTATTTGAACACATCCTCTTTGTGTTGTTCGTTCGTTGATGTAAGGCTCAACAGTTTCATCAGCGAGCATAATAGTTACGTAGCATTGCAATACCACGTTAAAAGTTAATAAATAAATAAATAAATAAATAAATAAATAAATAAATAAATAAATAAATAAATAAGACTGCGCCATATTTTGAATGCACGTCTATGTTCCCTTAAGGTTCCCTAGGGTTCTATCTTTTCATAAGCAAATTTTCCCCATTTCTATATTCCCCGAGTTTTTATTCCCATCAGAAATTACTAGAAAAGGCAACGTATCATGATAATATCATTAAAAAGATATAAATACTAAATTGCTCAAGACCACTTTTTAAATTAATATAAAATTATGAATGAACGTATGTAATACTAAATACTCCGCAGAAGTACAAAGTGTATGTAATACAAGTTTATTAGTACATCACATTCTACTTATAATAATAATAATAATAATAATAATAATAATAATAATAATAATAATAATAATAATAATAATAATAATAATAATAATAATAATAATAATAACAATACTGGATGCTATACGCGCCTCATTCCTAAATCAGACTGAAAGCGCGGCGATCTGTAACCAACATACACGCTCACATGTTACAAACACTCCTACATACACAACGAACATACATTCATCACTCAAACATGTGGTGTAAAGGAACGTCGCTATTAGAAGACGGATCCGAAATCTAATTTTAATTTGTAAAATTTTAGATTGACTGCTTCCAATACCATTATTGAAGGGAGGGAGGAAAACGGAGAACCCGGAGAGAACCCTCAGTGACCTTAATAGTGTCGTACCTAAGTCACATAAGTTCGCCCCTTGCGGGAAACGAACCCGCGATCTTCGGCATAGGAAACCGGCGACTAATCCACTGTGCCACGAGGCTCGAGGTTCAGTTTTAAAAGACATATTTAAAGTTAATGGACATAAAACAAATGAATATGGACACTCTATAGGCATGGCTCTTCGTAACATTAATGTTCACGTTGTGAAAGTTAATGCTAAATCTCCTGTTTGTAGATGTGACGGTGGGTCTATTGTTGCTGGGCTCTGCACAATGGAATGCTATTACCCACTCGTCTTTAGTCTATGCGGATCGCTAGTAATCTCCCCGTGACTCAACTTAATACATTTGTTTGTTTAGCTTGGTCTGTGTTTAGGCTGGGGTACAGAGATAGATAGAAATATGGTAAAAGATCACTGTCTGCTCACACTAGCTTTCACACGGCTATGAAACATATGTAGTCCAGCCACTTGATAACAGTAAAAATCACACATTTATTTCTTCTACTCTATACACGATCTTCGAATTACAAAACTAACTTAAAAGTTCAAATGTCAATGCGAATGGTTCGCTCTTGATAGTTCTAGGCAGCTACTTTATAATCATTGGGCACTGGATACTTTCTGCACTAATGGTCAGAGTTCTGGAAGAGTGGACTTCTGTGGTCCTGTGATATAGTTTTAGTGCACTGTTTCAAGGGGCACTTAACTGTGTGGTTGAAGCGCTGCGTTGCGGTTGCTTCCTTGATATGCTGTGTTGTGGTGGAGTCTTCTCCATGTGGCTAGACTGGTGGGCTCTCTTAGCTCAGTGCTTTTAGGCCTCTGCAGACCAACATTCAGCGACGACTTGGTCTTGTCTTTCGTTTAGTTCGGCTCACGATACAATGCCTGCTCGTCTGTAACATATGAGACGAAATTCTGCACAACCCTGTATAATAGGTGTGTGCAGAGCGTCTCGCTGAAGGGCGAAGTAGCCCTCAGTGGTTAGCTCCACATCTCTATATTTAAGCGACGAACATTCTGCTAAGTCCGTGGTCCACTGGAATCTCTACTCTAATTTCCTATACATATATAAATATAAATCATGGCTAACTATAGACATAGAGACAGAAAAATATTATACACATTCTCTGGTACAGCCACTGGTCTGCAAGCATACATATAGGTTAAACAACAGTGGGTCCGTCAGGTATACAACATGGCGTCAAAACCGGTCGTGCTCGCCACGCGCACTGACAATTCAATTCTAACTCTAAGCATAGCAAATTTCACAAACATAATTCAACAATAATATAAATACATCATGATGAAACAAAAATATGTTCATTTACCTTCTTGACAATGTCAGGCCGTGGCTAACTTGATTGAATCGAATTTTCAATAAGCCCTGCTTCCTAAGTCTGCTCAGGAGAGGTTTTCTAGAGTGTAGCTGTGTACTGCTCTCAGCTTTCAACACGAATGATTTTGAACTGGTTCTACCTAATCTAGCTGTGTTTTGATTGGCTGTAAAATCTGAGTGGATGTAAATTCGGCTCTATCCTTAAGCTGGATGATGTCACTGCCTACTGGGCTAGTGTCACTATACAACTCTGTGTAATACACATCAGTCATACTCCATCGACTGCTACAGACTAACAGTAACCTTCTAAGGTTACACTGACTAAACAAGGCAAAAGCTTAATCTGTGCTGTGCAAAACGGCCTCTTGTTACAGTAGACTGTTATAGACTGTTTGAAATTATGTTTCTAAATAGGTAATGTGTTTTAAAAGTTCAATTTTCATTGTCTGAGATTACTTAAATGTGTGAACAGACATTAAATTAAAGATTGCCCTTTCCCCTATGTCTTTGTTCCCCCACTCATGTTTTTGACATACTTAAGGGAATATAGACCTGGGAAATATAGACCTGATTAAACATAGACCTAGTAGAACATAGGCCTGAAAAACCTTTGAGGGATTATAGAACTCAGAAAATATTGACTTAGGTTTGAGGAAACTTGAGTCTAAGGAAACATAAAGCAGAGGGAACAACAGGCAGAGCCCCCAACTAACGTGCACCCTGTTAAAATCTCCTAAATTAGGCGTTCATGTTATTATGCCGATGTTAACGAGAATGATAATAATGATGATAACTGATTGCCAATAGTATGCAATTATAAGCTTTTCTGATGTGAATGATTAATATACCGACGTTAACGATATGACGATGACGATAATGAGTACGATGAAAGCAATAACATACAAACCATCACAGCTAAGAGGGTCGATAATCGGCATTTTATAGTATATGCCTGGCTGATGTACTTGCTCTCCTCCTTTTCTTCCCTCCCTTACTTGTAAATATTCTTTTGATGTTTGTGTTATGTCTTTGTATAATTTATTAGTGTCTTGTAGGGCTTTTTTTCACTTCTTTTCGTATGTATTTATGTTAACTTTAAGGACTGCGCTTTGAACTGATGTTATTAAGAAAAAAGCGCTATATGTAGCCGAACGGAGTATTTGTCTCTCGTCTCTCGGCCACCACCTTGAGAACACGACCCAACCAGAAACTGTTATTATCTATTATCCCTCGTAAGAGGGCAATATAAAAAAAATTAGCCCTTGCAAGGCTGGGAAGCGTGTTAATAGTACACCGGGTTGCCGGCAACTAGTGCCACGACACTCCATACAAGTCGCTGCCACTGACTTGCATAAAATGCCTGCCGACAATGTAGTCCTGCTCACCACCAAAAGCAAAAGACGAATGGTGAGCAGAGGAGAACAAATGTTGTGCATGTGTCGCCTCGTCCTGCATAACCCAGTGGCCACACCAAAGGATTCTGCACAGCAGGAGCCACCCAAGGCTTGTCTAACCAAAAAATGTAAGGTAGACAACCTCTCTCCCAAGCTTGAACCAATCGCCTCCCTTTCCGCCACAGATCCTACAGCTCAAATCAAACCATATCCTCATGGTTTCCAAGTTCGCAGCAGGTATGTCTGGAACCAACAGACTACGCCCAGTAAGTCTCCATTCACTGACTTAACGGTGAAAAACTGCCTTCAACAGTTACCACTGTCCAGCATCATCCTGTTCCCGGTCGTTGTGCACCATTTGTAGCCGAGCGGAGTATTTGACTCCCGCCTCTCGTCCTTGAGAACACGACCCAACAGCAGCCGTGATTTTCTATTATCCCTCGTAAGAGACACATACAAATATTTGCCCTTGCAAGGCGGGAAAGCGTGTTGTTAGTAAACCGGGTTGCCGGCTACTAGTGACTCGCCTTGTCCTGCATAACCCAAAGGCCACACCAAAGGATTCTGCACAGCAGGAGCCACCCAAGGCTAGTCTAACCAAAAAATGTAAGGTAGACAACATCTCTCCCAAACTTGAACCAGTCGTCTTTCTTTCCGCCAAAGGGAGTTACCTTTATTAGTATTAATTGATATGCCGACGATGAGGAAAGGTATAATAAAAACAAAGATAGAGGCACCCGCAAAGAGTGCATAACGTCAATAGATGTTTTTGCATGTCTAATGTGCAAGTATATTCTTCTTCTTCTTCTTCTTCTTCTTCTTCTTCTTCTTCTTCTTCTTCTTCTTCTTATCATCATCATCATCATCATCATCATCATCATCATCATCATCATCATCATCATCATCATCATCATCATCATCATCATCATCAAAATCATCATCAACGATATGTATGATATATCAGCAGCTAAGAGTACATGTACAAGGTCGATAGCATGACTGGCGTGCATGTTATGCAGACAATATGTAGACGATAAAAACAGTGATAGTGTAGATTAGTGGCAGTACTGTAGCAACAGCGATGGAAGGTCAGAAGCCTACAGTGTATGCATGTCCGATCAATCATCAATGACGGCAAGTTATGGCGACGTCAGGTTGACGAATGAGTGTTGACAGGATCACGCTGTTTTACCACAAAATTACGACTGAGGCACGAAGCTTGGGGCGATTCTAAACACATTTTCCCAGACAATAACAGCAGTACCATGTAGTTTAAAACCCATTGAAAAGAGATTGTATGGGTTCAGGCTTAATTCCAGACTTCCCTTAACTCATTTAATATCAGTTCCCTTCATGCTGCAAGGTGGCGTTTGGCCAGCTTGAGTTAGATCCCACGCTCGAGCTTAAGCAGTTCTTTGAACTGATACGTGCACTACACAGTAACAATTCATTGCATTGATGACTGCATCGCGGTATAAAGACATGCCTAACTCTGTATCCTCTTAAGCGCATCATGCCTGACATATATCTGATAGACACGCGGTATTCAATGAGGGAATGTACCACTCTCATGGAGAGAGCAAACAATAAATCTCCACTATTCCGAGTGCTCTGATGCTGATCGGCTAACAAACCGCTAGCGGTCTCGTAGCACGCGCGACTGCACGCGATCGCCACGGCGCTTTGCCTGGCACTGGCCTGCCACCTGGCGTCGATTGCGAAAATCAATCAATGAGGCCCCGGTGCCACGAAGGGTCCCGCGTGTTTGAATACGGGCGCTAGGACGCCCTCCTGAGCTTTCGGTTTAACAGAATCACATTGGTTTATCCGCTCCTACGGCGCCTACCTTGCCTCGCCTGCAAGTGAACAGATAAACTGTTCTTGCGCCTGCAGGCCAGAGTACCTATTGCATTGCGCGACGCTAAACTACAACCTGGAGTTTTGTATGCAAGTGAACAACAGTTTCAAGTTCTTGTGTTTCTTTTGGACTGGCACATGATATGTTCGACTTAAGGACTGAGTATTTCGATAAACAAGAGCTCTACTGAAAAAAAGAAAATAAAAAGATATAGCACCGCGTGACTCTATATTTATATTGCAAGCTATGAATTATGTATGAATGTCAACAGTTTCAAGTTCTCCTTTCCTTTTAGACTGATCCAAGATGTGTTCGCCTTGAATTTAGTAAGCTTATGCACTGTATGGAGTCTTGTATTATTCTTCCTAAAATCTCTTTTATGTCCTGACACCGCGCAACACTAGACTGTAGCTAAAAGATCAGATCTGTATGCAAGTGAACAATATTAAATGTTATTCTTTAGGCTGGTAGACAGATGGTTCGCGTTATGAACACATCCATGAGAACTATGGGATGTTCTCTCTAAGAACTCTTGTCTGGTTTTTTGTTTTTTTTGAATGCGTGTGAAGTTTCCTGCGGATTTGGTTTTTGCTGGGTAATTAGATCTGTTCGTCTAAAAAGGTATTTATCGTCCCTAAAAATCTTGAATATTGCATCTGAATTAAGTTCAGATGGGTTTTAAGTAAGGACGCTTCGGTTTTGTTTTGTTCAAAAAGGTTTTTATCTTTCGTACTATTGTGTATGGAGCATGAACACTTATAGTATCACCCTTAAGAACTCTCTAGTTGCTGTGTATTGCAAAGAGTGCCGTGCATGCAAACTCCGACACGATTCTGCAACAACTTGGGATTCCATTTCATGAGTCGGGGAAGGAAAGTTGCACCCCATTTCCGCCATTGCTCTCTTCTACAGGGGCACTCAAAACTTTGACAAGTGTGTGTGGAACACGTATTGCAGTGTTACAAATATAACATTCACAGGCTAGTTCTTCTAGCTTAGTGGTAGGGAGGGACTCGTTCAATACTCGTGTTAACTTCACACTGTTTACACGCTTTTTTGTTCTTGTGCGTCTTAATTTTTTAACGTCAAAATGTAAGCGTTATTGGAAGTTTTTGTTGGTGTTTTTGTTAGTGTAGATGTTTTTAACATAAGCTGACAGAGAGGCAAAATAGGGACTGCACAGTGAGAGTCTAAGATTTATTATCAGATTGGTTGAAAACTGTCAACTTTCAGACCATTATAGAACAATGAGGCTATTGGAGGCGCCTGTTCTCCCCGTAAACGACTGATTTTGTAAGATCGATGTTTGTATGTTTAACATAGATGTTTTATCAGAGCGAGAGCGCTTTGAAAACTGTCGGTTGTTACAGAGACCATAGAGCATTGTACAGAAGATCGAAACACTATTGAAAGTATTATTCCGTGCCAGTTTTTGTGACGTCAACCTTGTTTTTTTTCTTTCTTTAAAAAAAAAAAAATAATACTCGAAGTTTTGTCACGTCAGAGCGCTTTGGACAGCTTTGTACATAAATAAATATAATTAAATAAAGTATTTGTATATTAGTTTGAGATAATGACGCCCAAATTCCGTTAAGCATCGAAGTTTTGTCAAGAGTTCTTGACATCTACCTTTGTGAATGTTCAAATGTTTTGCATTCAGAGGGACTAGAAAACTATCCAGAGTTCACAGACACAATGGAACATTGTGCGAGGACGTGTCTAAACGACTTGATGATTGTTTAATTAATTAAGTTACCGCTTTTGTGAACGTCAGCATTGCCTCAAAAGTCAGTGCGCAAGAGACAACACCACAATATAAATAAAGCACTTCAACTACTAACTGCTGAAAGTCTGGCAAAGTGATTGTTTCCTGTGGGATACAAACAATTCTGCGAGTTTCTTTTGAAGTACAAACAGCATCCTTGTGGATCCTGTGTCCTCTGCTGTAGTGTGCTTATTACTAGAATGCAGTTTCTATTACCATTGTGTTTGTGATCTACAAATATTCAGTCGCTGGCCCAATATGGACTTAACTAACGAGGCAGATCCTGATTCGTGACGAACCTTTTTTTTAAACTATTGATGTCGGACCCTCTGCAGTTCCGGACTGTATACAGAGTGTTGTATAATCTATACATTAAATGGTATGCCCCTAAACCTTTTATTTTCAAATGTGATGATTGTAGTGCGTTCAGTAACCTCTAATTTAAGTAATTGTTTCATGGTATGTTCATGCGTGCTTTATATTCATAATTGATATTGTTGGTCATATGTGCATGTGGCAATGTTACTGTGCGTACCCACTCGGTGTTCTGAGAGTATCCTTAAAGCGTAAAACATTGTTTGGACATGTATATTTTATTCTGTGCGTGTGAGTGCATGAGTGTGTGTGTGCGTGAGTGTGCGTGTGTATGCGTGTGTGTGCGTGTGCGCTCGTGAAACAGAACATTGAACAAACAAGTCAAGCATAAATTATGCTTGAAAGAATTTGATCCCTCGCAGTTTCAATTATGGATGAAAAAAAAGAAAAAGGGCAACATGCATATTCTATTAACTCAATGGACAATTGAGTGTATTTTTCTTTACAAGAAATGCGGCAATTTCAGAGGAATTGATATGTCATAGTTTATACATACATACATACATACATACATACATACATACATACATACATACATACATACATACATACATACATACATACATACATACATACATACATACACACGTCTTTGTTTGGGAAATATCTTTATTTATTACAAAGTTCATTGTGCAGTGTTTTATTTAATTTTCCTGTCCTTTGGCAACATATTGGCCAATGGAACATATCTAACATATGCCCTGTCATTTTTTTCTCTTTCCATTACGAGAGGGTGTTGACAAGTACGAAAATACAATGACAGAAACGAAGCGTTAGTGTCTGGTGTATGGGAGAGGAGATAGGAATGGTATTTATAAAACGTGTGGGAATGATAAATTATTCATGCTGTTACGAAACAAAAACGTGTAACACAGTTCCCCCAAACAGAGACAATCCCTAGCCCTAGAAAGGGGAAAAAAGAAGACATAAAAAATAAAAGGTGGAAAACAGAAAAAAAAAGCAATAAACGACATGATTTTCCCCCATGAGATTATAGCAGTTTGAAACAAATAATTGTTCTTATTTAGCGCACTTACTTCTGAACTTGTCATCTCCATCTTCCTATATGCTTGCGAAGCATGAAGATGAGGTGCTACAAAAGACTTCTGGGCATTTCCTATACCCAACACATCACCAACGACGAAGTCCAACAGACCATCACACAAGCCATTGGCCAACACGATGACCTGCTCACAGTGGGGAAGAAACGGAAACTCCGATGGTATGGCCACGTCACCAGATCATCAGGCCTTGCAAAGACTATTCTGCAAGGCACAGTGCAAAGAGGTAGAAGAAGAGGGAGACCGAAAAAGAGGTGGGAGGACAACATTCGTGAATGGACTGATTTGACACTGAGCGAAGCCATCAGGGCTGCTGAGGACAGAGAAAGATGGAGTATGCTGGTTAAACGATCATCTGTGGTGCCCCTACGACCTTCGGGTTACGGGACAGGATAGGATAGATAGGATAGCGCACTTACAAACTCAAATAGCTGCCCTAGGCGCAAAGCCAAAACCGCCAAACAATTAATGGAACCTGCAGAACCTAATGCTTGGTGGGTAGGTTTACGTTTCTGGCAGTCAACTATCTAAGACATGAGCATCATGCTCTTGAAAGTCCGTGCGATGGAATGCATACCTGGACAGCCTAGGCTTAGGTTTAAATACTGTATAACTCTCGTCCGAAATGAACGTAATGTATTGGTGGTTTCTGAACAACAGCACAGTTTGGAGTTTGTGGGCGCTGCATTAAAAACCTCGGTGGAAATTACGTACGCCAATTACAGTACAGTATAGGTCTATTATATGTGCTATTGGTGCAATAATGTATTATTTAGCATGCTACTTCAAAAAACAAATATGTAGACTGAAACTGTTACATCTGCATTAAATATACGGGAGACATCGTTTACAACTTTGTTGAATAGAAGAAGCATTTATTAATATATTTATGTATTATTCATTTATTTATTTTGTAAGTTTTGTGTTATTTGTATGTAACAAAACTAATTTATCAGTATCACTATGATTTTTCTTATAAAAAGATCTTGTATTTCTTCATCTTCATTTCATATTTTTGTTCATAGGAAACACTATATAATCATACATCACAAGAAGATGCATTTAAAACCCGCGAAATTTCGTTGTATTTGTCTCCATCTTTTCTCATACTTTCTGTCCACCACATAATATCTCACAATCTTTTCAAACAATTTAATTTCCGTCAGGCTATTCTAATCACGATCTGTTTCCTAAAGGGGAAGGTCGCGGGTTCGATTCCCGCAAGGCGCCAACTTATGTGACTTAGGTACGAGACTATTGAGGTCACCGAGAGTTTTTCCGGGTACTCCGGTTTCCTCCCTCCCTCCCTTCAATTATGGTATTGGGTGCAGTTAATGTAAACTTTCAAAACTAAAAATTCGATCTCCTTTCCGCCTTCGCACCACATGTTTGAGTGATAAATGTGTGGGTTTTTTTTTTGTAGGTGAATGAGTGAAACATGGGAACGTGTATGCTGGTACAGATCGCCGCACTTTGAGTCTGATTGGTGATTTGTGAAACAATTTATATCTTCTTCTTCTTCTTCTTCTTCTTATATTTTATTGCCAGATGAGGAGGAATAACGAAGCTTAACGTCCTATTGCATCAGCGTTAAGGACGATCACCACGTCGCCACATGAGATCCTACGGATCTCTTAATGGTTGAATTTCGCACCAGGGATATTTATACTAGCCATACTATTCATAATATAGGAACTGCATGATTCAGACCATCGCTGTTTAGTTCACTGTAAGGCGTGTAGCAAGCGGGTTTACAATGTTGTGTTAATTTGTTGCAGATTTGATAATGTACTCTCTTTGCTGGCCACATACGCAATGATAGAAATGCAGGAAGCGATCATCGCCAGTGTCTGCATTTGGATTGTGTTTCTGCAAGCGGTGGGCGTCGGGGGACTAAGTGAGTGGCTAATTAATTATTAATTTGATAGTAACAGTTTAAGACCTAGTGTTTGACTATCAGAGAAACAATAAATCGAGGAATCCCCCAGGGGGTTTCCCGTCCACGCCCGTCTCGGACTGTGGCTTCAGGATCTCTCTATTATATGCAAACCCGACAGGGCACACTTTAGCACAAAACTGTGTAGCTAGTGAGACGGATATTGTTATGCAAACTTTAAAGGGTGTTCCACAAAATGTATTGCAATCCACAAAATAAAGCTTTTATATGTAGGTTTACCAATGGAAAATATTGCACGCACTCTATTGTATTATAATTATTACCTTAAAAATTATAGACTTACATGTATTGTACAGCATCGTATGTCGATCTAAACGTATGTGCAACAATCGTTACATTTCATTGGAGATGATCTTTAAAATAGTGATTTTGTTGTTGTTGTTTTAGTGGGTTTTTATAATTTTAATGTTTTGTATGTGTATAATTGTGTTTTATTTGTTCTTTTAAGCAAACGTCAGTTTTGATGCAGGATGTGATTTCATTTGTAAAATAAATACTACCTTTATTTCTTGCATCTCTCTCTGTCTCTCTCTGTCTCTCTCTCTGTCTCTCTCTCTGTCTCTCTCTCTGTCTCTGTCTCTGTCTCTCTCTCTCTCTCTCTCTCTCTCTCTCTCTCTCTCTCTCTCTCTCTCTCCTTCTTCTGTATCTTTATCCTCCTTTCTCTCCCTTCTTCCCAACCTCTCCTCCTCTTTGGTATTAGGTCGCTTATTTCCTATTCTTCTTGATTCCCCATTGATAGGCCTGTAACGATTATTACAAGCAAAACTACAGCAAAGCTGCATTTCGGCAATTTTATAGTTGAAAATGCGATGCAGGCTTTCCTCGAAAATCCCCATCGGGCTTTTTCCTAGCTAATGAACAAGATCAGTCTCTTGAGTGTTAATTGTGTTAAATCAAGCGCAATATCCGTAATGTGGTTTTAACACAGGGGAACACTATTGGTGAAGGAAAAGAATACTTCAATCCCACAATTACGTTTTATGCATCTTAATCGAAAAGATAATTATCCTTCTGTTACGATCATAACGTAAAACGTTTATTTGGAGAAATTAAACACAATTTCATACAAAACAACAACGTCAAACAAAACTATGTACTTTCATGTAGTATTATACATTGTAGTATTAGTCTGCGCTCTCGTCCTTTCTCGTCTTGACTATTGCAACTCTCTCCTCGCTGGAACATCATTGACAATTTACAAAAGGTTCAGAACTCAGCAGCTGGACTATTGTTCCGAGCAAAGAAACGCGATCACATCACACCTCTACTACATTCCCTTCACTGGCTTCCTGTGCAAGCACGCATAGAATACAAACTCTCTGTTCTCTGTCACAACTTCTTCACAGAGTCTTGTCCTTCCTACCTTGCTGATCTACTGTCTGTCTACTCTCCTTCACGCACTTTAAGATCTTCTGCTGACACTCGCACACTCAAGGTTCCCGTCACCCGCACCAACGTGCATTCGCTTACTCTGCACCCAAGCAGTGGAATTCCCTTCCCTCCCATATCCGCAACATATCAACACAGGCATTCAAAAAGGCCCTCAAAACCCACCTCTTCAAACTGCATTATTCAGACTGATTTGTATCCCGCTGCCATTCTCTCCTCTTTTTGTGTCTGTCTGCTCCATAAGTGTGTACACGGCTGTAAATATTTATACTGTTTTCCTTTCCTGGGTCTATCCGGGCAGCAAACTTGTTTTTTCCAACCTAGTTCCAATCATTTGCCGAAAAAGGCAATTACCGAAGTCGAACGAAGCTCTCCGAGGCGAGCGAAGCTATCCGATGTTTTACGAACGAATGCTGGCAGGACTACGTGAAACCACAGGCTGGGAAGTCTCGTCTTTCGTAGGCCTCAGTTACATACTATACTACGTACGTATGTAGGAGGCCCACGAGTTTACAAAGACAAAAGAAAAGACTTCAGAGCCTGTGGTGAAACATCCGTGCATAAAAATAGCCGCTGTTGCTTTTAGATCTAATTCTGTTTCGATCTGCACAGCTTCAAGCTGTAAGTCAAGTCGAGATTAGCATTTTGAAGCAGTTAGTATTATTATTATTTTATGATGATTAGTATACTGACACAATTAGTAATAAAGAGTAAAAGTAATACATAACACATAATGCACACATACAACGATTTCACATTTATATCAACAATAAAACCATGACAAAGCGCTATGGATACGTGGATGTCCCTTCAGCACAACAAGGCAAAGCAAGTTTATAATGGTTTCAAAAAACAGTGACATTTTTATTGCAAGCACCACAGCAATTATTTATTTAACTAATATTATTCTTTTTAACTGATACAGTAAATTTGTTATATGTATTTCAATGATATGTATTTTAATGAGAAACACGTATTAAAAAAATATTGCGTCGCAGGCGTAAATTTCCATAAATCATCTGAAAACTTTGGTAAATCTATAAGAAAAAATAACCAGTAACACCATCTGAATATTTCGGGTTACACCCAACTCCAGCAAAAACAAACAAAACGTCACTGACCATATTTACACTATTGAGCACGCACAGCAGCACACTATTCTTTTTTTTTTTTTTAAAGTAGGAATAATAATAATAATAATAATAATAATAATAATAATAATAATAATAATAATAATAATAATAATAATAATAATAATAATAATAACAAACAAACAAAACAAAACAAATAAAGAAATTAAAGATTTAACTAAATAACTATACTACTACCACTACTACTACTACTACTACTACTACTACTACTACTACTACTACTACTACTACTACTACTACTACTAGCGAAGTTGTGGTCTTGATTGTGTGGTCCTCATTCGGCTCTTTGCAGTCCGCTGGACCCTGTAAGCAATGAATAACTAATTAGCTATTAATTTAACTCTGATCTCGAGTTGTCTTGATTTTGTGGTCCTGATTCGGCTCTTTGCAGTCCGCTGGACCCTGTAAGCAATGAATAATTAACTATAACTATTAATTTAACTCTGATCTCGAGTTATTAAAAAAAACAAAAAAAACTCGCTTAGTCTACTCGTCCTTCTCCGGAAATTTAAAAATTCGAATATTATAAAGTATAGGCCTAAATATTATTAATTAGAATAGATATAGTTTATACATTTATTTACGTATAAAACAAACAATACAGGTCTAATAATTATATTCAGCTAGTGAGCTTCTTCGCTGCGCAGAGTCTGACTTATAAGATATAATGTAGATTAAGCCTACGTATAGTACTACTGTATAACAGTGTCTACTTGGTTCTAGGCAGGAAATGGGGAATGCTATTATTAGCCTACTGCTGAGAACTAACAAAATGCAAATAAAGCAACGCAACTATGAAATATGGTCGATAATAATTATGTTCATATTAACAAAGTATACCGTTGCGAAATGCTAAATCTGTGTAAATCGAACAGAATTAGAAGCAACAGCGATCATTTTTAATGTCAACTAGTCGTAGTCATGCAAGCATCATTTCGTAACACATCGGAGAGCTTCGTTCGACTTCGGTGATTGCCTTTTTGGGCGAATGACTGGAACTAGGTTGGAAAAAACAAGTTTGCATCCGGGCATATAAATAGCTGTGGATAAGTTTTTGCTATTCTATTTTTGTCTTTTTTGTCATTTTTGTACATAGTTGTAAATAGTTCTTACTTTTACTGTTCCGTCTTTTGGTGTATCGTAACAAAAGCGATGTTTGATCGAGTGCATGTATTTTTATGTAATGACTATGTAAAGCGCGGTGAGTCTGGTCGCAGGCTGGAGTACCCGCTATATAAAAACCAGTTATTATTATTATTATTATTATTATTATTATTATTATTATTATTATTATTATTATGATTATGATTATGATTATGATTATGATGATTATTATTATTATTATTATTATTATTATTATTATTATTATTATTATTATTATTATTATTATTATTATTATTATTACGGGATCAATTTAAAGATATGTGGTGACCGCTGCTGGATAAATATATTTTGAAGCGCCTATAGTAGTAGTAGCTACCGGCCAAGCACCTCTCTCACTTGGTAACCATCCAAAAAAAAAAACTCCCTGGAGAAATAGATAGTCCTACATTATTGGTGTAGTATGTGTATGATTTTACGTTGCATTAATTATTACAGCAATTGGAATAGTTGCCTATAATCCTATACAGTTGCATACTAGTTAAATAAATAAAAAATCCTGGACTGACTTTGTAAGATGACTTGACGTTCTCTCACGGTCATTTAAATGTTTGTTGTTTGTATGTAGATTATAGTCACACGACACTTTCGCATATAGGTGACTACTGGACCGATTTATACTGACACCAGCGGGCCAGTTGTTGGCAAAGGGGAAAATAATATTTAAATGTGCAAGCATACACCAATATATATACACACACAAATATTATGGCAACATTAATTTGTTTCAACCTTCTACAAAGAATATTTGCATTCTATGTAAATTCTTGATAAACTTATCGCGTTCATATGTGGATTTTTTTTAAACAATTTGGTTTGAAAGTTAGATTCTGTATCGGGCAGCGTCTTGTTGAGCTCTTGAGCTATAAAAGTGCTAAATAAGAGCGAGTAAGTTGCAAGAAATTAAATTATTTTGATTTGAATTCGTGTCGAATTTGCCACTCACAAAAGGATGACATTCGCGTCGCATCCTCAGCTGAAAACACACAGTCGCGACGCAGTGCCACTTCTTCTGTTTTTCTTCTTATTATTTGCGTGTACCGCTTGACATCATAAACACGATCGTGTATACATATGACATGCTGTGTCAATATATGATGCGATATATAAGGCAGTTCAGGACTAGAAAGTGAACCTCCTCAGTCTATTGTACAAGACTCGGATGAATCGAAGCTCCCTGGGGCTAGGAAATGAATGTATTTCAACTTTGTAATTGAGAATCTGTAGCCAGATTTTGGAAGGACTGATACTCCTTGGGGTGCCTGGCAGGATTTGTCTGATGGGATTTTTTCTGATCAGAAATAATCAAACTGGGTCGATGAATGTATGCAAGAATGTTTGTGCGTGTTCGTGTGTGTGCGTAGACGTCTGGGCGAAAGACATATACTCGTTGTGCGTCTATGTTGGGACGGACTTAAAGGCATTTGTGAAGAGAATTGGATTTTCGCTATCAGAAACAAATGATTACTTTCATATTGCATTGTATTGCGTTTTCTTAATACTAAACTCGAATTGGGTCAAGAGAGAGAGAAAGAGAGACAGAGACAGAGAAAAAAAGAGAGAGAGACAGAGAGAGAGAAAGAGAGACAGAGAAAAAAAAAGAGAGAGAGAGACAGAGAGAGAGAGAGAGAGAGAGAGAGAGAGAGAGAGAGAGAGAGAGAGAGAGAGGGGGGGACGCGGTTGCACTAAACATGATTTGTCTGTGTGACTTGAAAACTGGGATCGTAAAGACCGGTGTTATTGTGTACATGTGTGTATAGACGAGTGTGTGTGATGTGTGATGTTGTATGGCCTGATGGGTAGGTGTGTGTTTGTGTGTGTGTGTGTGTGTGTGTGTGTATGTGTGAATGAAGAACAAAAACTGAACTTTAAACATGTACCAGCATTTTACATGTACAATATGTACAGAAAATGTGTGTTTAGAATCAATATTACTGATAAGTAGACTACCATTAACCACTGGCAAACATCTAGAAGAAGTACGTTTCACAATAAAGTCGTTCTTTTTCACTACCCTTTACATCAACTGTCAATCGAAATTCACATTTAACTATCGTCTGCTACTATTCGGGGCTTGGGACTTTAAAACTGTAATATTCTTTTCCTTTCTTTTTTTAACCTGACTTTAAAATTGTAATCTCCCTCCCTTTTTTCACGCCTTACCTGTCATGCTTCCGTTGTCCCAACCACCCAACCCCCATCACTACGCGGTCTCTCACATCACAGCAAGTGCTTTTGCAAGTCTTAAAACGTCGCCCTAACATGTATTTGATTAATTCCTTCATTTCTTGCATCTCTCTCTCTCTCTCTCTCTCTCTCTCTCTCTCTCTCTCTCTCTCTCTCTCTCTCTCTCTCTCTCTCTCTTATACACATGCCAGTCAGGGCTTTTGCAAGTCTTGTGCAACTTAGTTCTATCCCCGAAATACTTTTTATTAAAACTTCCCCAAATTAGGCCTACAAATGTCCTACTATTGTTCACGCTTAGCCTGTCCAGCTTCGTTTTCTCCATCCATTTTATCCTCAACCTTTTCAAAGTTTTTCACAAGCCTCCCAGTGCTTGTACAGGTCTTATGCAACTTTAGCTCCAGTCTTGAAATCCTTGTATAAAAAATGCATTTAAATTACAAGTCTTCCTTCCTTTTTTCACACCTTCCGTTTTACCCACTTCTCTCACCTACCCTTCCCACCCACCCCCCATCTGTCTCTCTCTATCTATCTCTCTCTCTCTCCTTCCCCTCCCCCCACGATATCCCGCTGTATAAATAAATAGTTGTTGTTTTTTTAATTCTAAAATGTTATATAATTAATTATTTTGCATGTTTGTGTATATTATTTTAACCATGTCCAAGTGCCCTTAATGGTTTTTTTCTGGGATAAATTTATAAATTTGCCTTGCCTTGCCTTTGCCTTGCCTTGACTTGCCTCTCTCTCTCTCTCTCTCTCTCTCTCTCTCTCTCTCTCACGCGCTTTTGCAATTCTTGTGTAACTTATTTTTAGCCATGTAACATACTAAAATCCATTCTTTTTTTTTCTATTCTCTTGAGTATTGAACGGTTTTAGTCTGCCGAATGACCTGTGGCTTATGAGTCTGGGGGGTTGCCATCCGAGAAGAGACTCGTTGGCGGCATGGGGTGTTTGGTACTGGTAGTACCTTGCAGAGTATCACGATGTAGGATTAGCACCGACTTTACAACAAGAATCTTAAAAGTGCGCAGACTTTTCTGAGCTATTCGCAGATGGTATGCTTCAGAGTATCAGCGAATCTCTTTTGAGCAGCCCGCTGAAATTATGATACATGAGTACAATACTAGTGTGATTTGCGGATGTTTTGACTGAATAATATGGGGCACCACAAGCCCCCATAACAGAAAGAAGACTGTTTACGGTTTGCATTTTGTATTTGGAATAATATTTGTCGCACATACGGGAAGACGAGACAGAGGGCTGAATGCCAAAGGAAACATTATACGCCAGATTAAAACGTTCTCTGTTCATGTATTTTGCTAAAAGCTTCTTCAGGAGTTAAATAATGAAAAATATACGGCGGCATGGATTGTTGGCTGCTTTTCTATGCGATAGCTGTGTTGAGTATCGCATAGCCTGTGGAATCCTATGGACTGTGAAATATCCGCAGACGTGACATCAGAAATCTCCGAAATATCCCACTTAAAGAAAGAAAACAGCTTTTGGTATCGCATTTGCTCTGGTATATTACAGAACAAGAGAAACCAGCGCTACGTCCCACTCTTTAAGTGGGAGGGTAGTTGTGTATTTCATAGAGGGCTTTCCAGCGTTTACATTTTGAATTAAAAACCACGATTACGTCTTGCTCAATGTGTGAAAGAAGTTCTGAACAAATCAGACTGTGTGCGTGATAATTATTGTAAAAGATACTGCTAATTTATACACGTGCGTTTCATGGGAGTTCATGCTCTCTGTGGGCCTTTTCCAAAGGAAGTGTAAAATGCGACCGAGGGTGTTCCAGACAGTCACAGCATTTATTTACAACATTACTCTTGAACGGAATGAAAACTACACAGTTTAGTGGCCAGAATGGTGGTGGTTATACTTTACTTCTACAACACAACAATTACGGCTTAGTTACAGACGTTGTACAATTTGTATAGGGTATAGGTAGTGTTTCAGTCTATAGGGCACATACTTTAGTGTACAACTATGCTGTTGTTTGGAGAAGAAAGAAAATAGTTCATGGTTGTGTAGAAAATTACTTCTGTACCAAATAAAATACCATGACAACACCAGCCCACTCCCTCAAGACTATAATTCTTATTGAAATTGGATACCCGGGCAACTCTCTCTCTCTCTCTTTCTGTACACACAGACACACAACATGCGCACGCACGCATCAGTCCACGAACACCAACCCCCATAAGTACTTTTTTTTTTAAAATCAGAGTTCTAGAACTTCCCTGACGAATAAAGCAATAGAAGATACTACTAATATGGTGGAAGTTTTATACCGCGAAAAGACACAACCATGGAAAATATTAAAGCGATTGATTTTTCTTTTCGATTTAACTTTTTTTTGATTGGCAGTTTGGACGTCAAGTTAGTCAGACGAAATCCAGCGACCTGAAACGACAACCAAATATTGACAAACCAAGAGAAAACGGTTTCAAATTAACCTTCAAACCTCTTGGGCGAGAGAAAAAAAAGACAAGAAGAGGATTGGTAAACAAGAACAAGATGACATGCCATTCAAATATAATTCCAAATACATTCACACACATACAGTAGTTGAAAACCAGCATTTTCCAAAGTGTTAATATTCGTTGACCTGTTCTTTTTGGTTTTATTCCTAATAAAAATGAAAATATGTACCGATTGGTCACTGTTTAAACTATTTGCAATGTACAATATAACAAACCTTTTTAGCAGATTTTAAAATAAACAACAAAACGTGTTTAGAAAATTATGTACTTCAGCGACCTTGACCTTTGAGAAAAATACAAACATGAATAATATAAAAGGCTGAGCAGTAGTATAAGCAGTTGCATAGTAAAAAATAGTCAAAATCAGTCAAGTCTTGTTTCAAATAATGCAAGAGAAGTGTTTTGAAGAGAAAAGTGAAAATACCAAACGACAGTGCGATCACATACTGATTGGTCATAAGCTGAAGTACGTGTTTATAAAAAAATAATCACAATAGGTTTAGCCCTTTTTGAGATACAGAGCAAACCGTATAGCGAAAAATTAACCACAGAGACCTTTATAATAGAGCAAATACTAAGCCACTAACGCAAGTAGTATTCCTATGAAATTGGGTCAAAATCTGTTCAGTGTTTCTTGAGATATAGACAGGCAGGCAATGGACCGAAAAGACACACAGACGTTTGGCTCGACGCTCGACTTTCATTTCCGACTATGTCAAAGTATTTCCAAATAAGTCTGGAAATACAAAAACCACAATTCTGAGGCGAGAGAGCAAATTCATCGCTGTGCTTTTTGAAAGAGCTTCTAAATTCTGTTGCTTTAATTAACTGTCTGTTGTTTAAATGAAGTGTCTGAGCGACTCTCTCGAAAGAAAAGTTAAAATATTGAATGCAAGGCATGCTCCTCTTCTATTACGGTCGGCTGATCAGGATTGAACTCCTTTGAAAACTTCCTGGTTTGAAAACACTAGAAAGAAAGAAAGACTATACTGCTGATTAGATGGTGTTTGTAACATTGTGATTGAGCGAAGACGTCTTTTTTCTGACACGATTGCTTTAAAAGATTAGGTCAGTTTGAAGAAAAAAAAGATCAACAATGGTTAGCGATAGTCGATTCAAAATAAGACAATATATTTGTATTTCACCGGAAATTACAGTGAAAAAATATCACATAGTTCTGTATATTGACGAATTGCACTCCACCTTTTACTTAATAGTGCGACTGATCATTGATCGATCTGTGATGTCAACCATTCACCTGTAAATTCACTAAATTGACGCCGAGGCAACACATGAAGAAAACGCTGTCAAAGGAGTATTTTTTTTAATTACCAAAAGCTACAACAGTAGAAAAAGTGCTATTTGTTGGGATTTAAACCCTCTTTTATCAGCACACTGACGAAATATAGTCGAAATATTTATTTACTTCCAGCTAGTTTTGCTGTTCGGAAGATGTCTCAGCCGCTACTTGTCTGGAAATCGATTCTCAATTCAGTAGCTTAGGCGAGAAACTCTTTTACCCCAAGCCAATCTGCACTTAGAAAAATGATAGGTAATACCATGGAAGAGGGTTCACACGTCTATGCGGCCAAAGAAGCTTGCCCACACTTTGGACTGGAGGCAATCTGAGAAAGCTTGCCTCGCAATTGCCACTGTCAGGTGGTCAGTCTGGAGACTGGACTTGATGTACGGCTATAGGGCACCCGACTGCCCCCCTTTGACACCGTGTGAAAGACATACTGACCTATCTACACTTTCTCTGCTCTCTGTTCTTTGTTTCTCTTCTGGGTCCTTTCCTGTTCCCCCAACTTTTATTAAGCATACAGCTCTTCCCTTCCTCCATACTTTAGTCATTAGTTTGTTTGTGGCCCTTACTTGGTGGCTTTCTTCTTTCCTTCTTTTTCCCAATTCCCCCACTTTCCCATCTAATTTTCCCCATGATCTCTATTTCCTTCTATTTTTTCCTATATATTGGTGCTCATTTTCTTCTTTTATATGTATACACTCTTCTCATTCATACCCATCGCCACCCTCTCTCATTTTCATACATTAATTGTGCTTCAAATTGTCTATTTTGAAGACGGTACGTCATTCTCTCTGTATCGAGTATATACATAACACTTATTTCAGGTTCACAGAGCTGCTTAAGGCGGTGGCCGAGACCAGGATCTAACTCAAACCGAACCAAAGGCGTCAACTTGCTGTTTGCAGATGCGCGTCGTCTACTGCCTAACGCATCCGATGGATCCGGAACGAAATAAATAAATGAGCCTGTCCTCTATTCTTTTTCACAGAATGACCGTGTTCATTACATGTGCCTCTGCAACGACAAGGTAGAAGTAGAATACCGTATAAAGTGGCATTAGAGACAGTCGAGATTGGAAAAAAGGTTCATGCCACTGCTAAAGGTCAACCACTGAACCACTCGCGGTATCCCCTTCTCTAATTATGGCTCCACTCTTCAGCTTCCTTTCCACTTCATGGCGCTGTTCCCATGCTTTTAGGAGTTCCCGTTTTCTGACTCCATCACTAAACGTCAGACTTGCATCATATCGTATCTTAAAATGCTCAACGTCCCGGAAACGACCAATCCCTCGAGATCAGGTCTCATGCTGTCTCTTAAAGATGGAGGTGATTGCTTGGGAGAGGGTGGGGGTAAGGAACTCGGGATGCAATATGGCATCCATTTAGAAGAAAGATGAGCGAGGAGATATTGATCAGAAGAAGAAGATCGTGATGAAGTAGGAGGGGATGGTTATAAGGTGGAGGAGGAGGAAGATGAAGAGAAGGAGGAGAAGGAGAATGAGGAGAAGTCCAAAACAGATAAAAATCGTGCATTTTTTTTTACAGAAGTGAGTGTGTATGTTGACTAGCTAGGTCAGTGGATCTTGCCTTTGCACATAAATCACGTATACTGCCGTATATTTTGCATTTGTTGTTGTCAAACCAACTTGAAGTCCAGTGTCATTTGATAAACGTGTTCCTTTTTATTGAATGTTAGGCCATTTACGAAATGTATAGATCTGAAATGATTCATGAGAACCGTAAAAACTATACAACCCCGCAAAGATGTTATGACGTTTAAGACGAGTGAATTAAAATGTCTCCAAGAATATGTTTACGATGAAAACGATTGTGAACGGAATTGGAAGGAAGAAGAAGAAGAAGAAGAAGAAGAAGAAGAAGAAGAAGAAGAAAAAGAAGTATAATTGAAGATAAAACAGTCTTATCTCACAGTCTCAGCCCGACTTACTCAGGATTGTTATATGCTGAGTGGCATTTTGTCTATAATAGGAACTGTATGCTCTTCTCACACCGAAGATGATCAGTAACATAGTGGTCAATTCTAACGTTGACATTATAGTGTTAGAGAAAAGCGTGACTGTCGGCTAGTATAAAACACAGTAAAAATAATATTAACGCCTTTTACAATGTGAACTTTTTGTCTCCCTTGTTGACCTCATAAATAGTGTTGTATTTATTGACTTAATCTGACATACGCATTACCAGCTAAAAGAGCTACTCAAGGCGCTGGCCGAGAACAGGACCTAACTAAAGCCATCCAAGGTGAACAAACATGCTGCTGCTTGGTTCGCACTGTCTAACACCCCAGATAACGGAGCGCTCCTGAACGACGGAGGAAGAATAGGACTGTTAGTGCTTGCTCAATATTTATGTTACTCCTCTAGGAAAATGAACATCAGGATCTTTAAAGTCCGTGCTACTGAATGCATGCGTGCACAGACTAGACCTCGATTTATGCTACCACCCGACGAAGCAGAAAAAAGTAATATCCATTCAGACTAATATCTTCGGGTATTATCACCAATCGGTCGCCTTTTCGTGCCCTACTAGATTTTGGCTGCTCGTTTCATACCCAGACAAATACAAGAAATAGCGTTATCCACTCTTCTAACTTTCGAATTATGCCTCATCTTATACCATACTATTTAATAAGTGACGCACTATTGACATTTGTTTTTGGACGGTTCCAGCTAATGCGTACCTATCCTATCCTATCCTATCCTATCCTATCCTATCCCGTAACTTGAAAGTCGTTGGGACACCAAAGATGATCGTTTAACCAGCGTACTCGATCTGTCCTCCGCAACTCTCATGGCTTCGCTCAGTGTCAAGCCAGTCCATTCTGGAATGTTGTCCTCCCACCTCTTTCTGTCTCCCTCGTCTTCTACATCCTTGCACGTGCCTTGCAGGTTGGTCTTTGGAAGGCCTGATGCTCTGGTGACGTGGCAATACCATCGGAGTTTCCGTTTCTTCACCAGAATGAGCATGTCATCGTATTGTCCAATGGCTTGTGTGATGGTCTGTCGGACGTCGTCGTTGGTGATTTGCTGGGTATGCGTACTAACCATCGATAATGGACGTTGGACTCGGTGGTTTTTGCCCTACATTTGGCTGCACTTTTTAAACTGGAAAATAAAATAGTAACTGCTGCAATAATCCATCGAATTATATGTCCCAGCTAGAAAGATCAGTTACGGAGAGTATACGTATTCATGTCGACAATTTTGAAGTGAAAAAACTTGGCAATAACTACCATGATTGGAGCTTTCGTCTCGGTCGATTATTTTCTGCCGCCCTAGATTTTGGCTGCTTTTTCAACCCAGCCTGTGCGCTTTCCAAAAACATGACAGGGATTCCATCTATTGAATTATTCCACGTAAACAAAATCACTTATTATATTGGGAGCATTTTTCGCACACATTTTATGTGAAATGCGATCGCGTTATATCTATTGCAGTTCCGAATGGAACTCAATATCACTTTCTTTATATTCACCTATACATTTGGGTGCTTTTTTCAACGAAGACTTTACAAGAAATAGCGTGCCCCTCCTACCACCACCACCCCCCCCCCCTCTTCAAAAACAAAAAGGTCACTGATTTCATTAATTACCCAGACCAAAGAGTCCCAACACTGTCATTGCTCAGACGTACAAAAAGGATTTCCAATATTTGGGGGGGGGGGGGGGGGGAAATTTCAATAATGGGTGGCATCAAGATAGGACTAGTGTACATGTCTTACTGTATGGTCAAGAGAAGAAATTTGAGAAGTGGTACCAATGAATCTGTACATTCTTCAGCATCTTGTGTTCCTTTCTTATGGGAATCATGGATTCCAACATAGTAAGATAAAGCGTTAGAATGTTTAGTGTGCAAGCAAATATAAGATGATCGCATGCAAAACGCGACCCTATTCCTTCTCCCCCACCCTTGCCTCTCTTCCCTACCCTTCTCCTCCCTGTCCTCCTCCTCCTCTCTCTCTCTCTCTCTCTCTCCCTCTCACTCTCTCTCTCTTTTTCTCTCTCTCTCTCTGACCTGACGTTGTATTGTAATAAAATCCTTATCTCTGCCTTCTTTTCTATTTTCGCGCCAATTTTTCGCTTCTTTAATTCTTAAAAGACCTCTAAGTATCAAACTATTACAACACTTTATACGTCAAACCTAAAGCAGCATTAAACTATTAACTCTATGAGGGGCCATCTTGGATTCTGGATTATCGTGTTTCTCTCCCTCAGCGACCATACATTGCGTCAACACTTTAAACGTAAACAAGAATGGTGCCGAAAATGTTCACGAAGAGCGATCTCGCAATCCCCTGATATATTAATCGGATGTGGTTTCTTTCTCTCACCAACCCCTACTCCCACCAACACACACACGCCCTACCTCTCACTGTTCTCCCTTTCATTGGCAGTTAGAAAATGTTATAGGAGCCTTACATGTCTTCAAACAATAAGGAGTCTTTACTTGATAGTGAACCTGTTAATAAAGTCGGGAGATGAAGAAATCATGCGATATCGTTTCTTTCTGGTCCCTTCGCTCGCACACGTCACATCCATCCTCCTCATGGCAGCCAAAAGGAAGGTAAAAAGGACTGGGTCAGTTAACTTCGCGGTTAAAATCTTCAGTCATCATGATACATGGTTTCGTCTACCACTCAGCCACCTGCCACTGCCCATAATCGCTTGGGCATCCATAATATTCCGAGTAATAAGTACTGACCATCCCGAACGGAAGTTAGGCTCCATCGTTTTTGCCCTACATTGTCGCAATGTGTGTCTTGAAGCAAACATGGACCATAACGAAGATAATGGACCAATATTTTTAAAAATCGAAATATTGACACGTTTATTACAAACGTCTTGGTTCGATGTTGCCATTTTTTATTTTCCCTTGTCTTTAATTAACTCGTTCTTTAACGTTGTTGTCAACATCTTCAACTCTTCAAAGAGAGGATCTATTCCACATCCTTAACTGTCATGTGATACCGTTTCCTCTGCTATTTAAAAACAACTTTTTCCGTCCTCAGCCACCAAACCCACTCTCCTTTCCCCTTTTTCTCAGCAACCAGAATCTTCTCGCGCCTTAAATGTTTAGAGTCTTAACTTGGTAAATGAAGATCTTCAAATCTTCACAGAAAGGGACATAATCTACCATCTTTGTTATCGTGCACTATTGTTTCTTCTCATAAGTCTTTATCTCTCCCAAGGCCCTCTCTCAGCTACTACTTCCAACAAACCAACCGTCCCTGGGTGTGATTGCCTCTTCGCCTCTCCCAGGGAAATGGTTTGCTCGAGGGAAAATTATCTTTCATCTCGCGCCCGAAGAAGACGGTTGCTTTTTTACCCCTGACAGTTAATCATAGCCATGCATCTCAAGCGCTATGACAGGTCTTGGCAAGATGTAGAAGTGCCAGCAAAAAGAGGCTGGAAGATTCCAGCTCAGGGTCAGTCCGGTTCTCGCTATGAAAGTCAATGTTGTGTTGACTCCCGCATTTCGATCTTGCCAAGAAAGGAAGAAAAGAAAGAAGAAGAGAGTGGAAAGACGAAAAGAAGGAAGAAGAAGAAGAAGAAAAAAAAGTGTTGACGCAAAACAGAAGTCGTTCAAAGCTTTTAATTTTCAAGATTGGTGGTTTGCTTGGAAATGGAAAGTAATAGGGAAGAAGCTGACTGGACATTCATATACATTTTTTTCCTAAGTTGACGAGACATCCACATACATTCTTTTTTCTTCGAATGAGAATATAAAGCGAGGTCTAGTCTATGCACACGCGCATTCCATCGAACGGACTTTAAAAATCCTGACCCTGATGTTCCAGACGGATGAGTGTCGGTTACTCAAATTCATCCAGTATGCCTTAGGATTATGCACATCGTCTGGGCGTCAGACTATGTGACCAAAGGTTGCCTTGGGCGGCTTGAGTTTAATCTTGTTCCGTCCAGCGCCTTGAGCAGCTCTTGAGCTGGCAATGTGCTATATAAAAACGATTAAATAAATAAATTAATTAAATAAACACTAACCTCAAAGCGCTTAACTCAGATAAAAAGCACAATTTGTTGAATACCTAAAATTGGTAGAAATGTAAACCAATAAAAGGATAAAAAATAAGGAAAATAAATAATTAAAGCTGTAAAGTTGACCTGATGGATTTATATTCTATCCTATCCCGTAACTCGAAAGTCGTTGGGGCACCACAGATGATCGTTTAACCAATGTACTCCATCTTTCTCTGCCCTCAGCAGTCATCATAGCTTCACTCAGTGCCAAGCCAGTCCATTCTCGAATGATGTCTTTCCACTTCGTTTTCTGTCTATCCCTTCTTCTCCTTCCTTGTATCTTGTCTTGCAGGATGGTCTTTGCAAGGCCTGGTGCTCTGGTGATGTATCCATACCATCGCAGTTTCCGTTTCTTCACCACTCTGAGTAAGTCATCGTATTGTCCAATGGGTTGTGTGATGGTCTTTCGGACTTCGTCGTTAGTAATGTGCTGGGTATAGGAGATGCCCAGAAGTCTTCAGTAGCATCTGATCTCCATGCTTTGTATTTTTCGTTGTTGGTCTGCTGTGAGGGTCCATGTTTCGCGAGCGTATAGGAAGATGGAGATGACATGCGAGCGCAGCAACTTTGCCGTGGAGTGTTGACTTATGGTCCTGCCTCTTTCCAAAAGGGCTTCATACCTAAAATCAGAATTGACCTTAGTTGGAAAAAAAATCCGACTCTTTATAATTCCAAAGCGCAGAACAGAAAAAATACTGGAGCAAAATAATTATTGTATTGTAATTTGTTTTACGCACTAGTCCCTAGTCTTGTGCCCAGCTTCCTTTGTAGTTATTTCTTTGTTTATATAAAGATGATGTAAGCAAAAACAAAACAAACAACAATAAGGTCGTTAGAAACAAATCTTGTGTATGTCTTCGTTTTGCAATCAGCGTCCAATTGCCCTTTAGGCTTATAGATAATTGAACCTACTCCCACATTTCTCTCGCCACACACACACGCGCGCGCTCAAACACACACACACACACAACTCGCGGATATATACATGTATCTCACACATATACACTCTCTCCCTTATCTCTCCACCCTCTCACTCTCTCTCCCTCTCGTTCTCGTTCTCTCTGGTTTTGTAAAGTGACTGGCTGGTGGAGGGCATTCAATTTTCCCACTAGGGTTGTTTCGGCAGATCTTTTATGCGGATTGGGGGTTGTCCGGTCCTGATTTGGCTCGGAAGAGTCCGCTGGACCTAAAGCAACAATCAAACAATCAATCAAACTCTCTGGTTAACAATTTCTCTCTCCAGCAGAAAAGGGCGGTGAATTAGACTTTTTGTTCTTCCTGTATTTTCAGACCCTCAACAGAGCTGGTCTTTTAAATTAATTCTAAAGTCAGCGTGCAGCCTGAACGGAGAAAGACGCCTAATAGGAAGTTGCGTGTACAGTGTTCTACAAATTGTATCTTTTAAACTTATTCCAAGATGCATTACTGTCACGAACTGGCTAGTATTAACTCTGCTTATTTTAATATTTAGCTTGGTTAGTATATATAATATTAGAATTTCAAAGTTAGGAGCAGACGATGAAAGTAATCAAGCGTAGCGGTAGCATACTGCCGATCATACACACAGTGATAGTTGACGCTGGCTGAGGCCATGACATCATCGTAATTACGAGAGTCGTAAACATTTTAACCAATGGGAGCTTACGCAAAGCGGTTCGAGCCAGTTTGACTGGGTCCAAACCTAGCTTATCTTTGGTCAGTTGGGAGGAATACACCGAAGTGTTAACAGCTAGAAAGCTGACAGAGAAATCTCTTCACTCATAGACCAGGAAGCAGGACGTTAGAATCTTAGAATTCTATCAAGCCACCACGGGCCTGAACTTGTCAAACAGGTAAATGAACACCCTTCTGTTTCATCGTGATATATTTATATTATTGTTGAAATTATGTTTGAAGAATTTGCTATGCATAAATGTGAATTATTAATCCGAATTTGCGTGACCATGTGGAAGAGCCGACCACGAGGCGAAACACGACCGGTTACGCCGCCATGTTGTATGCTGTATGGAACCACTGTTGTTTAACTTATATGTATGTTTGCAGACCAGTGGCTGTACCCGTGAATGTTTATATTATTATTAATTCTGTATGTGTATAGTTAGACACGATTTATATTTATGTATGTATAGGAATTTAGAGTGAGATTCCAGTGGAACCCGGAAGTAGCAGAATGTTCGTCGCTTATGTATAGGGATGTGGAGCTATCACTGAGGGCTACTTGGCTTTCAGTGAGACGCTCTGCACAAACCGATTATTCAGGGTTGTGCAGAATTTCGTCTCTTATATTCCAGACGAGCAGGCGAGCTATCCCGAGCTATCCCGAGCTATCCTGTGCACCCCACTCCACAGAAACGACTAGTTGGTCGAGGATCCTCTACCGCACAAGACGGAAAGAGCTGCCTTGAAATACTCCCTGTCAGACCCCACAGCGTGGCAAGGGAACCCAACTACACAAAGACAGGTGGACCAGAAGCTACCTCACAGAAGGACTTCGAACCCCCACTCATGAGTTAAGTGCATAATACGAAGGTGCACTTAAACTGATCATAACAGGACCACAGTAGTCCAACTCTTCAGAAACTGTAAAACGGACCACAGTAGTCCAAATCTACATGAGATATAATAGAAAGTGCCCGAGGAAGATATAACAGCTGCCTAGACTATCAGCGATCGAACTATTAGCATTGAAAGAGACTTTTTAAGTTAGATTAGTACTTAGAGAATCTTGTATAGAGTAGAAGAAATAAATGTGTGATTTTAACTGTTATCAAGTGGCTGGACTACATATGATTCATAGCCGTGTGAAAGCTAGTGTGACAGTAATCTTTTACCATTTTTCTATCTATCTCTGTACCCCAACCTTAACACAGAACGAGCTAAACAAATAAATTTATTAAAGTAATTCATAGGGTGACTTACTAGCAGTTCCCACCGAATAAACGTGAGGGTCCATAATTCCATTGTGCAGAGCCCATAAACCCCACGTGACACTTAATTGGCGAGCCTAGCCAGGATCTGTGTATAATAGGAAGGGTATAACACTGATCAGTTTTGGTGCACTATTCTTTAGTTAAAAACTTTTTTGCTTCAAATATTTTTGTGTCTGTAGGTTGCATTGTTCTTTTGCAGGTTTTGCTTAAGTAACTGTTGTATGCCATTTGACTTTTGTTTTATTCTATTATTGATTACGAATTTGATTGTCTTTGCATTGTTTTTATTGAATTGCAATATTGCTAGTGTTTTGGTATTCCACGTGATTCAGAGGTTGTTCATAGACACTTTTGACAATGTCGGACCCAGTGGCCTTGAGATTGCGCTTCAAGGAATTAGGGGAAGCTTTACACTTAGCAGGGGGAGACCTAATTGCGTATATCAATGCAGAGGTAGAGAAACAGGAGGCTAAGGCAGAGAGAGCAGCAGAGAGGGAGGCGAAGAAACTAGCCTTAGAAGCAGAGCAAAAGAAATTAGAATTAGAAGCAGAACAGAAGAAACTGGCATTAGAAGCAGAGCAGAAGAAGGTAGCAGCAGAGAGAGAAGCAGAAATTAGGAGGTGGGATTATGAGCGGGCAGAAAAAGAAAAAGAGCGGGCAGAAAAAGAAAAAGAGCGGGCAGAAAAAGAAAAAGAGAGGGAAGAAAAGGAAAAAGAAAGACAGCATGAGTTAGAGCTAAGAAGATTGGGATCAGGAGCTTCAAGTTCTTCCTCAACCCCTTCCCACTCAGATCAGCTAGAGGTAGCATCCAACCCTGTACAAGGAATGTCATTTCCACTGGGAACATTCAATGAGAGAGAAGAAGGTCTAGATCTCTATTTGACTAGGTTTGAGCGTCTAGCAACAGAGTATAAACTAGATCCCACTCATTGGTCTTTTAAGCTTAGTCAAGGGCTTAGAGGAAAGGCTTATGACATCTACAGTAAGCTACCGACTGACAGAGTGACGGACTATCACAAAGTAAAAGAGGCACTCCTAACGGGATTCGAACTAACAGGAGAATGCTACCGGCAAAAATTCCGCACCAATCGGAGAGGGAAAGGAGAGAGCTATGCGCAGTTCGCGGATCGGTTGTCCACAACGCTGGATAAGTGGATTAGCCAGTCAGCCACGGCTAAGACGTATGATGGACTGACAGAACTGTTAGTATGGGAACAGCTACGGGAAACCATGACCCCCGAGCTGAGGACATTCTCAGTAGAGCAGGGCGCGGAAAGACTGGAAGATCTGGTCAAGGTCGCAGATAGGTACGTGGCCGCCCACGGAGAAGCCAAGAGCTTCAGGCGAGACCTAAAGCCTAACGGGAAAGAGGCACAGAAACGAAGCCCTAACCGGGAAGAACGCACCGCGAATAAGCCGAATAATCCCAGACCTGGGCAGAATAAAGGACCCAACACGGAATTCGGGAAAAGAGGTCCCGCAGAACAGAGACGGTATTGTTCGTTCTGCAACAGAAACAATCACTCCACCGCAGAATGTTTCAAGTTGGCCGCACAACGTAGGGAAGAGCGCGAAAGCCGGCCAGCGCACAGAGTTCTAACTCAAAGCAGCGGTACCAAGCCACTCACAATCGGAGATCACCCATCGGTGACCGACACGGTCAAGGTCAACGGAAAAGAAGCGAGCTGTCTGTATGACACAGGTCTATCATACGACGCGATAGTTAGCGAATCTCTTGTATCGCGCGCGGACTTGACAGACAAGACAGTCGACTTACAAGGAGCAGACTTGACGAAACCGACGACTACTTGCCCAATAGCCTGGATCGAAGTAGAGAGTAGGTACGTCACAGGACGAATCCAAGCAGCTGTTTTACAGAAACCCCTGTATGATCTAGTGCTAGGTTGTAGGTATGTGTTCTTAGGCACGCCCCCCAAAACTGTAGAGATAGCTGCAGTGCAAACCAGGGCCCAAGCTAAAACCCAACCACCCCAGCCCGAGTTCGCTCCGAATCCAGGACTCGAAGAGATCAAAACAGCACAGAAAGAAGACACCTCGATAGCGAAGTGCTTCCAGAAGCTACCCAAGGCGCACACACCCCCGCACAAGGGAGACTTCTACATGGAAGAGGGAGTTCTACATCGACAAGGAGATGGAGATCACACCCAACTAGTACTACCAGCCACCCTTCGAGCCCAAGTACTAGAGTTAGGCCACAGCATGCCACTCAGCGGACACATGGGAATTGGAGCCACAGTGCAGAGAATCAGCGCACACTACTATTGGCCAGGAATCACGGAGGATGTCAAGCGCTACGTGAAATCTTGCCACCAATGTCAACGATATTCCCCGCGACATCACACCGTACCAGTTACCTTAGGACCATCAGTAGTAGTCGGCGTGCCATTCCAGCAAGTCTCAGTAGACATAGTAGGACCCCTGCCCATGACCAAGAAGAGGAACAGATTTCTACTCACACTCGTCGACGCATGTACGATGTGGTGCGAAGCAGTCCCGTTGCCAGCGATCGACACCAAGAAGATTGCAGATGCACTCATCGCCA
The DNA here is from genome assembly GCA_036898135.1 of Oncomelania hupensis. NCBI lineage: Eukaryota > Metazoa > Mollusca > Gastropoda > Littorinimorpha > Pomatiopsidae > Oncomelania > Oncomelania hupensis. The sequence continues at coordinate 76,123,269 of CM072512.1, read as the reverse complement.
TCTTTACCAGAGTCGGATTCCCGGACAGCATTAGAACGGACAACGGATCTCAGTTCACCGGCCGCCTGATGCAAGACGTGTTCGAGTTGATACAAGTTCATCACATTCGCACACCACCATACCACCCCGCCAGCAACGGACAAGTAGAAAGACTGAATGGAACCCTTCTCACCATACTCAGGAAAGTCGCCGACGACAATCCAGAAGCGTGGGACACCTACGTGAATGCGGCACTGTTCGCATACCGAGAAACGCCCCATGCAGCCACAGGCTACACCCCGTCAACATTGCTATGCGGCAGACCTCTAGCAGGACCGCTAGAAGCCCTACGCAGAAGTTGGACGGAGGCCAAGATAGACGACACACCAAGAGGTGCCACCAAGTACGTCGCAGACCTGCAGGAAACCCTCAAAGCAACGTGGAAGAAAGCTGGTGAAGCACTGAAGAAGGCAAGAGCCCGTCAGGCGAAGTACTACAACCGCCACGCGAAGGACAGAGAACTGCAAGTCGGCGATCAAGTGCTACTCTTACTTCCAAGTGGAACCAACAAGCTGGACATCGCTTGGAGAGGACCGTACCGGGTGACTGCCAAGAAATCCAAGACAGTCTACCAAGTAGAGGTGAACGGGAGAGCCCGATACCACCACATCAATCTCCTCAAGAAATACACGGACCGACCAGCGACCCCCGGCCCACACACATGGATGGCCATCGCCATCGCGGAAGAAGCTCATCCACAACTACAACAGCATCGCCGTACCCCTGACAAATGGAACCCGGAAAATCGCCCCGGACAAAGTAGTTTGGACAGCCGAATGCGAGACAGCATTCCAAACACTCAAGGACAGAATGACCTCGGCGCCAGTACTCCACCTACCCGATTTGACTCAGCCATTCGTTCTTCGCACCGACGCAAGCGACTTAGGCCTCGGAGCAGTACTGCTACAGCGCGACCCCAAGAATGCAGAGACACTATTCCCTGTCGCCTACGCCAGCAGAAAATTGAGACCCGCCGAGACCCACTACGCCACGTCGGAGAAAGAATGTCTTGGACTAGTCTGGGCCATACAGAAGTTTCAACTCTACCTGTATGGGACCCACTTCACAGTTCAGGTGGACCATCAACCACTATCGTTCCTGGCAGCCTCCAAGTCTTTGAACTCTCGCCTGATGCGATGGGCACTCACCCTTCAGGCATACTCATTCCAAATCGAGTACATCCCCGGCAAAGAGAACCACGGAGCCGACTACCTCAGTCGCCATCTCGTGGAGGACACAGCAGCTGTCGCCCACCCAACACAACTAAGGGCCACAGCACCAGAATTCGTCCCCGCCCAGTAATACCCTGTCACTAGTGTCCATAGCTACCTGGCACAGCATTGCAGCTCAGGTAGAGCAACTTACTTAGTTTGTAAATAGGACCCTAGGATAGTGCAGCGTTAAACTAGGCACTGTAGTAGAAAAAGGTCGAATCCAGTAGTCATCGCCTTTTTTCAGTTGAGGGAGCCTGTCACGAACTGGCTAGTATTAACTCTGCTTATTTTAATATTTAGCTTGGTTAGTATATATAATATTAGAATTTCAAAGTTAGGAGCAGACGATGAAAGTAATCAAGCGTAGCGGTAGCATACTGCCGATCATACACACAGTGATAGTTGACGCTGGCTGAGGCCATGACATCATCGTAATTACGAGAGTCGTAAACATTTTAACCAATGGGAGCTTACGCAAAGCGGTTCGAGCCAGTTTGACTGGGTCCAAACCTAGCTTATCTTTGGTCAGTTGGGAGGAATACACCGAAGTGTTAACAGCTAGAAAGCTGACAGAGAAATCTCTTCACTCATAGACCAGGAAGCAGGACGTTAGAATCTTAGAATTCTATCAAGCCACCACGGGCCTGAACTTGTCAAACAGGTAAATGAACACCCTTCTGTTTCATCGTGATATATTTATATTATTGTTGAAATTATGTTTGAAGAATTTGCTATGCATAAATGTGAATTATTAATCCGAATTTGCGTGACCATGTGGAAGAGCCGACCACGAGGCGAAACACGACCGGTTACGCCGCCATGTTGTATGCTGTATGGAACCACTGTTGTTTAACTTATATGTATGTTTGCAGACCAGTGGCTGTACCCGTGAATGTTTATATTATTATTAATTCTGTATGTGTATAGTTAGACACGATTTATATTTATGTATGTATAGGAATTTAGAGTGAGATTCCAGTGGAACCCGGAAGTAGCAGAATGTTCGTCGCTTATGTATAGGGATGTGGAGCTATCACTGAGGGCTACTTGGCTTTCAGTGAGACGCTCTGCACAAACCGATTATTCAGGGTTGTGCAGAATTTCGTCTCTTATATTCCAGACGAGCAGGCGAGCTATCCCGAGCTATCCCGAGCTATCCTGTGCACCCCACTCCACAGAAACGACTAGTTGGTCGAGGATCCTCTACCGCACAAGACGGAAAGAGCTGCCTTGAAATACTCCCTGTCAGACCCCACAGCGTGGCAAGGGAACCCAACTACACAAAGACAGGTGGACCAGAAGCTACCTCACAGAAGGACTTCGAACCCCCACTCATGAGTTAAGTGCATAATACGAAGGTGCACTTAAACTGATCATAACAGGACCACAGTAGTCCAACTCTTCAGAAACTGTAAAACGGACCACAGTAGTCCAAATCTACATGAGATATAATAGAAAGTGCCCGAGGAAGATATAACAGCTGCCTAGACTATCAGCGATCGAACTATTAGCATTGAAAGAGACTTTTTAAGTTAGATTAGTACTTAGAGAATCTTGTATAGAGTAGAAGAAATAAATGTGTGATTTTAACTGTTATCAAGTGGCTGGACTACATATGATTCATAGCCGTGTGAAAGCTAGTGTGACAGTAATCTTTTACCATTTTTCTATCTATCTCTGTACCCCAACCTTAACACAGAACGAGCTAAACAAATAAATTTATTAAAGTAATTCATAGGGTGACTTACTAGCAGTTCCCACCGAATAAACGTGAGGGTCCATAATTCCATTGTGCAGAGCCCATAAACCCCACGTGACAATTACCGTTTTTTTCTGTAGGCTGCCTTGCGTCCTTGTGACCATTTCTGTGTGAACCAGTTTTCAAGATTTGTCACTGTTGTGCTTTTTCAAAATGTCAGTTCTGTTTTATTTCATTCCTAATTTATTTTATTTGATTTTTTTAATATTGTGTTTTATTTCATTGTATGATGTATTTTAGTCTTATACTTTAATTTATGCAATTAATTTAATGTTATGCTATTTTGCTTTTAATTTTATTTATTTATTTATGTATTTATTGATTTATGTATTTATCTTGGATTGTTTTTATTACATAAATTTAATATTTATATTTACCTATAACTAGTATAAGTTGATTTTAGGAATCGTTTGCATGCTTTAGTTTTGCTAGGACAAAAACTAACTCGTAGAATTGTCATAAATTTTTTCTTTCTTAATCTTTCTTTCTTTCCATCTTTTGTCTGTCTCATCCCCCTGCCATCTCGCCTCCAAAATGGTTGCACGGAGAAATTTTTTTTCAGCTCGTGTATACAAGTAAGGTGAATAACTGGTACTTTCAAAAAGAACGCGGTGGTGAGATTTAGCATTTTAAAACACCTCTCTACACAACTGTTTGGCAGAGCCATCCAAATCCTGATCAATCCATAACATAAAACCACAACACGTTCACAAAACGTCCATTAAAACTTTCACGCTATCTAAACAAACAAACAAGCAAACAAAAACTCTGTATTTGCCCAAACAAATCGATTATCCGAAAGATAGGCTCGCGTGCCCTCCAGGAATAAAAGGAGTGTTCAATATAACAAGAGATTAAAAACATAAGAAGAGTAAAAACAAAAAGGGAAACAAAAAGAAAAGAAAGAAAAGTTCAGTTATTTTTATTCACTGATACTGTCAGCGAAAGTTTTAGAGGAAATTATTTTCTAAACCGGATCCACGCATGCTACACATTGCATGAGGCGTTGAAAGAAAAGAACTCTGAACTCTTTCTTCTTTTCTTTTTTTCATGTTGAACATGATAAAAGAAGCATTAGTTATTAACTACGTCCAGAAATTACTGAGTTGTTTGAGGTGTTTCAGTTTTTAGTTCTGTTTTTTTGGTACTGAATTATTTTCAATGATCAAAGGAAGTAACTTTTAATTCAATTGCAGGCAGCGTGATCTATTTTTTAATAGATGTAAGTCAAAGCATTCTTGATTCCACAGAAAAGAAAATTCGTGGATCTCTGATACACATAAACAACGATGAACACACACACACACACACACACACACACACACACACACACACACACACACACACACACACTCCCCCCCCCATCCCCCCACCCACACACACAAATGCGCGCGCGCACTGGTAAGAACATTAAACTTGTTTCAGCTGTCCATTGATAAGAACATACAAGACATAATCCCTTCCTCCATTGTTTTCAACACCACTATCTACACACACGCGCCTGAACACATAGGTCTGCTGTACAAACCGAATTCATTCATCATTCATTCTGGTTTCATCAGTCTTGAAACATAGAAGGCATTCATCCGCAGCCATTAGCCTACACTGGTCTCCTGCTTTCATAATACAAACCTCCCGCAGCATACATTTTGATCTCTTCTATTTTACAGTAAACAGTTTAAGACAAGTTACGTACACAGCAAACAGTTTAAGACAAGCTACGTACACGACATTCTCTCTCCTAATATATATTCTATTTTATTCTTATCTGTCTTAATGATCACACCTATATAATTGGATCCTGTTTATGATTTCACAGACGGTCGAATTATTCTTTTTATTAGCTAACTGAGACATTTGGTTTAGGGTATGATAGTTCCATTAGTGTAAATAGAAGCAAGCCTTCACAGTGCACTTTAAACAGATCCCGATTCGAAGGCTTTGTTTACTTTTGGTGCAACCGGTTTACCCTAAAATTGGCATTTTTTAAATTAATTATCATTAAAACCAAGTGCTATGAAATCTAGTGAGGAAGGGCACTACACAAATGATAATAATAATAATAATAATAATAATAATAATAATAATAATAATAATAATAATAATAATAATAATAATTATTATTATTATTATTATTATTATTATTATCATTATCATTATTACAATAAACAATGATAAAGTGGGTTTACGTTGCTCACACCAATGAATTTTCCATTTCAGTCCTGACAAAGAGTTATTTCCCCTGTTTTAAACGTACAGACGTGCGACCTTTGACTCTATTTCGGAGTTAACCTGAAAACCTTACGAGCAATTGTTTTTCCGGGTTCTGTCTCTCATCGGCTTTGGTAGCTGCTATTTTTAGCTCCACCATTTTGGCTGGCTAACCAACGGCTGTTGCTATTAATAGGCACGCACACTACGGAATTTATTCATTTAACAAAAATAACTAAACTTTCGTAAGAGTTATTTTTTGTTGTAATCTTACTTGTTTCAATGGGGCAACACTCACTATGAATGTCAAAAGGAACTGTCGAAACGGCGTGGTCAAGGTGGATCCCTTAAAACCAACCCAAAATTGGCTATCTCTTTATAAACAGTACATTTCCCGTGCATCTAGTTTATAGTTCTGTCCGCGGTTTGTTAGCATCCTTCTCATCTAATCGTTATCACAAGCTTGTTTGTTATGATTGTGTGGATAACCTTACTCGAACGTAAAATTGGTCAGGATACGTTAATAGTTTGATTTGTTAACATATATTTTCTCATCTATCTTAGTTAACAAGCTTTTGTTATTGGCCGATCCTTCTTTGATTAATATACATTTATTAGCATCCAGTTTCCTTATATCTATACACATCATACATCTATCTTGTTGAAAAGTTAAATATATGATATGTTAACCGACACATTCCTTTGACAGAAAACGAAATTTCACTGTAGTTTAGATACAGTACATTATGTTATACTCTATCTCCTTGTTATAAAAGAATATAACTATAATTATACATTACCTTGTCATTATAAAAGAAATTTCGGATACAAAAAAACAATAAGAATGTAAATGAGAGAGAGAGAGAGAGAGAGAGAGAGAGAGAGAGAGAGAGAGAGAGAGAGAGAGAGAGAGAGAGAGAGAGAGAGAGAGAGAGAGAGAGAGAGAGAGAAGAGAGAGAGAGAGAGAGAGAGAGAGAGAGAGAGAGAGAGAGAGAGAGAGAGAGAGAGAGAGAGACATAAATCCCTGGATCCACGAGGATCATAATGAGCAAACCGAGGGTTGTTGGTCGGTTAACACATCTTCGGCTCATCCATTTGAGTTAGGACTAATCTGACCCATGCATATGCGTGTCGTCGCCATGTAATGTTGTTGCAATGACAGCTTCATCTGCCCAACGCAGAATTAAGGGTCTGGCCGTGGCGTGAATTATAATTAATCGAAAATGGACGTTTGCACAACGAAAACAGCATCGTCTCCTGCTGTCCAGTAAAAATATTAAAAAAATTCTAGTTAAGGTGCGAAATAAAATTAATCGATGCGGACATTAACGTTATCAAAATAGTATTAAAAACAATAGTTTCATATTTAACTCCTTCCTTAAGAACTGAGGTTCCGGAGATGAATGACATAACTAATTGAATCGGACATTGGAAGTATGAACAGATCTATAAAGACCGTAAACATTCTCACCTGCCAACCTAAATGTTCAACCTCCTCCATCGCATGACTGAAAATTAAAACTTCGCAGCACTCTAAAAACTATAGAATTTTCAACTGCTCACTTGAGCTCCAGCCGTTGCGTGAACAATAATAATTAATTAAATCTGGGCGTTTGCACTGCGAAAACAGCCTTTTCCAATGTCCATCCCAGATATAAAGAGAATGGCAAACCACTCAAATGTATCTCCAGACACTCGCACATAATCATAACCCAAAAATATGTATTTTCCAAAGTGTTGATATTCTTGGCGAAGTTGTGACTCGGCTTAGTCCTAACGAAGCAAACACACCACATGGAATTATAGACCGCTGTCTAAACTATCTGCAAGCACATAATTATCTAAATCGGCCAAGGCAATTTTTAGATACAGCCAAACGTGTTTAGAAAATGGTGAAGCACAGTGATCTTGAGCTTTGAGAAAGTACAAATACGAATGCTCTATCATGCCTAAAGTATTATTAAAGAAAGTACAAATGATAAATTTCAATTAAGTTCTTCTTGAGATCAGACAAAAATTGTGTTTTGAACATTGGGTTTCGGAGCGATAGGCCGACAGACTGACCAATTCACCGGCAACCGAACTGCTACTGAAGGATGGGACATGATTTGAAGTATGTGTATGCCAAACCTCAACAAAATCGCTTCGGCTGTTTTGGGGGATATTGATCAAAACGTGTTTAGTAATAATATGACTCCATTCACCTTGACCTTTGCTGTACTTCATGGAATGCAGGCCAGTAACCTAGGTAAAGTTCCTATGAAGTTTGGTCAAAATCCGTTTCGGTGGTTCTTGACCTGTGTCTCCCAACGAACCGACTGACTGTTACACTCGATATGATGTTGGTGTTTTCTATCAGTATTTGATTCAGCCCCGATGCTTGACTTCCTGATAGGTATGTAACTCAGATTCGTTTATCCACGCAGCCTGCTCAATCAGCATACAAGTCACAGAGTCGACGTATAAAGTTTTCCACTTTTATTCAGCACACATCAACAACTGCATACAATCGCTTTCCACTTTCAACTTTTACTTTCCAACTCACTATCAACAACTTCTTCAAAACAGTGCGGCATATAAATATATAACCTCTCTCTCTCTCTTCCCGAACAATTTAGAACACGGTAGACTAGAATGACGCACTACAGCCAATCAAATAAAAGATCGTCATCGCTGACTTACGTCATACATATTTCTTCTGCTTCCGGGAATGTTCTCATACTTCGATATTTATCGGGAAGTTTCCATCGATAGTAAATACTGAAATCTAGAGAATTCTCCAATAATATCGACTAACGAAAATTATCAACGTTATACAAAGCCTCTCCTAACAACAATGCAAACTCAAATCAAAGGTAAATAAACTCCATTATTGAATACTTTGCAAAACGAAACGATTAGATCTATCGTACACGCTTCAGCCATACTTTCGTTCGCGTTTCAACGTAACACTGACAGATAGACGGACCGACTTTTGGCTCGCTTTTGCACCCCCCTCCCCCTCCTTCCCCCGCCCTCCCTGACAATTTGAAAGTATTTTCCAGTAAAAATAAAAATACCAACAAAACAAAAAAAAAATTAAAAAAATAATAATATAAAAGTCTGGTCCTGGCGTGAGTCAAAATTAAGCGATGCGGTCGTTGACATTGTGAAAATAATGTTTAAAGACCAGCTAAATTCTACACTACTCAACCAAAATTTAAATGTTTAAAACAAGATGACAAGTCCAAGGGAACATTTCCCCTTCGTTATAGCTGAAGTTTGTTGTACCTGTAGTCGAAGGTTCGTGGCTGAATTGTGTGTTTGAATTCGTTTTATACGTCGTGTCTTTTAAATTAGTCGTTGATGTAAGATTTATAGCACAGAATACGTCATTCTGTATTCTCGTCATATTATGGCAAAATGGTTTGATTTTAGAAGAGTTTTGCCAGGAGAGTGAGAGAGAGAGAGAGAGAGAGAGAGAGAGAGAGAGAGAGTTAGATCTAAGGTGCTTAGCGTTGATGGTGTAATTTCAAATTCCTTGGTAATATCAGTTTTTCTCTTGTGTGGATGCGCTCCCACAGGCGATATTATTTCAAGTTCCCTATCAGAGTGAGCTGACTTCATTTTCAATTTGCCACCATGACCACAAATAACGAAACTGGTTAATTAGATGCTTTGTGTCTAAGAACAAACTTCTCGCCTTGCTAATGACAGTTATCGGCGATTGTTTTGACGGATTGCGAAATATTTCCCAGTGGATTTATTGTGACAGCGTGAAAGATGTACGACTAGCAATCTCCCACTCTAACAAGTAAACTCTTTGTCTGTTGTGCCGTTTTTCTGAGAGTGAATGCTTCTATTAGCCTTTGGTAAGCATTAATAGTCTCAGTCATAGTGATGGGAGTTATGAACCACACATTTGTTTTCGTTTAAAGTGTATCGGAATAAGAAGACAGTAGCATACAACCCTATATTTTCTCAAGAAATACACATTCGTGTACTTTATTGTGATTTTGAAACTTTAGTCTATTTATTTTCAGAAAACGAATACTTTCCTACGTTGTAACCGTGTTCGTTGTATCCATAAAGTTTGAAGTAACAAATAAGAACAACTCCGGCAGTGAGGTGTTTTTCCCCTTCCGTAAAAGCGTTGTTCGTTGAAAGCGTGTTCGCTGTACGCGTGTTGGCTGTATTTAGTGGCAGTCCGGTGGTCGATCAGTTGGTCAATTGGTCGGTCATGCGCTTCAAATCTCAATTTTCTTTTTATTTGTTAATTTGTTTTGTTTTTGTTTTTGTTTATTTGTTCAAATTACATTTTGAGTTTTATCTCAAGTCTGACTGACCGATTTCCATTGTTTCGTTTTACTGTTTCGTGCTTTTTTTTTTCTTTACTATGGAGATGTTTTAATAACCGTAAGCCTTTTGTGACCTTGACCTTTGCTCTTTCTCAAAAGTCAAGGTCAGTAGCTTAATTATATTATAATCACATTTTATCTCAAATTTATCGATTTATCTTGAAATTGGCTCATCCGATTTTACAAAAAATGTTGGTTTTTTGCTTGCAGATAATTCAAATAGAGGCCGATCATTATATGCTTTTATTTTGCTTAGTTACAACATCGCCACAAAAGGCATTAAGAAAGCAGTACTCGATCAGTAAGGTTCCCCAACTGCCCACCCGAGAATTAAGGTCATCTAATATCCTGCCCTAGGGGAATAATAATTAATTAGATCTGGATCATTGCACTGCGAAAACAACATCCTCAAGGGCTAGCTTAATGCTCTCATGGAGTGATTGAAAATATAATTGATTGGAAAAATTGACGTTGTAAAAAAATAGTTTTAAAAAGATCAGTTTAAATCCCAAAATGCCAACCCAAGGAGTTCCCAGTATGGCGTGAACTAAATTGTGTGGTGGCCTCGTGGCGCAGTGAATTAGTCGCCGGTTTCCTATGCCGAAGGTCGCGGGTTCGATTCCCGCAAGGGGCGAACGTATGTGACTTAGGTACGAGACTATTGAGGTCACCGAGGGTTTTCTCCGGGCACTCCGGTTTCCTCCCTCCCTTTAATAATGGTACTGGACGCAGTCAATATAAAATTTCAAAACTAAAAATTCGATTTTCTTTCCGTCTTCCAATAGCGATCTCCATGCCTTTACACCACCTGTTTGAGTGATGGATGTGTATTTGGTGTGTGTGTGTGTGTGTGTGTGTGTGTGTGTGTGTGTGAGGATGGATGAGACAGGTGAGCGTGTGTGTTGGTACAGATCGCCGCGCTTTGAGCCTGATTGATTTGGGGAAAGGCGCATTATTATTATTATTATTATTATTATTATTATTATTATTATTATTATTATTATTATTATTAACATTGAAAACAGCATGTATCTTCTTGCCGTACGTATAGCGAAGACTCCGTGAAAGAAAATGTAATTGCTTGAGACATTAGCAGTAAAGAAAATAGCATTGCAAGACCAGTAATTTTCACAGAGAAAGTGGATGAAAAATCATCGACTCCGACATGGACACTATAAGAGATGATGCTGATGTAGATCTATGAGATGTACAAATTCGACGCTGGCAGTGTTCTCTGGACGAAACTCGGAGTTTACGCAGAAAAAAAACCAACATCTATGTTTAATTGCCCACTTTTTTTTTGAAAGTGCAATCATTGCGGATGACGGTATTATCGGTGATTCGGCAAACTATGAGAGAGAGAGAGAGAGAGAGAGAGAGAGAGAGAGAGAGAGAGAGAGAGAGAGAGAGAAAGAGAGAGAGAGAGAGAGAGTGAGAGAGAGGGAGAGAGAGAGAGAGGGAGGGGAGAGGGGGGAGGGGGGAGACGAAGATGACAAAGGAGCGCTGCAGTCTTTCCTTGGAATGTAGACTGATGGTCCTGTTTAGATTACTTGTTTCTTTGCTAATAATTGTCTTGTGACACTACGGGGTTTTGTAAGTAAAACATCATTAACACAGATAAAATTATTAGCGGATATAGTAATACAGGTTAGCTAGGTTTGGGATGATCATAATGTAACATAAATAAATGCCAAACCAGTGTAATCGTGACACCACAAGAGGATCCTGCAAAACAAGGCAGCGGGCGATGAAGCTGAACCGATGCCATCGTAAACATTCATGAGGCCTTAGGAGGAAGTCATCTTGCCCACCCAACCGTGGAAATTTCGGTAGGCGCTTCTTTCCTCCTTCGTATTACAACGGAGCGATGTCTTGCCTCCCCTGATGTTCAAGGGAAGGAGGCCTTTAATCACCATAAAGCTGACAAAACGCAATCAGCTCGCCTCACTAAGTAAAGGGGTCAGCTCTTGATGTACGGCTGCCATGCAGTCTTTGCTTATATCAAGACAAATCAGCTTCATGTGGGTTCTATCACAAACGCGCAGCTCTGTGGCGAGCCGGCGAGACCTACAACCTTACGAAGTGCAACAGCACTTTAAAAAAAAAAGAAAAAAAAGGGGAGACAACACAACCGTTTTATGATCGAACCCGTCTTGCTTGGAGAAAAGAAAAGGAAGCAGGAGTTTACCAAGACATGTTCCTTATTATGATGGCAGTAACGGAAATTGTATTTCGGTTCGTAACTCTTCTTGCTTAATATGTATTAATACGTTTAATATTTAAGCGCTCTGGTGGATTTGTAAGCAGTTGTGAAGTGCAGTAGGGTACAGTTAGCTGATGAGGTTGGAGGGCGTGGGTATGCGTGGATATGGCATCAAATTTGTAGTTTCAGATTGTCCCCAAAGGGGTTGATACTAAGTTAAATATAGAAAATTAAAAATTAAAAAAAAAACAAATATTCCACCAATCTTAGATCAAATTCAAGAGATAGATATTGCAGAAAAAACAAGGTTTAACGGCCCATTGAGTGAACGATAAGGACGAATCATCACGTCGCCACCTTTGCTTTAAACAGAATTTTATTTTTCACGAGACAAGCAAAGCATGGAGAACATAATAATAATAATAATAATAATAATAATAATAATAATAATAATAATAATAATATTAACAATAATAATAATAATAATAATAATAATAATGATATTTATATAGCGCTTTTTTGCCAATGAACAATATTAGTTCAAAGCGCAGTACTCCCGCATTCACTCTAAACATCCGGCTTCATACAAAATAAAATCAGACACTTGCTAACGAATAAGAGACGAGGGAGGGAGGGAGGGAGGAGGGGAGAGCTAAGGATGATGATGGCGTGGGTAGTGGGTGGTCTGAATCAAAACAAAAAAACAAAACAAAACAAATGGAGGAATGACGACGATGATGATGGGAGGCAAGATCAGAAACATTTAAGGAAGAGATGAGTTTTCAAGGTGGAACATAAAGGGCACACAAAAGCAAAGCTCAAATAAGTGCTACCCTTTGACAAATGATAACAATGAAATGTCTGGCGAACAGTAACGAGTACAAAGCAATAAAAACAGAAGTACATTAATTAATTTTCCCAACAATGAAAAGAAAACAAACATATAACTATAGAATAAGAGACAAGAAATACAATAACATCAAAGAGAAAAAAAAGTAATCAAGAAATAAATGAATGAACTAACTAATGAGAAACAGATACATGCAGCCAAGAGTAAACTTTACACAATATAGTAGCTGTCGATTAGAAGGTAAATAAATGCCTGGAGCAATCTAAAACAATGAGGAAAAAAAATCAGTTTGGTCGCCACCTTTATTATCTTTTTTTTTTAAAATATTTTGAATACAATTCAGTTCCATTCAACAAATCTTTATTACCATCAAATTAATTATGTACAGCCATTTGTGTGGCATTAAAAATACTAAATATTGCGACAAGACCACAAAATGGCTGTTGGTCGCTCTTGAGTAGCGTCCCCTTTTACCTACATGTACAATCTGTTGTGGATGAGTATTTTATTTAACTATAGTTCTTTCACGGGCCGTTCCAGTATTGCCGTTTCTTTTTAATCATTAGATTATGTGTGTACGTGCTAGTCGCCACACAGTCGGACGAGTATCATACTGCTATTATTGGGTAACCGTCTTTTTTTTCACAAGCCGTCTTGATAATGCAATAATCTTTTTAGTCATTAGATTTTTGAGTGTGTACGTGCTAGTCGTCACACAGTCACTGATCCACTGATTGAGGAAAGGATAAAAACCTATGCAATCAACGATAATGGGAAAAGAAAGGAGCGTTCGAATGACAGGCAGCAGAGCCAGGAGGGGACATAATTCAATGGAGCCAATGAGACAAGCGACAAACGCAACAAGGGGCAGTACTCCCCAGGGTCGTCTCCCTTTGTCGTTTGTATTCTACCCTTGGTCCCAAGCTTCAGTGGTGAAATAGAAACACAATAAACCCTAATTTATCGGAGGCAACTTTATGTGAACGAGCTTGATAGGAAGGTGGCAGCAGAGAAGTGTAAAATGTTCCCCCTTCTTTCTTCCTGCAATACCTAATGAGATCAACATTTTGTATGTGTTTGTGCGTGTGTAAGAGTGTTTTGAGTCAGTGTCGCTAATTTTGTTAGCTTAGCAACACCTTTTCTGTACCACACTTTCATGATACGGACTCTTGGCTATGCTCTCCTTGCATTGCTTTGTATTGTAATTATGCAGATAACACCCGTTTCCCTTGCAGTTCCACCGCCCTAACTCAGTGGTTCGCCGGGACGCCGATGATCACCTAGGTTCGAATCCAGTGATATACAAGATACAACGTGGCAATTTTTTCACTGTACATTTTAGCAGTGTGATTGCTCTGGTGGCTCAGTGTTGATTTAGGTTTCCTAGGGTGGTAATGCCCGTCTGCAATATCGTCTATGGTGGTGCAGACGTTAATACATCAATGTTCATTCATGTCTGCTAGGCCTTATGTTGAGACAAGTCGTGAACCACGTTGGAAGTAATTGGTCTCGCCTGCAGCAATATTATAATCCAGTATTAATAGACGCCATGCTGCAAATGAAGTGAGTGGATATGAAATGTCTGCAGTTCTGCGAGAGATTATTTTAAATGCTCGTTTGCTGCTACAAAAAAATCTTCAACTTTACACTGCAATAAGTTGCTCTGCCGAAAACCTTATTAACGGTTGGGATCTATCGGGTAAACACGCTTGGTCTCCACAAAAAAATCCAGACGATGGACATGGCACAGTCCAAGCTGGGAGCATCACAACAAGATTGACTACGTCATGGTCAAGACACGCTTCAGATCAAGCATCAACATTGGCATTACACGCACTTTTCCAGGAGCAGACATCGGAAGTGACCACAATCTCGTGATGATGTCCTTCCGGCTCCACCTGAAGAGAGTAAACACAGCTAAGTGCACCAGACTGAAGTTCGACCTGGACAAACTGCAAGACCCGGAGGCGACAGAAATATTCCAAGCCACAATTAGAGAGAATTCGCATCACCGCTCGTTAAGGGAACTGGTGAAGTAGATGTCAACATCATGTGACCACCACCTTCAACTCAGTTGTGACAGATGCCGCCACTGAGATCCTTGGCAAGCACCGCTATTGAGATCCTTGGCAAGCACCGCTAAAAGAAGAAACCGTGGATCACACCTGAACTTTTGGACCTGTGTGATAAACGAAGAGAGATGAAAAAGAAAATGGAACACCTTACAGGGAGCAGATGCCTACCGAAAAATCAACAATGACATCCGAAAAGGCATGCGCACAGCAAATGAGAACTGGATAGAAGATCAATGCCAGGAAATATAGAACAGCCTGAACAAGAACAACAGCAAGAAGGCCTACCTGACTGTGAAGAGGCTCAAAAGTGTTAAACAGCCCAAGGTTTCCACGATCCAAAGCAAGTCTGGCATATGCCTTGCAGAAGACCCAGAAGTCTTGGATAGATGGACAGAATACTGCTCTAACCTTTACAACCACACACCAAACGGAGACTCGACAGTTCCACGGGACAAAGAAGAAGAAAAAATCATCCTCCCAATCCTTCGAGAAGAAGAAGAGGCAGCAGTGCAATCGCTGAAAAAGTGGGAGTCAGCGGGAGTGGACAACATACCCGCGGAACTGCTCCAAGCAGGAGGAGAAGCGATATTTGACGCCCTCACCATTATCTGTAACAAGATCTGGCAGAGTATGGAGTGGCCTACACTATGGACCCAGTCGCTTGTCATCACTCTTCCCAAAAAGGGTAACCTTCAGGATTGTGAAAACTACCGCACCTCAGCCATCCCAGCAAAGTCCTCCTAAAAATAATACTCAACAGGTTGATACCCCAAGCTGAATAAATAATAGCTGAAGGACAAGCAGGATTCAGGGCAGGACAAAGTACCACTAAACAAATTTTCAACCTCAGAATAATCTGCGAAAAATATCTACAGCACCAAAAACATCTTTATCATGTGTTTGTAGACTTCAAGAAAGAGTTTGACCGAGACTGACATGCAGCTCTGTGGGCAACCACGAGAGCGTTCAACATCAGCCCTAAAATTATTAAGGTCATCAAAAGCCTGTTTGACAAGGCTACCAGTGCAGTCCTCCACAACAGCGCCATCGGGAACTGGTTCAGAACAACATTCGGTGTGCGTCAAGGATGCCTACTCTCTCCAACACTCTTCAACATCTTCCTACAGCGCATCATGTTAGATGCCTTTGCCTATCACGAAGGTACAGCCATGATATGGTGTAGAGCTTTCTCCAACCTCCGTTTTGCGGAGGACATTTATAGATTGGCTGGTGAGGAACAAGAACTTGAACAGCTGGTACAGAGGCTTGCCACCACCTCGAGAGCCTATAAAATTGAAATAAGTGCAGAGAAGGCCAAAATGATGACTAACAACACCAATGGCATCAACACGGACATCAAAGGCCAAGGCCAATCCTTCAACACAATGCATAGCTTCAAATATTTAGGAGCCATTTCATCAGACAATGGGTCCGGACAGGAAGTCATCTCAAAGATAACACAAACAACTGTTACCCTGACAAGTTTGAAGCCCATTTGGAAAGAAAGGACCATCAGTCTACATCATTACAAGGTAAGGCTGCTGCGCTCCCTTTTCATCTCCATCTTTTTATACGCTTGCGAAACATGGACCCTCACAGTAGATCTACAACAAAGAATACAAAGCATGGAGATGAGATGCTACAGAAGACTTCTGGGCATTTCCTATACTCACCACCTCACCAATGACGAAGTCCGAAAGAGCATCACGCAAGCTAATAATAATAATAATAATAATAATAATAATAATAATAATAATAATAATAATAATAATAATAATAATAATAATAATAATACAGGATGCTATATACGCGCCTTTCCTCAAATCAATCAGGCTCAAAGCGCGGCGATCTATACAAACATACACGCTCACCTGTCTCATCCACCCTCACACACACCAAATACACACCAATCACTCAAACAGGTGGTGTAAAGGCAGGGAGATCGCTATTGGAAGACGGAAAGAAACTCGATTTTTAATTTTTGAAATGTGTATATTGACTGCGTCCTGTACCATTATTGAAGGGAGGGAGGAAACCGGAGTGCCCGGAGAAAACCCTCGGTGACCTCAATAGTCTCGTACCTAAATCACATACGTTCGCCCCTTGTGGGAATCGAACCCGCGACCTTCGGCATAGGAGACCGGCGACTTATCCACTGCGCCACGAGGCCACCCCCGCAAGCTATTGGACAACACGATGACATGCTCACAGTGGTGAAGAAACGAAAACCCCGAAGGTATGGCCACGTCACCAAAGTATCAGGCCTTGCAAAGACCTTCCTGCAAGTCACGGTGCGAGGAGGCAGAAGAAGAGGGAGACAGAAAAAGAGGTGGGAGGACAACATTTGAGAATGGACTGGCTTGACACTGAGCGAAGCTGAGGACAGAGAAAGATGGAGTACGCTGGTTAAACGATCACCTGTGGTGCTTTAACGTCCTTCGAGTTACGGGATAGGATAGGATCTATCGGGTGACATTTAACACTATTTGTTCTCCTTTTACCATTTTCTTTGAAATTCTGCAAGAGTTCTGCTGCAAGAGTTTTCAAGAGTACGATTTATAGATATAATTGAATATGGTTATTTTGTTAACAGCACTCTGGAATTGTTGAACGTCAAGAAACTAATTTCAAAACTGTATGAAAAAGCGTATTAATATGGTCATGTGAAGAAAAGTCTACATTGTGTTAATCTATAATTGATTTAACCACCCTAGTGTCAAAGGCTCCATTTGAAGAGAGTAAATACAGCAAAGTGCACTAGGCTGAAGTTCGACCTGGACAAACCGCAAGACCCGGAGGTGGCAAAAATATTTCAAGCCACAATTGGAGGGAAATTTGCACCACTGCTTATTTTGGGGGCAGGCGAAGTAGATGTCAACACCATGACCAATACCTTCAACTCAGCTGTAACAGATGCCGCCACTGAGATCCTTGGCAAGCACCGACCAAAGAAGAAGCCGTGGATCACACCTGAACTTTTGGATCTGTGTGATAAACGAAGAGAGTTAAAAAAGAAAAAGAACACCTCACAGGGAGCTGATGTCTACCGAAAAATCAACAATGACATCCGAAAAGGCATGCGCACAGCAAAGGAGAACTGGATAGAAGATCAATGCCAGGAAATAGAGAACAATCTGAACAAGAACAACAGCAAGAAGGCCTACCAGACTGTGAAGCGGCTGACAAGTGTTAAACAGCCCAAAGTCTCCACTATCCAAAGCAAGTCTGGCATTTGCCTTACAGAAGAACAAGAAGTCTTGGACAGATGGACAGAGTACTGCTCTGACCTTTACAACCATACACCAAATGGAGACCCATCAGTTCTAGCATGTCCCGAGAGCAGAGAAGAAGAAGAAATCCTCCCAATTCTCCGGGAAGAAGTTGAGGCAGCAGTGCAATCGCTGAAGAAAGGGAAGTCAGCGGGAGTGGACAACATACCAGCGGAACTGCTACAAGCAGGAGGAGAAGCAATGATGGATGCTCTCACCATTATCTGCAACAAGATCTGGCAGAGTGGGGAATGGCCTACACCATGGACCCAGTCGCTTGTCATCACTCTTCCCAAAAAAGGTAACCTTCAGGAGTGTGAAAATTACCGCACCATCAGCCTCATCAGCCATCCCAGCAAGGTCCTCCTGAAAATAATACTCAACAGGTTGAAACCACAAGCTGAACAAATCATAGCTGAAGAACAAGCAGGATTCATGGCAGGGCGAAGTACCACTGAACAGATTTTCAACCTCAGAATAATCTGTGAGAAATACCTACAGCACCAACAACATCTATATCATGTGTTCATAGACTTCAAGAAGGCATTTGACCGAGTCTGGCATGCAGCTCTATGGGCAACCATGAAAGTGTACAACATCAGCCCTAAAATTATAGAAGTCATCAAAAGCCTGTATGACAAGATTACCAGTGCAGTCCTCCATAACAGCGTCATCGGGAACTGGTTCAGAACAACAATCGGTGTGCGTCAAGGATGCCTACTCTCTCCAACACTCTTCAACATCTTCCTAGAGCGCATCATGTCAGATGCTCTTGCAGATCACGAAGGCACAGTCAGTATAGGGGGCAGAGCAATCTCCAATCTTCGTTTTGCGGATGATATTGATGGATTGGCTGGAGAGGAACAAGAACTTGAACAGCTTGTACAGAGGCTTGACACCACCTCCAGAGCTTATGGAATGGAAATAAGTGCGGAGAAGACCAAAATGATGACCAACAACACCAATGGCATCAACACGGACATCAAAGTACAAGGCCAATCCCTCAACACAGTGCACAGCTTCAAATATTTAGGAGCCATTGTGTCAGACAATGGGTCTCGACAGGAAGTCCTCTCCAGGATCGCACAAACAACTGCTGCCCTGACAAGGTTGAAGCCCATTTGGAAAGACAGAACCATCAGTCTACATTCCAAAGTAAGACTGCTGCGCTCTCTGGTCATCTCCATCTTCCTATATGCTTGCGAAGCATGGACCCTCACAGCAGATCTCCAACGAAGAATACAAAGCATGGAGATGAGGTGCTACAGAAGACTTCTGTGCATTTCCTATACCCAACACATCACCAACGTTGAAGTCCGACAGACCATCACACAAGCCATTGGACAACACGATGACCTGCTCACAGTGGTGAAGAAACGGAAACTCCGATGGTATGGCCACGTCACCAGATCATCAGGCCTTGCAAAGACCATTCTGCAAGGCACAGTGCAAGGAGGTAGAAGAAGGGGGAGACCGAAAAAGAGGTGGGAGGACAACATTCGAGAATGGACTGGTTTGACACTGAGCGAAGCCATGAGGGCTGCTGAGGACAGAGAAAGATGGAGTATGCTGGTTAAGCGATCATCTGTGGTGCCCCTACGACCTTCGGGTTATGGGACAGGATAGGATAGTGTCAAAGGCTGTATGCAGGTAGAATGTGTATATATGATTGCGTTTGTCATTCAGTATTGCTTTTTTTTAAATTTTATTGTGTGCTTTTCTTCTGTATTTAAACATAAGCGAATTAAATATATATAAATATACACATCTGAGTACCCCTTGCACACCAAGATTTCTTCGATGTAAAAGTTGAAGCGAAATAAATTGTCTTATTGTCTTATTGTCTTATATACAAGCCGTGGAACAATAATTCGCAAGTTCCCTTTACTGAAAGCAAAATCTGCAAGGAACCCAATATTTTAAAAAAAAGAAGAAGAGAATTTAAGGCCTTAAAATTTAGCTTTTTCATTTTAGACACGCGCGTATCCAGTTTCTCTAATACGTTCTGGCTTAGTCATGCAACACAGGTTGCGGGAGTAACTTCAGGAAGATGGCTATTGAAACAACACATCTCTCTGTCAAAGCACTCGGTGATTACCTTATTTGCGTTCTCTGAGCTTTAGAGTCTATAGATGACGTTGA
Source organism: Oncomelania hupensis (assembly GCA_036898135.1). NCBI lineage: Eukaryota > Metazoa > Mollusca > Gastropoda > Littorinimorpha > Pomatiopsidae > Oncomelania > Oncomelania hupensis. Next base: position 76,103,170 of record CM072512.1, on the reverse strand, counting down.
CCTGTACTACTCGGTAGTGGCAATATTCAACATTACGGCAGATTTGTAGAAATGAATGATTTCCTATACAAGTATATTTGAAATTCCTCAGAGGATAAAAATGGGTTTTACTTTTTGTTATTTTGTGGATTTACCACTTTAGGGCTGGACCGTAAAACTGGATTTTTCCTAAACAAGTACATGTATGAAATTCTCAAGAGAACAAGTAATTTGCTTTAGTTTTTTGGTAAACAGACATGTCGTTCAACGCTCCCCGGCCTCTCAAGAGAATAGGTCGTTTTGGCTTTGAAGGCAGTGGATGGAAATTCATAAACAATCGCAACAGTGACTATTATTCCAGCATCTGGGCGACTTAGAACTAGATTGAATATCTGCCCCCCCCCCCTACCTCCCCTATCCCCATGCAATGTCTTTCTATTTATTCATTTTGATGAATAGCTGGGAAATAAAAAGGAAAATACTTGTTCTTAAGTTAAGCGCGCGTACCAGCTAATAAAACTGCCCAAGGCGCTAAGACCGTGAAAGAATCTGAATAACAGAAATTCGAATAAAAGTGGACATGGGTGGCTTAAGGATTATCCTCTATATTCATTCACTGTACAATTAATAATTCATGTAGTCGTAGCAATAATTGTAGTCGACCTTTGTGACTGATACATTTGCCTGGGCAAAATATGGATGTAATGATGTAGACCAGGCCAAACAGCACATAGATTAAAATAACCAACGGCACACAGATTAGAATACCAACAGCACATATAATTAGTAAACCAAGAGCATATAGATTATTATACTCCTTTGATGTTCTAGTGGATCACTGGTCCTAACAATATGCTTGAAAAATTTGTGTGCCAAAAACTGATGGGGATGCTGGTTGAGTGTAATATGCTTGAAGGAATGTGTTTGATTATGTGTGTGTGAGTGTGTGTGTTTGTATGGGTGTTTGTGTGTATGACCTTTACAATGAGGGTGTTCGCTTACCTTAGAAATTAATGTCAGGTTATTTCGAAAGGGGAAAGAGAGAGAGCAAGAGAAGGAGAGAAAGAGAAGAAGAAGAAGAAGAAGAAGAAGAAGAAGAAGAAGAAGAAGAAGAAGAAGAAGAAGAAGAAGAAGAAGAAGAAGACAATGATGTCAAATAGGAGAAGCAGGACCAATAAACACACACACACACATTTCCCTTTAATCTACAGACAACACTAACATGGTAGTTATTTAAATAGGTACAAGAAAAGCTATAATCAGTTTTTCAACAACCATGGATAAAAACAGAGTGACGTAGGCTTACTGATTATATATGGCAGGTTCTTCCCAAAATCAATAAATGAATAAATTTACATCGTTAAATATGCTCCTCTCTTTATGAGTACTGCTGCTGGGTAATTTTTCTATGTGTTACGGTTCGTTAGAATGCGTGTTTGTGTCGGTTAATGGCTTCAATACCTATGTTCTCAATTCTCCGCATACAAGCACTTAAAGTAAGATTTTAGTTTGGTTTTGCGCTTTAAAAAAACAAATAAATAAAAAGAAATCAAAAGACAAAAAAATAAAATAAAATAAAATTAATAATAATAATAATAATAATAATAATAATAATAATAATAATAATAATAATAATAATAATAATAATAATAATAATCAATTAATAATAATAATAATAATAATAATAATAATAATAATAATAATAATAATAATAATAATAATAATGATAATTATTGTTATTATTATTATTATTATTATTATTATTATTATTATTATTATTATTATTATTGTTGTTGTTGTTACTAGTAGTAGTAGTAGTAGTAGTAGTAGTAGTAGTAGTAGTAGTAGTAGTAGTAGTATTACCTGGGCCGTGTGCAAGTTGTACCATTATCCATACTAATGCGCCATTAAGCGTAATGATGTAAACCTAGCCCCTTAGCGTACAATGCACAAGCGCCGTTAGTGATCTAATGGTGAATTAAATTTAATGCTAGTGGGTCCCTCCATTAGCGGTCTAACAGTAACTGAGTAAGTTGACTGCATACTTTCAAGATGGCTAGCCTTGCAGCGGAGAAATCATTTGTGCAGAAATCATGTTATCGGAGAAATCCTCTTGAGGCTTAGACGATGTAAAACTATACAACAAATTCAGATTCAGGAGGTATGATATTATCTCCCTGACTAATACATTTTCAGACACCATACGACAGGGCACTTAGTCATACTCATAGGCCTCACTGCAATACTCATAATAACGTTTCAGCGACTGCACCTGCAAAAATGTCTTTCCTGCCTATTGTGTTCTCTTCAAACTCAAACGGAGGGTGCTAATGGATCACGATCACTCATATCGTATCACACTACATATGATGTAATCTTCAAATTCACTGCGAATTTGTTATGAGTATTTTTAGTGAAAGCACAGGGCAACCACTACCGGTCTTTTTTTGGATCACGATGTTTAGCTAGAACATAACTTTTCATGTTGCTAATTTTGCATTTTAGTTCTTCCACCGAACGGTAGGCAATGCCTAGAACATTCACTTTGTCACAAATGGCACGCCACATTTCTTCCTTTTCCGCAAAATAAATTTTTTTCTACCGCGCTTTTTCGCCTAAGTCGCTGTCGCCATTTTGAAACACGTGCGCGTACATTGATATCGCCGGTTGCGCATGCGTTCACATCTAACAGCGGAAGGGATTCACTTGAAATTGAAAATAGACCTGCCTTAATGATTCAACGTGGTTAGGGGCACTGGTCTTATAATCTCGATGAAGAAAACGTTAATAAAACAACCAACCAACCAACCTATTACTCTCTTCAGTAGACTGTTGTTTGGAGTTTTTTTGTCTTCTTCTTCTTCTTCTTCTTCTTCTTCTTCTTCTTCTTCTTCTTCTTCTTCTTCTTCTTCTTCTTCTTCTTCTTCTTCTTCTTCTTCTTCTTCTTCTTCTTCTTCTTTTTCTTCTTCTTCTTCCTCCTCCTCCTCCTTCTCCTCCTCATTGCTCCTCCTTATCATGCAAACTCTGTTTATCCTTTCTCATTTTCTTGTTGTTTCTTTTGGTTTTAGTTTGACTGCTTCTTCTTCTTCTTCTTCTTCTTTTTCTTCTTCTTCCTCCTCCTTCTTTTCCTCATTGCTCCTCCTTATCATGCAAACTCTTTTTATCCTGTCTCATTTTCTTGTTGTTTCTTTTGGTTTTAGTTTGACTGCTTCAGCTAGATTGAAAGTTGCTGGTAATGCTCTGCAGAAGAATTCAGAGAAAGGAATGCAAACGAAACGTGAATGCCATGGAAGTTTTTTTAGTCAATGGCTTTATGTTTTTCTATCAATTTGGCAATTTCCTTAGTCAAGTCTAGAACCTAAAATCTAAACCCTTTTTGGAAAACTGGAATGTTTTAACACGGCAACACCTATTTCGCTAGAGGACAGTACAAGTCCTACCTACGACAGTAGGTTGGGATGAGGTGTTTACCCAAGTCTAGTCTAAGTTTAAGTGGTTTTTTTAAAATAAAGTTATACAAACATTTTCTAGTGGTATGCAAACACTCTTTGGTAAAATACTGTGCTATGGCGTCTTAAATCTTTTTTTGTTTGTTTCTGTTCTTTCTCCAAAATTGAGCGTTTGTTTACCTGTCGTCTGACTTTTGATTTTATTTTATTTTTTCAAGACTATGCTAGTTTTGGGTTGTCTCAGTTTCTATGTGTATGCTCAGCTCTTTATCGTTTACACCTAGTTTTTTCTCTGCGTCTCTCTGTTTATTTGTCTCTCTGTTTGCCTCTGAAATTTCTGACTGCATGAATTTTGGTTTGGTTGCACGCCATGAAAATATTGTATTCATGTCTTACTTCTTACTTCTTCTTACTTCCTCAAACTTCTTCTTCTTCTTCTTCTCACCTACCTTCCTCTTCTTCCCCTCTTTCTTCTAGATCCTCCATTTTTTTCAGGTCGTTATTTTTCCATAGCGTCTCTTCCGAGTGCTTTACAATTTCCTCCAATACGCCTACTTCTACTTTCTTTTTCCCCTGTCATCAGCCCCTTCTCTTTCTCCTCCATTACCATCTCTTCCTCTCTTTTTCTGTATCTAAAAATGCTTTAAAATAGTCCAGAATCAGAACGAGCCAAATATCGATCTGCCTGTCCGTTGGTCCGTTAGAAGCCATATTTTACAATCTACTTCACGGATTTTGACCATACTTCATAAGAACAATACCTAGGTTATTGGTCCGCCTTTCGTGCCATTATCATATTTCTTCTACCGCAAAGATCTAGGTCACCGGAGCCTATTTGTGGCTAAATACGGTTTGCTCAATATCTCAAGAACGTCTGAAGCGAATGTGTTGAGTTTTGGGTATACATGTACTTCAAATTATGGGCCATCCTTTAGTAGCAGTCCAGTTGTCGATCAGATGGTCGGTCCGCCACTCCGAATTTTATTTTTTTGTTGGTGTTCAAAATACACTTTTGGCCTTATTATAAGAATACCTGAACCCACATTCAATTGATTCATAATGACACTCAGCGAAGCCATCAGGGCTGCTGAGGACAGTGAAAGATGGAATATGCTGGTTAAACGATCATCTGTGGTGCCCCTACGACCTCCTGGTTACGGGACAGGATAGGATAGGATAGGACATTCATAATGTTTACTCTGCTAATACTTTAACTATGTTAAGCTGCTACTGATAGATCATTGGCATGTGTACTTACTCAAAGATCAAGGTAATTGTTTTTCAACATTAAAAAAACACGTTTTGCGCTATATTGAAAACTTGGCTGATCCCATTTGGATAGGTTTTAATTTTTTTTAATTGCAGAAAGTTCAGATCGTATCTTATTATTCCATGACTTTCTTGCTGCTTCGTTGTGATAAAGCAGGGTCACAACACAGCCAACAAAATTAACACTTTTGAATATGCGTAGTTTTCGGCTATGTGCGCGAGTGTCTGGAAATACATTTGAATAGCTTACCATCCTGTTTATTCTTTCTTCTCCTTCTTCATCAACTTTCTGGCCCCCTACCCTCATCCTCCTAGTCTATCCCTTTTTTTGGCCAATTCCTCCATTCCTCTTTCTCTTCATCCTCTATTCATACCCTGCCACTCTTGACGTGATGCTGTAGAATATGGCTTTTCGGCCTAAAACGTCAGGAGCCCTTCAAACCTGCACTCAAGATGCTTCGTGCTGCCATTCGGCAAACACTCTCAGCCCATCATCCAGCACCCACGTAATAAAGCCTGTTGAGCGCATGTAAAAAGATTTAGCAGAATTAGTCTTTCAGCTTTTAACACTTTGCACGTAGATCTATATCATGGGCAAAAGCGCTTGGGGCCTGATTCAGGGTTTCGAGATAGGCGCTTTGAGTTTATTTTTTATATATTGGAGACTCGCGCTATAAGAAAGCGGCTTCTTCTTCTTCTTCTTCTTCTTCTTCTTCTTCTTCTTCTTCTTCTTCTCTAATTTAAAAGAGCGCGTATAATTAATTATGTAGCGTCCAGTATTACCCAGTACTAAACGAGACGGTGCAAAACATAGACGATAAGATAATTATGAAGACAACTTTACTCTTTCCGTCCATCAACAAACCACGTTAGGGGGCTTATAATAATAATAACACTACTACTACTACTACTACTACTACCACTACTACTACTACTACTACTACTACTACTACTACTAAAATTATTGTCAATTTTTTTAAATAGCGCGATTCCGGACAACAGTCTGCTCAATACGCTCACACGCATGCACATAGTCGCAGATTAACATCATGACCTTAATACATCGATTATAAACACAAGCTGAACGTGGTACAGGATTTTGCTGGTCAGGGTCTTTATGTTTTGTAAAATGTGAAAATTAAAATGTAAATGACAATTTAAAAGCGCCAAATAAAGTTTTCAATCGAATGCCTTTTCACTTGATAATGTGTGTATGTATTAACGTGTATATAGCCAAAGTCTTTTGTTGTTGTTTGTTTTTACAAGCTTTATGTGTTAGATTTATTCAGGGTTTGAGTTTCATTGAGCAGGCGTTTAGGAGTATAACGTATTTCAAAATACGTTGTTGAAAGATCGATGCAAAATACCTGAACACTAAACTGATGGTGGGGACTGGACATATTATGTGACTGCTTTGAACATCAGTCGTTGTTTTTATAAATGCACTATTGGGTTTAAATCAAATTTAAAGGCAGAGTTGATAAGTTATATTTCCTCTAGCCCTTCATTTTGAGATGCGCATGTAGTACGAAGCTAAATCGGCTTCTTTTATATCCACCATTTACTGAGAGCCTATATCTTCAAGCGGCTATGACTGGTCGTTCACGACTTGACTTCTTTCTATCTCTTCCTTATATAATCCTCTTTTTAATGAAACTCCTTTGATGGTCTCCTTTGTAACGTCGCCATTACCCTGTCCGGATTCAAGAATAAAACCAAACAGATTTTCCTTATAGCCTCTCTCTCTCACACACACAAACACACACACACAAACTCACACACATACATACATACACACCACCACATCACATCACACAAATACACACACATAGAGTACTCGGACAAACAGACAGATACAGAAACACGAACACATAAGCACCAACACCATCAGGCACGAACAAACACGTACATACTCCCGCACACACACACGCACACGCACAGTCACGCGCGAACACAAACATAAACACACTCGCTTATACGCTGGACGGAGCTAGACAAGCAGCACGCGGTAGCAAGATAATAAACAAACTCAGATGACAGGCTCAGAATATCTCTAATTGAGAAAAAAGAAATAAGGAAGAAATAAATAAAGAAGCAGAGAAACAAAGGAAGGAAAATGGAACGCACCGATGGACGAACGAGCGAACGAAAAAGTAACAAAGAAAGAAAGAGAACGAGAGAGAAACGAAGAAAGAAAGAAAGAAAGAAAGAAAGAAAAGAAAGAAAGAAAGAAAGAAAGAAAGAAAGAAAGAAAGAAAGAAAGAAAGAAAGAAAGAAAGAAAAGAAAAAATAAAGGCGAAAGAAAGCGATACTAAAGGAAAAAAAAAAAGGAGAAAGAAACAAGCGCCATTGAAGGGAGACTGGAGACAAAAAATACGAGCAAACAACCCTTAAAAAGAAAGATGACGGCGAGGGATGATAAGATCAAACGAAGCAGGCTCAACAAACAAACAAAATGAAATAGGTACAGGAAAAAAACAAAATCTGCTTTCCATTTGGGCCCCCGCCTTCAGCATCTTGAAAATTCTGCAGCCATCTATGGAACACAATATACTATAATAAGGAGATCAAAATAAATTAAAGACGCAAGCTCCAAGAGCCTTCAGATGGTGCTGATGTGATAAAAACTCCTCGGGGTTACTCTACCAAAGGGCCGCCATTCTCCCGTCCTGCTCGACCAATCTGATTTCATTTCCGGCACCAATTTAAAGGGGAAGAACCGACTCGGCTCTTTCCGCTGTGTCAAAGAAGATTATTGCGCTTGGCCAAGGCCTGCGAGTGGCGGGCAATTGCAGGTTCCGGTTTCCATCTCAATTTCCATCTCATCTCTCTGTGGTTTCCATCTCCATCCCTTTGACTTTTAGTGGGGTCCAGGGTCTCGTTCAGCCTTTCGTATGCCACCTCTATGTCTTCGTCCTGTTTAACATTTCAGGGTTAGTTTTTGGGAGCTAATGTGAGAGCAGGGTGCAGAGAAGCTAACGTGAGAAGAGAACATTTTATTATCAGAAGAAAATGATATAACCCTACAATAAAAGAAGATTAGAAGGAGAAGAAGAAGAAGAAGAAGAAGAAGAAGAAGAAGAAGAAGAAGAAGAAGAAGAAGAAGGTGATGATGATGATGATGATGATGATGATGATGATGATGATGATGATGATGATGATGATGATGATGATGGTGATTCAATATTTTATTTCGTGAAGGAAATTATTTTAGCATTAATTCGCTAATCTTACAAAAGATCTTAATCTTACAAAGAAGAAGAAGAACAAAAAAACAAGAAGAAAAAGGGAGAAGAAGATCAAGGGAGGAGAAGATCATCATCATCGACAACAAGCAGCAGAAGCAACAAAATAACAACATCAACAAGAAGAATGAGAATGATAAGAAAAAAAGGGAAAATCGCATCTTATTATAAAATCGCCACCTCGATCTAATCAAGAGAAAGTGTACAGTACAGTGCAGAGGCGAGTGGGGTGCCGACAGTATTAAGAGGCTACTTCTTGCACGCCAGTTTGCTCCCAAAGGCTACTTGTTTGTTTGTTTGTTTGTTCTTTTTATTAAGGTTTCTCACAATTTGTTACAAGTTTTAAACAAACAGCAGTGAAATTATTGGTACCGACTTTCATTTTATTTCTCAAATACATGTAGCTGACAAGTTATGACTTTACAACAACAACAAAAACAGTACGGCAGGACCACAACGTTCTCTTTCCTCTCTTAAACACCTCCTCCTTAGCTCTTTTCATATACCAGCAGAAAAGGTTCGTCTCCACGCCATTTTTTAATATGTGTATATGTATACAAACATATCTTTTTGACGCTAAATACACGGAATATTATGGGTGAATGCCGCTTCAGCGTCATTCATAATATTTTGATTTGCTGAACTAGGATATTATCCCGAAGTATTGACAAACTCAGACTTCTCTATGCGTGAGGTATTTGTTGGTTTTGTTTGCATGTTTGTTGGTGTTTTATTGTATTTTTTGAGGGGGGGGGGGGGGGTGTTTTTTTTGTTAACGGGGGAGGGAGGTAAGGAGGAGGAGGAGAGATAAATGTAATTCCTTTTTACTGTGATATGTTTTCCATTTCATTTTTTCTGTTCAGGCGAGCAGCTGTCTGTCAATGCTTCTCCAGTCCCACTCTGAGGTCATGAATCGTGTTTGTTTGCGTTTTTCTTCTTGTTTTTTTTTTTCGTCCTCTTCGCCTCCTCTTCTATTTATCATTTCTCTTTTTTTCCCTTCTGATGCCTTCTGACGTTTGGAATTGCTATGACACATGACTTATTTGAACCGTTCTGTACAATGTCAGCTATTTCTGGGTTTCGATTACGTAGGGAACATAATGCTTTGTCGGCTGCCCAAAACGTTTGTGTGATCGTGTTTTCTTTCCTTTTGTATTCTTTCAATTCAATGATCTTATTTAGCTGAGAAGAGCTGCCGTATGTGTGATATCTTAATTGTTGTTTGTTGTTGCTTTCCTTACAGGAATGTAGTCGTCGTCGTCGTGGTTGTTGTAGGTACCAGACGTGTTTTGTTTTTTGTTTTTTTAAGATGGGTGACAGAATTCAAAGTTGGTGAGACTTGAGTGCTGCAAAGTCTTATGTTCTTTAGACTTCAACAATTAATAACTTGTCAACAATTAACGTACCCTTTTTTTTAATTCAGTCTCAGGCATAGGAGGAGGGTTTACAGCATCGAAAGAGAAACAGCTGATCCGGCAGCTTCTACTGCATTATGAGAGCCAAGGACGGAACGGACGTCCAGTGGCTGACCACATGGACAGACTGTTGGTCAACTTCTCCCTCTCGCTTATCCAGATCATGGACGTGGATGAGAAGAACCAGGTCCTCAAGATCAACGTCTGGTATCATTATGTAAGTATTTTGAGGTTTTAGTATTTATTTTATTTAATCGTTTTCATAGAGCGCTTTTCCAGCTCAAGATCCGCTCAAGACGCTGGCCGATACAGAATCTAGCTCAAGATCCGCTCAAGACGCTGGCCGATACAGAATCTAGCTCAAGATCCGCTCAAGACGCTGGCCGATACAGAATCTAGCTCAAGATCCGCTCAAGACGCTGGCCGATACAGAATCTAGCTCAAGATCCGCTCAAGACGCTGGCCGATACAGAATCTAGCTCAAGATCCGCTCAAGACGCTGGCCGATACAGAATCTAGCTCAAGATCCGCTCAAGACGCTGGCCGATACAGAATCTAGCTCAAGATCCGCTCAAGACGCTGGCCGATATAGAATCTAGCTCAAGATCCGCTCAAGACGCTGGCCGATATAGAATCTAGCTCAAGATCCGCTCAAGACGCTGGCCGATATAGAATCTAGCTCAAGCGACCCGCTGGCAGCCCACTTATTTTAACATTTTAAACAAATTAATAGGCGGTGGCTTTCGTAGTTGTATGTTATATATATCCACGGACCTGTATCAACACTTGACGTGTTTTCATTACATTCTGTCTGGTCCTGATTTGGCTCGGAAGAGTCCGCTGGACCTAAAGCAATAATCATGTAATGTAATGTAATGACATTCTTTCCTTTTGATTGGTTATTTCTCTTGTTTCACTGAATGAAATAGGAAAGTAATTAAGTGCGTGTTTCCGCCTAGTGGTAGCATTCATATATACCTTCATAATCCATAGGCACACATAAGTTAATTAGGCAAACGTTTTAATTCATTTTTTTTTCAATAATACGGGTTGTTATTGTGATGTAAGTTATATTACATTTTATTGTATTCTATTTCATTTCAGAAATGGGAAGACCACTTATTAAAATGGAACCCCATCTTTCACGACAATATCACTTCCATTCGGGTGCCATCCGACAAAGTTTGGTTACCAGATATCATGCTCTACAATTTGTAAGTATTAGTTTACAAGTGAGTGTGTGGGTGTTGGTGTGTGTGTGGGTCTGTGCGCCATAGTTTACGTAAGTCTGTATATAACCTGAGCAAGCGTACTAGGTCTTGTGCTATGGACGACTAAGCCACAAGTGTCTGTAAAATATAGCTGAGAGTATGTAAGCTTACTACGTAGTACAGCGCGCATAAACCATGCCGTTTCTTACATCTAGAGAGAAGCGCCTGAGCCTTCTTGACATAAATTAATCATTAATCCAATGTGTTTACTTTTATTATGCAAACAATTGTCTGTTTACGGTACAACATATAGGGTCGGCCGGTAGGCTTTTTCTTAAAAATTCAGAACCTTTTACACCTTGGGTGCGATTTTTGTTGGTTTTTTTTCCAGGCGATCCCAGAATATCGTTTAGAGTCGGGCCAAAAAAGTTGGGTCGGCCGGTATACCGGTTGTGGCTTTATTATCATTGTTCGTTTGATGTTGACCCGTAGTCCTACTAAGAGTCAATTAAGCGAATGAATGGACATTGCAATGAATCCCACATCCACCGTTGGCTATAGGTCAGGCAAGGATAACCATCAAACGGAAAAGGGAGAAGGGACCTAAATCAACACTGGACCATCGGTGCAATCATATTATTATTTGGACAGTAAAACTGTGCCGCGTTTATTTTGCTCATTACATGAATCGAACCTAGGTCATTAATATTGCCGAGCGTGTGAATTTTCTATTGACAGAAAGTGGAAACATGCTTTTCAAAAAGTGGGAAAAATAACCAAAAAAATCGAGGAAAGGAAAGTTCGAGGGAAGAAATGATTAAATAAGTTTATAAAAAAATGAAGGAGGGACAGAATATAAAACAAGAAGATGTTCAGTAAATAATAAATGAGAGACCTGGAAAAGAACAAAAAATGAGTACTAACATAAGGAGGAGGAGGAGGAGAGGAAGCCAGTGTTGGAGAATGAAAAGCAAGAACCGGAACCGGTTTGTATGAACAGAGCCATTGTTTGGAGAAGGAAATAAAACAGTGAAACAGAGAAGAAAGAAAACATGAACAGGAATATAGCGGATAACGTTTAAGACACACATGGCACAAACATTGCAAGCAAAGACGAATTACGACTCTTTCATATTCACTATCTTCCTCTTCATGTTTTCTTTCTTCCCTATGTTTCACTGTTTTATTTCTTTCTCCAAACGATGGTTCTGTTCATACAAACCGGTTCCGGTTATTGCTTTTCATTCTCATCTATCTATCTATCTATCTATCTATCTATCTATCTATCTATCTATCTATCTATCTATCTATCTATCTATCTATCTATCTATCTATCTATCTATCTATCTATCTATCTATCTATCTATCTATCTATCTATCTATCTATCTATCTATCTATCTATCTATCTATCTATCTATCTATCTATCTATCTATCTATCTATCTATCTATCTATCTATCTATCTATCTATCTATCTATCTATCTATCTATCTATCTATCTATCTATCTATCTATCTATCTATCTATCTATCTATCTATCTATCTATCTATCTATCTATCTATCTATCTATCTATCTATCTATCTATCTATCTATCTATCTATCTATCTATCTATCTATCTATCTATCTCTCTCTCTCTCTCTCTCTCTCTCTCTCTCTCTCTCTCTCTCTCTCTCTCTCTCTCTCTCTCTCTCTCTCTCTATCTATCTATCTATCTATCTATCTATCTATCTATCTATCTATCTATCTGTCTGTCTATCTATCTGTCTATCTATTTGATAAGTTATTTTTTTGTTTTGCGCCTGCATTTCGATTTACAAAGGCAACAAGACTGGGAAGATTAGAACACTAATTGCAATACTAAACTTCAATTTGTCATCATTGCCGCTGTATAAACAAGATGCTGAGAGGACGCAAAACGAACCCCACGATTTACAGAATGTTTCCTATTTCTTTATGTAAAATAAAACTAAAAAGTTAATAAAATTCAATTAAAAGTTCGGAGTTAAAAAAAAAGGTCTACTACACTTGAATGTGCAAGCAATATCACTGAATAGGCAGATTTTGAGAGAAGCCAACATTGTCAACATTATTAACCGTCTGCATAGCCGGAGCCCAGATAAAATTTGATATAAAAACAAGATCTGAAGTATTTACTGACATAATTTGCACCTATTTCAAATACATTATATAAACCAGCAGCCCCCAGTCGCCTAGAATAAACGCGCCACAAAACGTTTGCGATTGCTCCTCACAAATTATTTTTGCTTCTGAGCAACCTTTTGCCATAAGCGAACGCTTTTAAAATGACGCAGCACATGTTGACTGCACAACAGCCAATCAAAGTGAAGCTGACACAAAAATACTATCAAATATAAATACTAATTCATACCGATTACACATAAACATAGTTATTCCAGCAGGTAACAAATACACAAATCTTATCAGACTCTAAATGAAAAAAGTCCTCCCTTGTTATTTCACCGTTGAACACATTACATGTATACACGCCATTCGCAAAACTACATGTAAAGCCCACCACTCTGGCCTCCATCTCTCTGACCTCCATCTTTATTTCTTCGCAAACAAACTTTCGGGACCGCTTCATAGGGTTGCCCAGACTTTCCGCCAAAATAGTTACGTAGCGTTACGTACATGTAGCGCTCTGGCTGGGCAACTCTCGGCAGGAGACGCAGCCACTACTAATATCACTATTTTAAAAACTATATTATTTTTCCGGTACTACTGATGCTACAGTTGGTAGCCATGGCCGTTCACTTATTTGACGAAGCCTTTGTCTCCTGAATGTGACCTGAATTAATTTCTTCTTAAATTTTGTTTTCCAAAAGTGATCTACTTTCTGTCAAGTTCCTTGTTTTCTTCTTTCTTTGTATATTTATTTTTATTTCTGTTTCGACGCATCTTACGATTATCATTTTCGTTCTTCGTGTTACCTAAATTTTCTTTCTTTCTTTGTTGCTTCTAAAAGAGGACCTGTCGTTGCTTCGTCTGTCCTTTTTCAAATCTGAACTTCCATATATTCCGTTGTTGTGTGATCTCAGTCCTCCTCTGATATGTGTCCGCTGGTTCCCTGGATTGTGCTCATGGGACTGGAGCATCAGACGATGCCACCAAAGTAGCAAGTGCTCAGGTCTGTGAAGCGCTGAGAGTGCCTCTTCCCCGAGCGAACATTGCTGGCATGAAATAAGAAGAAAGATCGACTTCAATCCCAATCTCAGTTTCGTCTTCATCGCAGGACGAAAGATTGGTGTTTATAGCTATTTCTTCTCTTGTGTTGCTATTACTGTCCTATCCTATTCTTTCCCATTTCGTAGCTCAAAAGTCCTTGGGGCACCACAGATGATCGTTTAACCAGCGTACTCCATATTTCTTTGTCCTCAGCAACCCTCATGACTTCGCTCAGTGTCAAGCCAGTCATGTTTCGAATGTTGTCCTCCCACCTCTTTTTTTGTCTCCCTCTTTTTCTGTCTCCCTCTTTTTCTGCCTCCTTGCACCGTGATTTGCATGATGGTCTTTGCAAGGTCTGCTGCTCCGGTGACGTGGCTATACCATCGGAGTTTCCGTTTCTTTACCACTGTGAGCATGTCATCATGTTGTCCAATGGCTTGTGTGATGGTTTGTCAGACTTTGTTGTTGGTGATGTGCTGTTTATAGGAAATGCCCAGAAGTCCTCTGTAGCACCTCATTTCCATGCTTTGTATTCTTCGTTGTAGATCTACTATGAGGGTAAATGTTTCGCAAGCGTATAGGAAAATGGAGATGACAAGGGAGCTCAGTAGCCTTATCTTGGAGTGTATACTGATGGTCTTGTCTTTCCAAATGGGCTTCAATCTTGTCAGGACAGAAGTTGTTTGTGAGATCCTGGAGAGGACTTCCTATCGGGACCTATTGTCTGATACAATGGATCCTAAATATTTGAAGCTATGCACTGTGGACTTTGATGTTCATGTTGATGTCATTGGTGTTGTTAGTCATCATTTTGGTCTTCTCTGCACTTACTTCCATTCCAAAGGCTCTGGAGTTGGTGCCATGCCTCTGTACCAGCTGTTCAAGTTCTTGTTCCTCTCCAGCCAATCCATCAATGTCATCAGCAAAACGGAAGTTGGAGATTGCTCTACCCCGTATGCTAACTGTGCCTTCGTGATCTGCAAGGGCATCTGACATGGTGCGCTCTAGGAAGAGTGTTGGAGAGAGTAGGCATACTTGTACCTCTAAATCTTGTTGTTGTTGTTGTTGCTGCTGCTGCTGCTATTGTTGTTGTTGTTGCTGCTGCTGCTGTTGTTACTGTTCATTTTCTTGTCCTTTTTCTTGTGCGTTTGCTTCATCTTCTCTTTCTCTCTCTGCTTCTCCCGCTTCTTCTTCTTCTTCCTCCTCCTCTTCTTCTTCGTCTTCTACTTCTGCTACTCCCGTTTTTTTCGGTTTCTTCTTCTTCTTCTTCTTCTTCTTCTTCTTCTTCTTCTTCTTCTTCTTCTTCTTCTTCTTCTTCTTCTTCTTCTTCTTCTTCTTCTTCTTCTTTTGCTGAATCAGTGCTTAACATAGGCTTATCCCTGTCATGTAAGATGCTAATTATAATATCTGCAAAAACAGTGTATACATTGTTTGTGGATGTATAACAACTACTTTGCATAATAAGCCGATATAATCTTTTCTATTAGTAATGCTTGATACCTCTAAAGCACTGGGCTATTGCTATCTGTTTTGATGTTTGATGCCTATCCTATCCTATTTTATATTTAATATTTGATAAGGGTAGTTCAATCGAAATCTTGGCACTTCCATTTTCTGTTTTGAAGTTATTCTGCACACCTTCATCGCCTTCTTTGTAGTTGTTTGGTATATTCACCCTGTCATTTTCTGTTCTGCATGAACGTATATTATTCTTCGCAACTTTTTGATGATCCAAGTTGATAGATGTATTGGAATTATGTACTTCTATTTATCAAGCTACCGGTCGATGTTCATTTAACAAGAGGCCTTGAGGGGCCCCTGATCTTCATTTGTAAATCATAACCGGCTGTCTTGATTGAATGTAAAAGCTTTCGGGTTTGCATTGACTATATATTTAATTTCACCAAATACATTACTTTAAAAGCAAAAAACAAACAAAAACAAATAAAAAATCTTGTTTCTTTTGTTTCCTTTTGGCACATGTTACGTGTTATCAGACATGACAAAAGAAGGTACTGCATTACTGGTATATTATTATTATAAAACACGTCTGAACTCGTGTTAAACAAACTATGCGGACAGAACTATGAATTAGGAACCTCTTTTGTTTTCACGTACTTTCAGTGTAGCGAAAATATGTTTCTTCTGCGCTTGTTGCAAGGGAAACCCCGGGAAGCCCTATCGCATGACATCACATAGCAGGCGCCGTAAGAATATCTATTTTCGGCGTTTTGGAACTAGGCCTCTGAGCTACACTTTATTTATTGATTTATTTATTTTAGTATTCTTATCTAGCTCTTTTTCACCCGAAGAGCTGCTCAAGGCGCTGGCCGATAATATGATCTAACTCAAACTACCCAAGGAGCCCACGTGCTGCCCAGTTTGACGCTCAGATGACAGCACAATTCTCGGCGGCGAACGGGGATGGGGGGGGGGGGGGGGGGTGGGAGAGAGAGAGAGAGAGAGAAGGGAAGGGAAAACTATACACTGAATCAACCATCAGATTTTGCCATGCGTTTTTATTTATGTACTTTAATATTTTTTAAATAAATATTTAATTGTAAAGCGTTATGAGCTTTTGTGAGCAATGGCGCTATATAAGTGTTAATTATAACAACTATTAATAGCAACAGTACGGTGGCCAGTTGTTGTTTGTAGATTATTGTCACACGACACTTTCGCATATAGGTGACTACTGGACCGATTTATACTGACACCAGCGGGCCAGTTGTTGGTAAAGGGGAAAATAATATGATCACACGTTGACCAATCCGGGATTCGAACCAGCGACCTTTCGGTTACTAGCAAGACGCTCTTACCAACTGAGCTACCCGGCCCCTCGGGTCGCCAGTACATACAGCCAGTGTTTATATCGAGACCACCGAGAATCCAGGGTCGGATTCAAAAGTAATGAGCCTCATTTTATTCTGAGGCGAGCGTACCTCGCCGCGCGCTCTACTTGCCAGCGACGGTGATGGTGGGTGTTGGCTTCACAACGCAACGGAGCTCAGTTGCCTCCGAGCTTTCGGAGCGGTAGGATCAGCCTTGACCTGAACCCTTGTACGGTAGTGCGTTACACGGCGGAATGGAAAGTTCGTTAGAGCAAACTCATCACCTTCTTCGGCGTGAAGGGGATCGTTCACTACGATTTCATCCCGCCCGGACAGACCATAAATCCTGCTTATTACTTGGAAGTCCTGAAAATGTTGAAAAGAAGCCTCATGCGCAAGCGAAGGGACACCGAGGACAGCTGGAAGCTTCACCACGATAACTTTCCCAGCCACACCGCCTTCATCGTGAGCGCCTACCTGGCACGGGTGATCGTTCCGGTGGCCCACCAGTCTCCTTACAGTTCGGACCTGTCGCCTCCTGGCTTCTTCTTGTTTTCGCGCCTAACAGCAGCGCTGAAAGGGACACGCTTCGACTCGATCGAGGACATCCAAGCAAATGTCAAGGCAGCCCTTGCAGCCATCCCGGAACAGGCCTACGCGGACGCCTTCGAGTCATGGAAAAGCCGTCTACAAAAGTGTATTGATGCAGGAGATGACTATATTGAAAACTATTCGTTGTACCGATTTCTCAATAAATTTAATTTGTCTTTTTTTTAACAAAGGCTCATTACTTTTGAATCCTGCCTTGTCGAACCGGCAACCTTTGTTTCACGGGCTCGCCGCTCTACCAACATCTCAATCCCGCGTTTCGTTAGGAAACCGATTATCACGGTTATATTTGAGGACTGAATCGTGTAGGGAACAAACTTTTCAGCCATGCACGAGAAATTTATCCTTCGATTTCACTTCAACGTATACATACGACAAAGAAATGCACCTAAGGATGCATGACTGAATTGTGCATGTTCCAGATATATTCACAGTTTCATATGCTTACGAAAAACACTCACCGAAAGCTTGCAAATATTTCTTCGTCAAATCATAGACTCTGGCGAAAGAAAGTTTTGATTTCGACAGAAAAGGTAAACAGGAACTAACATCGCGCAGGCGCCGATGCGATCGTTCTAAAAATAAACTAGGGAATCACCGCAAAAAATATTTTCGTTGAGTTGCAAAATGTCCCTACAGTTGGTTTTCGCTGTTTTGATTTTGATTTCGAGCGAAAAAGTTAACGGGAACTAACGGCTCGCAGGTGCAGATGCGATCGATCTAATAATAAACCAGGGAATCACCACGACAAATATGTTCGTTGAGTTGCAAAAGGTCCCTAATTGTATTTAACGGCCTGATACCGTGAACATAGCTCACGGCTTCTAGAATTTTGACTTCGATTTTGTAAACCACTTTAATTAGATGGTGCTCAATATTGATTACACTGGTATATGGATAGTCGTTATCTACGATATAGGTGGATCCCCTTATCTATCCAACCCTCTTTTGTCTAGAGAGAGAGAGAAAGAGAGAGAGAGAGAGAGAGAGAGAGAGAGAGAGAGAGAGAGAGAGAGAGAGAGGGAGAGAGAGGGAGAGAGAGGTAATGTGTGTGTGTTTGTGTGTGTGTGTGAATTACATGTTATATGTTTGAGTAGTAGCACAGTTTAACAACACAAATATTTATTTATTTATTTATTTATTTATTTATTTATTTATTTATTGGAAAATGCAAGCTAAACAACAAACACACAAAAGGAAGCCACAACAAAACATCAGACCCTCTGACCACCATTTCCATTAATGACAAGACTTCTCTCTTTCCGTTTCAGTCTTCTTTCTCTCTTTCTGAAATAAATGGGAAGACAGATCGGCCCTTAGTTTTTAGGTGCCAGTCGTTCCACCGGCTTTCTGTTTAATTGATAATCTTCCATTTAAAGAGGCTCTACCACATATTGCCAAGCTGGGACACGCTATTTTAGTGACAGAGGGGAAAAAACTGTCTTCGACGTTCTTCAGTACTTGATAACCACCACACCCTCTACCCGCGTCCCATTCATCATTATCGTCACCATCGTCGTCGTCATCATCATCATCATCATCATCATCATCATCATCATCATCATCATCATCATCATCATCATCATCATCATCATTATCATTATCATCATCATCATCACCATCATCATCATTATCATCATCACCAGAAGCTTCAAGCTGCAACGTCATCTTTGTCGACACCATCGTGGTCGTCGTCATCATCTTTGTCGTCATCGTGGTCTTTGCCGTCGTCATTGTTGTCCAGAATTGTAACCTTTGATGATCTGCTGTTATGTGTTTTGAGTACTAATTTATGCAACCATAACCTTAATGCCGCTTTCGATTTAGTCCCTCCTTCTCTCTTTTTCTCTATTCCTCTCTCTCTCTCTCTCTCTCTCTCTCTCTCTCTCTCTCTCTCTCTCTCTCTCTCTCTCTGCGTACACATGTCTGTCTGTCCGCGCAGTTTCTCAGTTTTCTCATTTATGCGATTTAGGCAAAATAAAATTCAATCTACAATGTTTCACTTTTTCCCCAAAACCAAAAACATATTTGAAACTATTAATTTCCTTGAACATGTTTATCACTCAGTTCTCCTCGACCTCCTTTTTTGTCTTTTAAGGTAAAAACATCCTCTGGCCTTATTGTGATTCTTTATTTAAGTGGAGTTTAAAAACTAACTTTACGTTTTTTGACGTGAGAGAGATAAAGAGAAAGAAGTGAAAATGTCAGGATATGTTTATCAGTTTCCGACCTACAGCTATTTTGCCTTTTAAAGACCCCCCCCCCTCCCCCTCTTCCAGCCCCCCTCACCCAACCCTCTTCTCCTCCCCCGAAAACAACCTCTGGCCTTAGGGTAATTCCTTATTTAAGTGGATTTAAAAAAAAATAAAAAATCACCTTTTTGGGGAGAGTGAGAGAGCTAAAGAGAAAGAAAGGAAAACGTTAGAGGCGTGACATTTTCATTTCATGACCGGTCGAAAAGGTTGGTGGAGAAGGCTGTCGAGAAACTAGCTGAATGTACAGTGGCAATTCCTGGAGTGCGATATAGCCTGAGTGCGATAGGAGACTTGCGCCCGTCAAAGCTATAATTGAAAGCGCCAGCTCTGAATCCTTTAACCCTGGAGGGCTCTTGCTTTCGGAAACAAGTTCGCCGCAACTTCATATACAAAAATGGGCGTCTGAATGGAGTGAAACCGACGAATAGCGTCTCAGTATCTGGCCCCGCTTTACACTCTGACATTTCCACATACTTATCAGAGACCCTTCTTACCCTCGGGGTTACTACTGAGCGATCACTCCGACGATACCTGATTATCTGGATGTTACGATGATTATCCATACACCACTATTTAAAATTTCACCAATGAAGAGGCCAAAACCGACAGAAAATACTCTCTTTCTCTTTCACACACATACACACACACACAAGCATACACACATGTGTATGTCAGCCTGTTTGTTTGCCTGTCTTGTGAATCGTTTCTCCTCCCTTTTCACGGATCCTCTCTAACGACACTTAAGCCGAATATAATTTCGCGCTAAAGTTGAGGGATATGCGAAGCTCTAATTGTTAAACTGTCCTAAAAGGGTTTCATTTCCAACCCACTAGCTATAAATATTTTTTTATGCTTTAGGATTGATTGACTGTCTGATAGGTCGATTGATTGATTCGATTGGTTAATTTTACTATATTTTTCTCACTCTCAACAACAACTTTTATATTTTAACAGTGAACATTTCCCAGCCCGGCACAAAATTAATAGAAACGATTATTTGTCCATTTCACTCAGCTGCATATTTCACCTTTTGATGTACGATTTGCAGCCTTTTATCGGTACGAGTTTTATCGATAGCTGTCCTAGCACAAGAAACATAGCAAATATACATTTCACAGTTAATTACAGTTAGATCTGACTTTTAACTGCAGGTTACCGCTGTTTGTCTTTGGCCATTTACTTGTATTTCCACACTCGCTTGATTTGGCTACAGTTTTCTCTGATACTCGAACTATAGATTGGCCATTTTCCCCATTTTAGCACATGCGAGAGTAAATACATCTCTCTCTCTCTCTCTCTCTCTCTCTCTCTCTCTCTCTCTCTCTCTCTCTCTCTCTCTGTCCCTATCTCTCTCCCGCTCTCTCTTTATCTCTTTCTTCTCTCTCTCTCTCTTTCTCTCTCTCACTTTCTCTCACTTTCTCTCCCCCTCTCTCTCTCTTTCTCTACCTTCCTCTCTCTCTCTCTCTCTCTCTCTCTCTCTCTCTCTCTCTCTCTCTCTCTCTCTCTCTCTCTCTCTCTCTCTCTCTCTCTCTCTCTCTCAACGACAGGTTTACCGCCTTTTGTCTTCAGCTGTTGACATGTGCTTGCAGACTCCCCAAGGAACTGGCGCGGTTTCTCCTATACGCGAATTACAATTGTCGGGCTATCATTATCACCAGTCGCCGAGGGAGTGTCGTTCGCGTGTTGGTGTGAGGTTTATCCCGAGAGCTCCGGCGGATCCGATCAAAGTAGATCAGATCGGAATTATGTGTTTTTGAGACTCACATCAAGTCTTCCTATCTCTTCTCTCTCTCTCTCTCTCTCTCTCTCTCTCTCTCTCTCTCTCTCTCTCTCTCTCTCTCTCTCTCGCTCTCTGTCTGTCTGTCTGTCTGCCTATCTGTCTCTCTCTCTCTCTCTCTCTCTCTCTCTCTCTCTCTCTCTCTCTCTCCCTCTTTGTTAATTTGTTAAGGGACAGATTGGAAGATTAGACTGTATCATTAGTCTAAAATCTTTATCCCTAATAAAAAAAAAAGGTTTCCAATAAACAAGTTCAAAAGTTTCAAGTTTCTCTCTCTCTCTCTTGAAATTGTAAAATTGCTTAAAGATAATGACAAAAAATAATGGTTTGTGTGTGTGTGTGTGTGTGGGTGTGTGCGTGTGTGTGTGTGTGTGTGTGTGTAATATGATTTCCAAGTTAATGTTAAAGGTACTTTATTATGTTAACTTGTTAAGGGACAGATTGGAAGATTAGACTTATTAATTAGTCTAAAATCAGTATCCCTAATAAACAAAGTTTGTTTTTCTCTCTCTTTCCCTCGCTCCCTTCGCGCCCACTATTGTTTTATATTTATTAACTGTCAGCGTGCCTCTGTCTATGTGTCTGTTTAAGGATTAACAGGGATCACAGGATGACATAAAGAATGGACCTAACTTTGTCCCAACTCTGCTTACAGACAAAGGCTCAATGAGCAGGATAGCTATACTGTATGGCATAACATCCCCCAAGCCTAGATGATAATGCTCAATAAGCAGATTCAATAATGAAGTTACAGAGAGTACAGAAGCTATGAGGCGGGGTCACGGAATGAGAATTGTTGAATGATGGGCAACTAGAAGCTAGGGAAAGGAAGACCGACACACAGCGGAAACGAAGAAATCGTTTTCATCACCGGCACAACTCTTCCAAGACCCTGGGCAGAGGCGGTCGCTTCCCCCAGCAGACTACTCCACAAGCCTGCCGACTCCCGCACCTAGCACGCATCCCATCTAATCGTGTGACGTATGATCTGGTTCCAACCCAGCAAAGGACGTAACTTCATCTCGTGCGAGGCTTCCTCTCTTTTTCGTGCGGAGTGGTCTCCCTGTTTTGACCATCCGTCTCTCTTTTCTCACGCTAAAGTTTTGATTTTTCTTGCGATTGTTCTAACTCCCAGTGCTTCTTGAAAATCCATCTGTCCCCAATCGTTCAGAGTAGTGTTGATTGTTCAGGCGATGGTATCTCTCGCCCCTTTGGCGAAATAAACCCCCAATGTATTTTTGTTTTCGTGCGATAGGGTTTAAATGCGTCTGTCTCCTATCGTTTAGAGCACGTTTCTAGAGATACGTTGGAATATTGTTGTAGGAAGGATTTGCCCTGTTCCTAAAGCGATTCCCTCCCTTACCTGCCTCCCACCGATGTTCCAATAACGCAGAGTAGACCCATTAAAATATGTAGATCATATAATGAATTATATTTCTTGAAAGTGCTAACCCTCTAACTAAATGCATTTTATATCCTATTAGTCCTGGTTTCAAAAGAAAACAGAGCATCAGAGATATTTTGACAAATGGTGTGAAAACTTATTATAATAATATAATGCTCTTTACCCGCTCAAAATGCTGCTCAAGTCACTTGAAAAAAACTTATCTATATAAGCTTAATTCAAGCCGTTCAAAACAGGATTATAATTATAGAAAGTCGCAACATTTTCACAAAGATCCTTATGAACTTTGGTCTCCAGGACACGTGTGTTCGTTCTGTCCTTTGCTAAAACTCATGCTGGTTTCCTCCTCCTCCTTTGTCAAACCAGCAAAGATGAAAGATACGCGATTACACCCAGCTTTGACCGCTATAGAAGACTCCCTAGGAAAGACCCCGAAAAAGATCAGCCAGGGATAAGAAACACTCTGGGAGCGGATCATGGCCAAGGATGATAAGGATTAGATATCAAGTGGAAATAGGAGGCAGGTGAAACAAAATTAACAGATCGCAATTAGAAGATAATTTGTGGGGCTGGTGACACAGAAATAGGAAGAAAAAAAACGAAGAAAAAAAGTGAAAGATTTAGAGATGAGGAGGAAGAGGAGAGAAAGGGGGATGAGTAAAGGGAGACAAAGGAGAGAGGATGAAAAAAGAAGAAGAAGATGCAGAAGAAGAAGAAGAAGAAGAAGAAGAAGAAGAAGAAGAAGAAGAAGAAGATGATGATGATGATGATGATGATGATGATGATGATGATGATGATGATGATGATGATGATGATGATGATGATGATGATGAAGGAGGAGAGGATGAATGCGGAGGATAAAATACTGAGAAGAAGAAGACGAAGAACAAGAAAGAAAAGAAGAACAACAAGCTGCAGCAGGGATAACAAAAGCAACAACAATTATTTAGTTTACTTCATCATACTTATCTCTCTCTTTCCCTCTCTCTTTCACTCTCTCTCTCTCCCTTTCTGCAATCTTTGTGGGAGGGGGGGGGGGAGAGGGGATTTTCACCACTGCCAAGAAATCGAGTCGAATCCAAACCACAAGACAAAATAAGTCCTGAAATGAGGTCATCCCAAGTCCTCAGATCAATTTCTCTCGCGAAAAAAAGAAAATAGACGAAACAAAAACATTGGCACCAATTTCTTGCTGGGCCAAAATCAACAGAGGAAGGAGGTCCCCAAAAGCACACAAAGACATCTTAAGCCACCTACTACTAGCCCCTGGGATGCGCCAGTATCACCTCCTAACCAAGAATATTTTCCGTTGACATAAAGTTAACCTGACGCCTACGAATCATTTTTTAACGAAAGTATAGACAACTATTTTCTTCAGGTTTATTGACAGTAACTTGAGTCGTGTTGATAACATGAAACACTGGAATGTATTTTATATACTGCATTGACGACAACTGCTGTCACTTCCGAACCAGGAGGATTTCTTGTTTACAGAAGGCTAATTTGACAATTACGGATCATTCCAGAATGAAAGTATGAGACACCTTTTCAAATTCACAGTAAGCTGAGTCGCGTTGATAACTTGGAGACACTAAACACTGAAGTGTATTTTATAACCTACATTGATCGATGTTATAGCTACTATCTCAACGGTAAGTTCCTTACCGCAGGGTGTTCCTACTAGCGCATTACTGCCGAAGCCAGTTGTCTAAAGGACTTTAGTTCCAGTTACTTACACCATCCATCACGATTACTGGGGAGGGACGTTGTTTCCTCTTTGCTTGTCTTCCTCAAATTTATGCTGTTCTCTGGAGAGAAAGAGCGGAAAGAAGCCTTGTTAAAATAAAACTCTTTCGAATGGAGGGTTCTTTAAAAAAAAAAAGGTATACTACTACTACTACTACTATTACTACTACTACTACTACTACTACTACTACTACTACTACTACTACTACTACTACTACTACTACTACTACTACTACTACTAACAACAACAACAACAATAACAACAACAACAACAACAATCATCATCATCATAAGCATAATAATAATTGATCATGATATGTAGTGAAGTAAATGTATACAGTAAGATCTACATGTATTAAACAAATATGAAAAGAGAACAACTGGTGTTAATGAACCGTGATTTTCAGTACACATTGACTTGATAACTCCAGTATAAAAGTTTTAGTGAAGAAAAAAAACACCAGAAACTTTTATTTTAAAAAAAGTCGTCTGCTGCGATTTAATATCTTTATTTTCTTTTGATGAAGTCTTCTGGTGTAAAGTTAAAAAAAAAGTTGTTACAAAGGTTAATGCTCTTCGATGAAGACAAAGATAAAGTTGAACAAACAAAAGTACGAATTAGAGCATTGTTGAGGTGTAATAATGAATATTGAAGCCGATCATTGTCTATCATAGTTTTTTGGCGGGATCGTGTTTGGACTACATGTATGATACAACGACCACTTGCACAAAATGCCTTTGGTCTGGCTAGCAATCGAAATTGTTGGCTATATGACTTCCTCGATGAGTAAAAGAAATCGTCTTCCATTGTTTCCTAGGAGTGAAGAAAACTCGTTTCCCATGTATCGTTTTTTCAATGTTTTGGTCTAGGAGTGAAGAAACTAAATCGGACTCTATTTTTCCTCCAAATTCCCTGGTGCCAGATTCACCACCTGTCACGTTTCATATTTTCTCCAAAGTTTGATATGTCGGGATCCGGGGCCCGTGTGAAATGCTGTCGTCTGAGCGAAATTCGATCACTCCAGACTGTCTTAAATCTATCGATCCTTTTATGTCTGGAAATATTATTGTGTATGTGTGTGTTGAGTGGAGAGAATGTGTGTGTGAGTGTGCGTACGTGGTTGTGTATGTGTGTTAGCTTACGTGTGTGCGTGCGTGTTGTGTGCGTAAGAATGAGTTTTATTTTTGGGTAAAGGAGACCGCCAAACACGTTTCACATTGGAATTTGGAAAAAAACGTTCAAAATGACATTCATTGTCACGTATTATGCTATTCATTTAAATTTGTTCTTGGTAAACTCATCAGCATAGTAGGTCAAGGACTATAACAATTTATAAAACGGTGGCGTGGTGATGGGGGAGGAGTGAGGCTGTGCTAGAGGAGGGTGGGGGGGGGGGGATATAGGTATGCATTGTTATGGCTGTGTAAAGTATGCAATTCATTTGCTGTCTTCTGACTTGTTGTTGTTCTTGTTCTTCTTCTCTTTCGTCCTCGTCGTCGTCCACATCGTCGTTGTCACCTTCTTCTCTTTTTTTCCTTCTTCCTCTCCTCGACCCTTTTTCTTCTTCGTCTTCATCTTCTTCTTTAGTATGGACCCAGTAATATCAGCAGTCCAGCAGTAACAGCCCGAAATGGTTCATTAACATTCATAGTGACGTGGACGCATCGCAGCACAACTTACAAGAAACATCTTAGTATTTTATTTCAGTTTTTTTTATCATCCTACTAAACAGTATAAATGGCTCGTCGGAAAGTAATACTGCCACAACACATTATTACAATCTGTATGTATTTATATGTCGGGATCCGCTTGTCATCACTCCTCCCAAAAAGGGTAACCTTTAGGAGTGTGACAACTACCGCACAGCCTTATCAGCCATCTCTGCAAAGTCCTCTTGAAAGAAATACTCAACAGGTTGAAACCCCAAGCTGAACAAATCATAGCTAAAGAACAAGCAGGATTCAGGGCAGGGCGAAGTACCACTGAGCAGATTTTTAACCTCAGAATAATCTGCGAGAAATACCTACAGCACCAACAACATCTATATCATGTGTTTGTAGACTTCAAGAAAGCGTTTGACCGAGTCTGGCATGCAGCTCTGTGGGCAACCATGAGAGCGCGTAACATCAGCCATAACACTATTGAAGGCATCAAAAGCCATCGAGAACTGGTTCAGAACAACAATCTATTCTCTCCAACACTCTTCAAAATCTTCATAGAGCGCATCATGGCAGATGCCTTGCAGATCACGAAGGTATAGTCTGCAAAGAGGGTAGAGCAATCTCCAACCTCCGTTTTGCAGATAACATTGATGGATTGGCTGGAGAGGAACAAGAACTTGAACAGCTGGTACAGAGGCCTAACACCACCTCCAGAGCCTTAGGAATGGAAATAAGAGCAGAGAAGACTAAAATGATGACCAGCAACACCAATGGCATCAACACGGACATCAAAGTCCAAGGCCAATCCCTCAACAGGGTGCGCAGCTTCAAATATTTAAGAGGCATTGTATCAGACAATGGGTCCCGATAGGAAGTCCTCTCCAGAATCGCACAAACAACTGCTCCCTGACAAGGTTGAAGCCCATTTGGAAAGACAGGACCATCAGTCTACATTCCAAGGTAAGGCGGCTGGGCTCCGTTGTCATCTCCATCTTCCCATACGCTTGCGAAACATGCACCCTCGGAGCAGACCTACAACGAAGAATACAAAGCATGGAGATGAGGTGCTACAGAAGACTTCTGGGCATTTCTTATACCCAGCACATCACCAAAAACGAAGTCCGACAGGCCATCACACAAGCCATTGGACAACACGATGACATGCTCACAGTGGTTAAGAAACGGAAACTCCGATGGTATTGCCACGTCTTCAGAGCATCATGCCTCACAAAGACCATCCTGCAAGGCAATGTGCAAGGAGGTAGAAGAAGAGTAAGATTGGAAAAGAGATTGGAGGACAACATTCGAGAATGGACTGGCTTGGTACTGAGTGAAGCAATGAGAGTTGCTGAGGACAGAGAAAGATGGAGTACGCTGGTTAAATGTGGTGCCCCATCGACATTCGAGTTACGGAATATGGTAGGATAGGATAGGATAGGATGTATTGATTTACAGCGGAGTTATTTTCGGGAGGCCTGTATTATGTTTTACTGTTGTTCTATCATCTTAGTTAGTACGGCGCTTAATGTTTTTCCTTTGTTTCAGTGCTGACGATCGGCTGAAGGAGACGAGAGATGCGCTGGTAGTGGTTCAGTTCACGGGAGAGGTACAGTGGATGCCCCAAGCCATGCTCAACAGCTCTTGCTATTTCAACACTCTCTATTTCCCATTTGATGAGCAGACCTGCACACTTAAATTCGGCTCCTGGACGTACAATGGCAACAAGGTACATGAGTCAGTTAGCAAATCAAGCAATCGATCCATCCATCCCGTCCGTCAAGAGACGTTTAAAAGCGCGAGGGATGATCACGCGAATTTTGACAAAGTAAAAGCACGACGGTGTCAATTTATTTAGCAGCCTGCAGGCACCATTTTTTTAGAGTGTGGTTCAGTAGTTAAAACACTATCTGTGTTTCACAGTCTTGAGGTGTCAAGCCATATAACTCAATTATGTGTGTGTGCGTGCGTGTGTGTGTGTGTGTGTTTTGGTATGGGCTATGAGGTCTGTGTACCGCGCTGTTGCCGTGGTGTTCGGAGATGTCCTGATGGTTGCTGCCCAGTGATGTATTTGCTATTTTTTGTTTGAATCACGCATTGCGCTTCTGTTATTTGTACGGATTTGGCAATAAAGTACTAGAAGTGTGTATGTGTGTGAGTGTGGCAGTGTGTAGGTATGCATGTGAGCGTATGCGTGTACGAGTATGTGTCTGTGAGTCATATCTTTCTGTCTTGTCGCTTTGTCTTTTTGTGAGTGTTTCTTCATTTAAAAGATCTCTTACCTTAATTTACCTTCAATGTCTGCCCAGCTGGATCTGGACTTCGTGGATGGATACGAAGCGATGGACGTCAGTGACTTCACGCCCAACAATGAATGGACCATCGTCGGGAACACGGGCATCAAGCACACAGTCTACTACTCCTGCTGTCCGGAACCTTACCCAGACATCACCTTCACCTTAAAAATACGCCGGCGAGTGGCCTTCTATACCTTCATCCTTATACTGCCTTGCGGACTACTCAGCCTCCTTACTTTGGTCATATTCTGGGTGCCACCGGAGTCACCTGCAAAACTGCAGATTGGTAAGTAGTAGTAGTAGTAGTAGTAATAGCAGTAGTAGAAGTAGTAGTAGTAGGAGTAGTAGCGGTAGTAGCGGTAGTGGCAGTATCAGTAGTAAGCAATAATGATATTATTTTGTATGCGATAGCTTAACTTTGTTAAATGCTTTGTACTTCTTGCTTCTTGGTATGTATAGTAAACAGTAAGCAATGATGACAATTGTATGCGACAGTTTAACTTGTTACAAACTTTAAACTTTTTTTTCCCGCTTCTTCATTCATTTTCTGTACAGTTTCTTAAAGCATTTTTGGTTTTAATTGTAATTATTTGTTGGGTGCATAATGTGGACTCACTTGAATGATTAAAGTATTCTTCTTTCAAGAACACTTTAAAGTATTTTTTTAAGTGCCATCGATCAATGGGGAGACAGTTTTAAACTAAGGCTTAGTTTGGTACACTGAAGAGCTGAGACTTCAAAGAAATGGCCGCCTCTTATTATTATAGCGTGATTCAATATAACCCTACTGGCATCAAAACAGGGAAGATAGATCTTCCCATCTTCCTGTAATAGTGTTATCCCTCGGAGGATCACTTCCAAACCAGATTATGTTCAAACTCTGGCTTTTGGTGAGAGACCACTTACCTACTGCTTGTGTTTTCCACAAACTGTTTTGTCTCTGAAGGAGGTTGATATAACAGTTTTTTCTACTTCTTTTCTTGTTATTCTTGTTCTTGTTCTGGTTCTTCTTGTTCTTCTTGTTCTTGTTCTGGTTCTTCTGGTTGTTGTTGTTGTTGTTGTTGTTGTTGTTGTTGTTGTTATTGTTGTTGTTGTTGTTCTTCTTCTTCTTCTTCTTCTTCTTCTTCTTCTTCTTCTTCTTCTTCTTCTTCCTTTTGGGCAGAGATAGTTCTTTACTAAAGAGCACTTTTGAGTGGACAAATCCGAAGGTCGATCAGATCTAGATCATCTTCATGGCGAAGAAAAACACATAATATTGTACATATCATTTCCCTGAAAAACACCGTCATCATGATAGAAGCATTTTCTCAAACAAAACTTCTTTTTTTTTGGCTAGAGAAAGTAGTCTGGGATGTCAGATTGATTCTTTCCATATGCACCTTAGCATGATCATTCCTCCTTGAAAACAAGGTTTTAAGGAAGGCTGTATAATATCAATAGATACATCGTAGAATTGTCTGACCGCCCCTTTCTGCCCCCATCCCAACCTTATCTATCCCAGCCACCTAGCCCACTCAAACCATCCCCCCTTTTCTAAGGATGGATTTTATTCTTGCATAATTTGGAATGAATCTGCATAACGTTAGCGTATCTCTCTCTCTCTCTCTCTCTCTCTCTCTCTCTCTCTCTCTCTCTCTATATATATATATATATATATATATATATAGAGAGAGAGAGAGAGAGAGAGAGAGAGAGATACAAGGTAAAAGGTAAAGGTAGTCCCATAGCCTTGTGGCCGTAGGGGACCGTAATGTTGGAGATCACACATATCTTGGGCCAGCGTAATGAGGGTGATGCCCATCTCTCTCCCTCGCTGCTTTATCTCCCCCACCCTTAAGAGAGTAGGTACTCAATCACAGTTGTGTCAACTGGGGGCGTATATATATATATATATTTATATAATCATCATTATCATCATCCTCATCATCATCATCATCATCATCATCATCATCATCATCATCATCATCGTCATGTATCTCTGTCTCCTTCTCTTTTTCTACTTCTCTGTTGTACCCCTTGCCAGTCAATAGCTACGACTGTTGTAATCAGAGGGTGAGGGTCAGAGACAGAAAATGAAATTTCCTAGTTCTAATTAAATCCCGTATCTGTGACGTAGAGCAATGGTTGATGGTACGCCTTAATTGCGCTTCGAACTGAGAGAGAGAGAGAGAGAGAGAGAGAGAGAGAGAGAGAGAGAGAGAGAGAGAGAGAGTGAAAGAGAGAGAGATAGAGAGAGAAAGAGAGAGAAAGAGAGAGAGAGAAAGAGAGAGAGAGAGAAAGAGAGAGAAAGAGAGAGAGAGAAAGAGAGAGAGTGAGAGAGAGAGAGAGAGAGAGAGAGAGAGAGAGAGAGAGAGAGAGAGAGAGAGAGAGAGAGAGAGACTTTTCTTTCAAGCTCTACAGAGTTTAAAAAAAACTAAACATAGGCTTACATTTAATTTTATACGAACGGAAGATGTACAACTTTTTGGGCTTATTTTCTTTCCTTCTGCAGAGTTTAAAAATGCAACCTTGAGGTTTTTTTTTTACTTTTAGAACAGAAGGACCACTTTCTTTTGTTTCCCTCGTTTTCTTATTTAGTATTTCTTCTGCAGTGTTTAAAAATGCAACCTTGATTTTGCGCTTTTGTCCTTTTGTTAATTTCGGGTTCTACAGAATTTAAAATGCAGCTTTGATTGAGTTGGGTGTTTGTGTTTTTGTAAAGGTATGTTGAAGACGCGAGAACCTCGTTTAGTAAATAATACAATTTCCCGGAAATTTCCTAATTTCCGTCTGTTTAAAAAAAACTGTTTTTATTTATTTTGTTTACTTTTTCGTGTTTGTTTCAATTTTCATTTTTTATATCTTTCTTTTTAATCTGACCTTTCTCAAGAACAATAATTAACTCCACACCTTGAAACTTGACGTGAGTAATTTATTTACGGGTTCAAAAATAAAGGAATACAAGATACCACTTTTGGAATGTTGTAAAACCCGTAGAAACAAAAAAAAAGAACATCAAAACAAAACAAGTCTGCTTCATAGTTAATTGACAGATAATTATTAATTTCGAGCTACCTAATCGCTAGTAGCAGTAGCTGTAAAACAGATAAGAAGTTCCCGATGCTGGTTTCAATTCCGAAGTATGAAAAAAAAAACACGTAAAAAGCTGTTAGATGTTAAATTCTCAAAGGATTTCAACCGATGTTCGAAGAAGAGATGGAATCTTGTTGTGCGGTGGTTCTAACTTGTACATACGCTACTGATAAAATTAGTGGAATGGATGGTAAAAAAAAGAGATCCACAGAGACGTAGAGAAAGTCCAGGACATCTTTGGCGTTAAGCATGCGCAATACAAATGGTGCGTTGTGATCCTGTCTTATTTACTTATCTTGTTTGTGTGTGAGGGGAAGGGAATAAGAAAGGGAAAAGGAAAGAAGGGGAATAACCTCTTTTACAGCGCGATCTGTCACGAACTGGCTAGCTTTAACTCTGCACATTTACTATTTAGCTATGTGTAGTCATTGTAAGAGTAGAGAGTCAGGTATTACACAGCAGCAATTACAGCACACTGCGAGCCTGACCCACACAGCGTAGTGACTTAATCAGCACTGTGTGCGAGAGTCGTAAACATTTTAACCAATCAGAGCAGGCTCAGTGGGTAGAGCAGTTCTGACTGCGGCAAATCTTAGCGCAGTTTGAATCAGTCGTGTGTGAGAGGAGGAAGAAGTAACATCTCCTTAGCTAGCAGAGAACTATCTTCACTCATAGACCAGGAAGCAGGACTTAGAAACTTAGAATTCTCTCAAGTCATCACGGGCCTGAACTTGTCAGACAGGTAAATGAACACCCTTCTGTTTCATCGTGATATATTTGTATTATTGTTGAAATTATGTTTGTGGAATTTGCTATGCATAAATGTGAATTGTTAATCCGAATTTGCGGGACCACGTGGAAGAGCCTACCACGAGGCGAAACACGACCGGTTGCGCCGCCATGTTGTATCCCGTACGGAACCACTGTTGTTTAACTTATATGTGTGTTTGCAGACCAGTGGCTGTACCACTGAATGTTTATAATATTATTAATTCTGTATGTGTATAGTTAGACACGATTGATATTTATGTATGTATAAGAATTTAGAGTGAGATTACAGCGGACCCCGGAAGTAGCAGAATGTTCGTCGCTTATGTATAGAGATGTGGAGCTATCACTGAGGGCTACTTTGGCTTTCAGTGAGACGCTCTGCACAAACCGATTATTCAGGGTTGTGCAGAATTTCGTCTCTTATATTACAGACGAGCAGGCGAGCTATCCCGAGCTATCCCGAGCTATCCTGTGCACCCCACTCCACAGAAACGACTAGTTGGGTGAGGAGACTCTACCGCACAAGACGGAAAGAGCTGCCTTGAAAGACACCCTGTCAGACCCCACAGCGTGGCAAGGGAACCCAACTACACAACGAGACAGGTGGACCAGAAGCTACCTCACAGAAGGACTTCGAACCCCCACTCATGAGTTAAGTGCATAAGGCGAAGGTGCACTTACACTGATCATAACGGGACCACAGTAGTCCAACTCTTCAGAAACTGTAAAACGGACCACAGTAGTCCAAATCTACATGAGATATAATAGAAA
Source organism: Oncomelania hupensis (assembly GCA_036898135.1). Classification (NCBI taxonomy): domain Eukaryota; kingdom Metazoa; phylum Mollusca; class Gastropoda; order Littorinimorpha; family Pomatiopsidae; genus Oncomelania; species Oncomelania hupensis. The sequence goes on along the minus strand of CM072512.1, from coordinate 76,070,220 downwards.
GTGCCCGAGGAAGATATAACAGCTGCCTAGACTATCAGCGATCGAACTATTAGCATTGAAAGAGACTTTTTAAGTTAGATTAGTACTTAGAGAATCTTGTATAGAGTAGAAGAAATAAATGTGTGATTTTAACTGTTATCAAGTGGCTGGACTACATATGATTCATAGCCGTGTGAAAGCTAGTGTGACAGTATTCTTTTACCATTTTTCTATCTATTTCTGTACCCCAACCTTAACACAGAACGAGCTAAACAAATAAATTTATTAAAGTAATTCATAGGGTGACTTACTAGCAGTTCCCACCGAATAAACGTGAGGGTCCATAATTCCATTGTGCAGAGCCCATAAACCCCACGTGACACTTTAATTGGCGAGCCTAGCTAGGATCTGTGTATAATAGGAATTGGGTATAACCGGACCTAAGTACAATAAAATTAGATAACAGTAGGAGTAGTAGAATAACTTAGAATAGTGGTAACAAGGACTGATCAGTTGGGTGCACTATTCTTTAGTTAAAAACTTGTTTGCTTCAATTATTTTTGTGCCTGTATGTTGCATTGTTCTTTTGCAGGTTTTGCTTAAATAACTGTTGTATGCCATTTGACTCTTGTTTTATTCTATTTTTGATTACGAATTTGATTGTCTTTGCATTGTTGTTATTGACTTGCAATATTGCTAGTGTTTTGGTATTCCACGTGATTCAGAGGTTGTTCATAGACACGTTTGGCAATGTCGGACCCAGTGGCCTTGAGATTGCGCTTCAAGGAATTAGGGGAAGCTTTACACTTAGCAGGGGGAGACCTAATTGCGTATATCAATGCAGAGGTAGAGAAACAGGAGGCTAAGGCAGAGAGAGCAGCAGAGAGAGAGGCGAAGAAACTCGAAGCGGCAGAGAGAGCTGCAGAGAGAGAACAGAAAAAAGCAGAATTAGAAGCAGAGCAGAAGAAGCTAGCATTAGAAGCAGAGCAAAAGAAAGCAGAGTTAGAAGCAGCAAGAGAACAGAAGAAATTAGAATTAGAAGCAGAACAGAAGAAGGTAGCAGCAGAGAGAGATGCAGAAGTTAGGAGATGGGAGTATGAGCGGGCAGAAAAAGAAAAAGAGAGGGAAGAAAAGGAAAAAGAAAGACAGCATGAGTTAGAGCTAAGAAGATTGGGATCAGGAGCTTCAAGTTCTTCCTCAACCCCTCCCCACTCAGATCAGCTAGAGGTAGCATCCAACCCTGTACAAGGAATGTCATTTCCACTGGGAACATTCAATGAGAGAGAAGAAGGTCTAGATCTCTATCTGACTAGGTTTGAGCGTCTAGCAACAGAGTATAAACTAGATCCCACTCATTGGTCTTTCAAGCTTAGTCAAGGACTTAGAGGAAAGGCTTATGACATCTACAGTAAGCTACCGACTGACAGAGTGACTGACTATCACAAAGTAAAAGAGGCACTCCTAACGGGATTCGAACTGACAGGAGAATGCTATCGGCAAAAATTCCGCACCAATCGGAGAGTGAAAGGAGAGAGCTATGCGCAGTTCGCGGATCGGTTGTCCACAACGCTGGATAAGTGGATTAGCCAGTCAGCCACGGCTAAGACGTATGATGGACTGACAGAACTGTTAGTATGGGAACAGCTACGGGAAACCATGACCCCCGAGCTGAGGACATTCTCAGTAGAGCAGGGCGCGGAAAGACTGGAAGATCTGGTCAAGGTCGCAGATAGGTACGTGGCCGCACACGGAGAAGCCAAGAGCTTCAGGCGAGACCTAAAGCCTAACGGGAAAGAGGCACAGAAACGAAGCCCTACCCGGGAAGAGCGCACCGCGAATAAGCCGAATAACCCCAGACCTGGGCAGAATAAAGGACCCAACACGGAATTCGGGAAAAGAGGTCCCGCAGAACAGAGACGGTATTGTTCGTTCTGCAACAGAAACAATCACTCCACCGCAGAATGTTTCAAGTTGGCCGCACAACGTAGGGAAGAGCGCGAAAGCCGGCCAGCGCACAGAGTTCTAACTCAAAGCAGCGGTAACAAGCCACACACTATCGGAGATCACCCATCGGTGACAGACACGGTCAAGGTCAACGGTAAAGAAGCGAACTGTCTGTATGACACAGGTCTATCATACGACGCGATAGTTAGCGAATCTCTTGTATCGCGCGCGGACTTGACAGACAAGACAGTCGACTTACAAGGAGCAGACTTGACAAAACCGACGACTACTTGCCCAATAGCATGGATCGAAGTAGAGAGTAGGTACGTCACAGGACGAATCCAAGCAGCTGTTTTACAGAAACCCCTGTATGATCTAGTGCTAGGTTGTAGGTATGTGTTCTTAGGCACGCCCCCTAAAACTGTAGAGATAGCTGCAGTGCAAACCAGGGCCCAAGCTAAAACCCAACCACCCCAGCCCGAGTTCGCTCCGAATCCAGGACTCGAAGAGATCAAAACAGCACAGAAAGAAGACACCTCGATAGCGAAGTGCTTCCAGAAGCTACCCAAGGCGCACACACCCCCGCACAAGGGAGACTTCTACATGGAAGAGGGAGTTCTACATCGACAAGGAGATGGAGATCACACCCAACTAGTACTACCAGCCACCCTTCGAGCCCAAGTACTAGAACTAGGCCACAGCATGCCACTCAGCGGACACATGGGAATTGGAGCCACAGTGCAGAGAATCAGCGCACACTACTATTGGCCAGGAATCACGGAGGATGTCAAGCGCTGCGTGAAATCTTGCCACCAATGTCAACGATATTCCCCGCGACATCACACCGTACCAGTTACCTTAGGACCATCGGTAGTAGTCGGCGTGCCATTCCAGCAAGTCTCAGTAGACATAGTAGGACCACTGCCCATGACCAAGAAGAGGAACAGATTTCTACTCACACTCGTCGACGCATGTACGATGTGGTGCGAAGCAGTCCCGTTGCCGGCGATCGACACCAAGAAGATTGCAGATGCACTCATCGCCATCTTTACCAGAGTCGGATTCCCGGACAGCATTAGAACGGACAACGGATCTCAGTTCACCGGCCGCCTGATGCAAGACGTGTTCGAGTTGATACAAGTTCATCACATTCGCACACCACCATACCACCCAGCCAGCAACGGACAAGTAGAAAGACTGAACGGAACCCTTCTCACCATACTCAGGAAAGTCGCCGACGACAATCCAGAAGCGTGGGACACCTACGTGAATGCGGCACTGTTCGCATACCGAGAAACACCCCATGCAGCCACAGGCTACACCCCGTCAACATTGCTATTCGGCAGACCTCTAGCAGGACCGCTAGAAGCCCTACGCAGAAGTTGGACGGAGGCCAAGATAGACGACACACCAAGAGGTGCCACCAAGTACGTCGCAGACCTGCAGGAAACCCTCAAAGCAACGTGGAAGAAAGCTGGTGAAGCACTGAAGAAGGCACGAGCCCGTCAGGCGAAGTACTACAACCGCCACGCGAAGGACAGAGAACTGCAAGTCGGCGATCAAGTGCTACTCTTACTTCCAAGTGGAACCAACAAGCTGGACATCGCTTGGAGAGGACCGTACCGGGTGACTGCCAAGAAATCCAAGACAGTCTACCAAGTAGAGGTGAACGGGAGAGCCCGATACCACCACATCAATCTCCTCAAGAAATACACGGACCGACCAGCGACTCCCAGCACTCACAACTTGTTAGCCATCGCCATCGCGGAAGAAGGAGAAAGCATGGAGACCAATGCAGTAGAGTATCCCCTGCACTCCAAAGAAACCTACAAAGACGTGATACTCAACGGAGACCTAGCCGCTAAACAACGACAGCAAGTACTACAGGTCATTCGACAACATCAGACTGTGCTCACAGATCGACCAGGGAGGACAGACCTCGTCGAAGTAACCTTAACGGTGACCGACCCAACACCCGTCCGCCAGAAGCTCTACCCGATGCCACTGTCTCAGCAGCGAGCCATCAAGGAAGAGATAGACACCTTACTGGCAGCCGGAATCATCTCAGAGTCTACCTCTCCCTACAGCGCAGGCACGGTATTGTTGCGAAAACCCAACGGAGAGCATCGACTGTGCATCGACTTCAGACTCCTGAATGCGGTAACGCAGTTCCAGCCAGAGCCACTCCCGGACCAGACCGACCTATTTGCCAAGCTACAGCGAGCGAAGTACTTCTCACGCATCGACCTCAGCAAAGGATACTACCAGATACCAGTACAACCACAAGCCCGAAAGTACCTAGCGTTTAGCACTATGGAAGGACACTTCGAGTTCAACGTACTTCCATTCGGACTCCACAACGCACCCAGCATCTTCAGCGCCATGATGCGAAAACTCCTGGCACCCCTGAGCAGCGAGCACCTACACTCGTTTATGGACGACATCCTCATCGCAACACCTACGTGGGAGGAACATGTCACGCTCCTACAACAACTACTCGCACGCCTCAGAGACACAGGATTGACGGCAAGACCCACCAAATGTCAGATTGGATTCACAGAACTAGAATTTCTGGGACACACCATCAGTCAAGGAAGCCTGCGACCGGTAGAAAAGACCGTGAAACGCCTACTCGACGCTCCTAGGCCCAAGACAAAGAAGGAAGTGCAGTCATTTCTAGGACTCTGCGGCTTCTACCAGAAGTTCATCCCCAACTACAACAGCATCGCCGTACCTCTGACAAATGGAACCCGAAAAATCGCCCCGGACAAAGTAGTTTGGACAGCGGAATGTGAGACAGCATTCCAAACACTCAAGGACAGAATGACATCGGCGCCAGTACTCCACCTACCCGATTTAACTCAGCCATTCGTTCTTCGCACCGACGCAAGCGACTTAGGCCTCGGAGCAGTACTGCTACAGCGCGACCCCAAGAATGCAGAGACGCTATTCCCTGTCGCCTACGCCAGCAGAAAATTGAGCCCCGCCGAGACCCACTACGCCACGTCGGAGAAAGAATGCCTTGGACTAGTCTGGGCCATACAGAAATTCCAACTCTACCTGTATGGGACCCACTTCACAGTTCAGGTGGACCACCAACCACTATCGTTCCTGGCAGCCTCCAAATCCTTGAACTCTCGCCTGATGCGATGGGCACTCACCCTTCAGGCATACTCATTCCAAATCGAGTACATCCCCGGCAAAGAGAACCACGGAGCCGACTACCTCAGTCGCCATCTCGTGGAGGACACAGCAGCTGTCGCCCACCCAACACAACTAAGGGCCACAGCACCAGAATTCGTCCCCGCCCAGTAATACCCTGTCACTAGTGTCCATAGCTACCTGGCACAGCATTGCAGCTCAGGTAGAGCAACTTACTTAGTTTGTAAATAGGACCCTAGGATAGTGCAGTGTTAAACTAGGCTCTGTAGTAGAAAAAGGTCGAATCCAGTAGTCATCGCCTTTTTTCAGTTGAGGGAGCCTGTCACGAACTGGCTAGCTTTAACTCTGCACATTTACTATTTAGCTATGTGTAGTCATTGTAAGAGTAGAGAGTCAGGTATTACACAGCAGCAATTACAGCACACTGCGAGCCTGACCCACACAGCGTAGTGACTTAATCAGCACTGTGTGCGAGAGTCGTAAACATTTTAACCAATCAGAGCAGGCTCAGTGGGTAGAGCAGTTCTGACTGCGGCAAATCTTAGCGCAGTTTGAATCAGTCGTGTGTGAGAGGAGGAAGAAGTAACATCTCCTTAGCTAGCAGAGAACTATCTTCACTCATAGACCAGGAAGCAGGACTTAGAAACTTAGAATTCTCTCAAGTCATCACGGGCCTGAACTTGTCAGACAGGTAAATGAACACCCTTCTGTTTCATCGTGATATATTTGTATTATTGTTGAAATTATGTTTGTGGAATTTGCTATGCATAAATGTGAATTGTTAATCCGAATTTGCGGGACCACGTGGAAGAGCCTACCACGAGGCGAAACACGACCGGTTGCGCCGCCATGTTGTATCCCGTACGGAACCACTGTTGTTTAACTTATATGTGTGTTTGCAGACCAGTGGCTGTACCACTGAATGTTTATAATATTATTAATTCTGTATGTGTATAGTTAGACACGATTGATATTTATGTATGTATAAGAATTTAGAGTGAGATTACAGCGGACCCCGGAAGTAGCAGAATGTTCGTCGCTTATGTATAGAGATGTGGAGCTATCACTGAGGGCTACTTTGGCTTTCAGTGAGACGCTCTGCACAAACCGATTATTCAGGGTTGTGCAGAATTTCGTCTCTTATATTACAGACGAGCAGGCGAGCTATCCCGAGCTATCCCGAGCTATCCCGAGCTATCCCGAGCTATCCTGTGCACCCCACTCCACAGAAACGACTAGTTGGGTGAGGAGACTCTACCGCACAAGACGGAAAGAGCTGCCTTGAAAGACACCCTGTCAGACCCCACAGCGTGGCAAGGGAACCCAACTACACAACGAGACAGGTGGACCAGAAGCTACCTCACAGAAGGACTTCGAACCCCCACTCATGAGTTAAGTGCATAAGGCGAAGGTGCACTTACACTGATCATAACGGGACCACAGTAGTCCAACTCTTCAGAAACTGTAAAACGGACCACAGTAGTCCAAATCTACATGAGATATAATAGAAAGTGCCCGAGGAAGATATAACAGCTGCCTAGACTATCAGCGATCGAACTATTAGCATTGAAAGAGACTTTTTAAGTTAGATTAGTACTTAGAGAATCTTGTATAGAGTAGAAGAAATAAATGTGTGATTTTAACTGTTATCAAGTGGCTGGACTACATATGATTCATAGCCGTGTGAAAGCTAGTGTGACAGTATTCTTTTACCATTTTTCTATCTATTTCTGTACCCCAACCTTAACACAGAACGAGCTAAACAAATAAATTTATTAAAGTAATTCATAGGGTGACTTACTAGCAGTTCCCACCGAATAAACGTGAGGGTCCATAATTCCATTGTGCAGAGCCCATAAACCCCACGTGACACGATCCACCCCAATGGCCATAAGTCCTACCAGCCAAAACACTTCAGGACGTGTTTTTTTGTTCTGCCTCCACGAAGTTTCTTTTCTTTTTGGTCTTTTCTTTTTTTAAATTAAAAATTAATCTTATCCGATTCCCTCTTCCTAAACGAAAAAGGTGACCCAGTATATTGAAAAGAAAAATACCAGAAATTAAGAAAGAAGGGTGCCAAAAAATCAACACAGAAACCTACAGCGCACCCTCAGATGGCATGGATTACATTACATTACATGATTATTGCTTTAGGTCCAGCGGACTCTTCCGAGCCAAATCAGGACCGGACAACCCCTGATCCGCATAAAAGATCTGCTGAAACAAACCTAGTGGTAAAACTGAAAGCTCTCCACCAGCCAGTCACTTTACAATAAAGAAATCCCACGCAGGGGACGCTGAGGCTGTACTCTACTTTATCGAACCCCCGTTTACAAAAACAAAATAGAATACAAACATCATTATAAATTATCAACAAAACACATACATATAAAATGCCTACATTGCTAAATAATAACATCATGGGAAGCCCTAGTGACCACCTGGCAGAAAGCATCCGATATTCCCAAGCTGATCCAACAGACCTCAAACACAAATAAGGAGTCTTGTCCCGGAAGAGTTTTCAAGAAAAAAAGTACTGGTCTAGCGAAGAATAAGATAGTATAGCAGATTGATAGAACAGAGCAGGAATGAGAAAGAGCAAATGAGAAAGACAGCGACAGTGGGAATTTAAAGCACTAAATTTCCAGAAAATGGGGATACTATTTATACTGAAACCCCCGGCACCCCAACGGGGGTATGGCATGGATTTGAAGTACACTTTTAAATATATGATAAAGAATACCCATCTGTGTTCCTGTATTTTTTGTGTATTTTTCGTTTCTTATTTTACTTTATATATTTGTTTAAATTTTAATTTATTTTAACACATGTATTCCTGTCTTATCTTAGTTTTTAAACTTTCTTTCGTAAGATTTCTTCCGTGTTGTAGTTTTTCCGTCTTCTTGATTGACAAGATCCTTCAAATTCAATTTGGGACGTCAAGAAAATGTTGCCTTAGTTATTATATTCATATAAAACGCTGACATCCATGAAACACTATTTGTAAGAAGCACCCGTCTCCGGGGACTGCGGATGACAAAACTTTTAATATGTATATTTTTTTAATGATCATGTAAACACTCGCTACAAGTGCACGGAAGTTACGATTGACATTCTCGCCTTTGTTTGCTAGCTTGTTTATTATAACTTCGTTAAAGTGTTGCTTAAAAAAAAAAAACAACAACAATTCATGTCTTTTGTTTTGCTCAATCTAACTTTCTTTTTTTAAAATTCAGTCTTTCTTTCTTTCTTTTTTATATTTTTATTTTCATCTGTTTAATTTTTAAAAAAATTTTTGTAAACTTTCTTTCTTCCTTTCTTTTTTTCTTTTTTTCATTATTTCTTTCCAACCCTTTCCTCTTTCTTTCTTTCCCTTATTTCTTTTTTTCTTGATATTGTTCGTTCGTTCGTTGTGTCCCTTTTCTTTCTGTTTTTTTCCTTTCTTTCTGTCTCTTATTTTATCTCTGTCTGTCTGTTTGCCTGTCTGGCGGCAGGGATAGCTCAGTGGTCAGAGAGCACGACTTGTGTGAGTGCGTTTTGGGTGACGTGGGTTCGAATCCGGACTTCAGCAAACTATTTTGTGATTGCTGGATATTACTGGCCAGCGCCTTGAGAAGCTCTCTGAGCTTGTAAGTGCGCTGTATAAAAGAAATCTCTTTCTTTCTTTCATCTCTCGTTAATTCTCTTTTTTATTAGTTTTTTGTTTTTGTTTGTTCTTTGTTTCGAAAATTTAGTTTTTTCTGTACCTTTTTTGGGACCAGTTTTTTAAATTTTTTTGGGTCCCTTTTGGCTGACAAGATCTTTTTTTAAATTTGGGCCTCCAAAAATTACTGACTTCATTTTTTTTGTTCCTTTGGGGGTAAGGAGTATTTTTTTTTTATTGTACTATTCACCACAGAAAGAGTCTCCTATCCACTGAGACAGCAGCTGACAAAACTCGTAATGCACTTTCTAAAAGGAAGCTTTTATCTTGTCTTGTATAAACACACGGAGAGAAATAAACGGATATCTATTTTGCTTGGGTCATTTTTTTTAAAATGGTTGACGTATATCTAATATTCACAATATCTTCTTATAACCCCTATAGTTGTTGTTGCTGTTGTTGTTGTTGTTGTTGTTGTTGTTCTTCTTCTTCTTCTTCTTCTTCTTCTTCTTCTTCTTCTTCTTCTTCTTCTTCTTCTTCTACTTCTTCTTATTCTTTGTGTTCGTGTATATTTTTTGCATGAGAACTGTCTCTCTACATCACGGTAATCATAAACCAACCAACAAAAAGAAACGAAGACTTTTTGCTATAACATAAATAAGCTTTCAATCTCTTCAACAGAAAGTACGCTTTTATCACTGTTCATTTTTTTTAGCCCTTATATATATATATATATATATATATATATATATATATATATATATATATATATATATATATATATATATATATATATATATATATATATATATATTATATATATATATATATATATATATATATATATATATATATATATATATATATATATATATATATATATATATATATATATATATACAGAGAGAGAGAGAGAGAGAGAGAGAGAGAGAGAGAGAGAGAGAGAGAGAGAGAGAGATTTTTTTCACAAGATTCACAATTTTATTGACGAGGCCTCCAGCCTGTTCGCCAAGAGGTCAAACACAAAACAACTATAATCATTGAAACAATGCCGAAAATAAACAAATAGGTGCTTAGCACCAGTAACGCAAAATAAACATTTCAACTCATTTCCATGGAAAAGCAATGTAACAGTGGAACACTATTTCAAGACGATCGTTTGTGAGCGGACATTGCATTGTTCGTCGCGTCTTTTTATAGCATAAAAAATAAACATTGCCACGGATCTTGTAATATGTTTGTTATAATTTTGTAACAAAAAGTTGAGAGAGAGAGAGAGAGAGAGAGAGAGAGAGAGAGAGAGAGAGAGAGAGAGAGAGAGAGAGAGAGAGATGAGGCAGGTACTTTTCTAACTGTCTAGGTAGGCCACCCATATGTCAAAAATATTGCACAGCACTAAGTATTTGTACATTTTCCAATTCCAACAGAACATGTGTAATTATTGAAATTCTATTCAAAAGAATGTTTAATCTGGTTCCAGTCAACAGAGCATGCATACTCTCAGACGAAGCGCTTTTAAAATTAACTTTCATTATAACCACCGCCTCCACACTCACCAAACGAATATCCCTCCTTCCAACATAACCTCAAGAATTCGGTATATTAACACATGTTTAATTTGCCAGCTTGTCAGTTCCCACTGAATGTATTTATTTATCGGCATATTCAATGCTCATTGCGGTTAATGTATTTATTTATCAGCATATTCAATGCTCATTGCGGTGAATGTATTTATTTATTGGCATATTCAATGCTTATTGCGGTGAATGTATTTATTTATTGGCATATTCAATGCTTATTGCGGTGAATGTATTTATTTATTGGCATATTCAATGCTCATTGCGGTTAACAGTTCTCGTTCAGCAGAAAGAATTAAAGATAAATCGTTTTCTAGTTGATTCTAACCCTCCTCGCCCCCTCCTCTTCCTCTCACACTCGCAACCTTTATGCCCTCCCCACCACCATCACCGCTACCACCACCTGTACTCCAACCCATCTTTGAAACTACAGTCTAGCCCAGTATATATATATATATATATATATATATATATATATATATATATATATATATATATATATATATATATATATATATATATATATATATATATATATATAGATAGATAGAGAGAGAGAGAGAGAGAGAGAGAGAGAGACATATGTATAGTTATATAGTTTTATATATATATATATATATATATATATATATATATATATATATATATATATATATATATATAACACTCTCTCTATATATATAGAGAGAGAGAGAGAGAGAGAAAGAGGGAGAGAGAGAGAGAGAGAGAGAGAGAGAGAGAGAGAGAGAGAGAGAGAGAGAGAGAGAGAGAGAGAGAATAAGAACGAATGAATGTTGAGTTTAATATGTACACGACGACTGGACAACCCGCTAAATAAATAAAAAACCACACATTAAGAAGCAGGTGAAATTAAAACACAAACAGTCGGCCACGGTCACTAACACACAAGCACACACAAGCGCGCGCACAGACACACGCACGTATAGCACGTCTTTTATCTCATATAAAATCATTCAGTGTGCGTGTTTGGGCGTTATAATATTCAACTTGTATGTTCAATTGGCCTTTTGTACCAAAACATACTCTTATAGTATTCATAATGTATAGGCTACTTGGCAATAAAGTCAACTAAAGTGCTTTTGTTGCATTTTTTAATGACTGAATTTAGTTGTAATTTTTTAAAAATGTTTTTATTCAAAGGTTACATAGTGTTATGTTGCATCAGAAAGTATATTTTCAGCACACATGTAGTATTGAAAAAATGTGTTTCACACATTGGCAGAACTTTAACATACAATAAATTTGAAGATAACAAAATAAAGCATTGAATCGATTATACAAAAACATATGCAAATAGTTCCAAAGCATGATGCACATTCCTTCTTAGTCTTACGTTCAATTGTACACTCTGTTCATGTTCCATGGTCTATTCTCTTCTATAAATTGTTTGTAAGCTGCCCATTTTTTGTGTGAACTTGTCATAATTCATGTTAATCTGAAAAACATATGTTTCTACTTTATATGTTTGAATAATAAATCTTAAAAATACTTGCAATGGTTTTGTTTTGTTTATTCTGCATATGTATAGAAAAAAAATTTGCAAGAAATAAAATATGTGAAAAACCTTCATCAACTTTCGTTTTGCCATCCTGTCCAAAAAGTACAAAGATCGGATTCAGTGCAAGTCTGTCACAATTACAACATTTGTCCATCAGAATTCTTACAAAGTCATTCCAAAACATGTGAACACGCACGCAGTTCCACAAATAATGAATTGCTGAAATTTTTTTTCATTACAAAAATTACACAAATTGTTTGATATCACTCCCATCTGTTTCATAACAGTTAGTTACAATAATTCGATAGTTGATTTTCATCTGAAGCCACTTCAGTTTTACTTCTTTAATTTGTTTTGTTATCATGAATACTTCCGACCATTCAATATCACTTCCCAAAATTTTCTCCAGTTTGTAGAGGCATTAGACTGCAATGGTTTACCCAAAAGTATTTCATAAAAATATTTTGCTCCTGTTGGAGCCCTTAATAATGCACCATAGGTTTTACTATAACTTATGTCATTACAATCATTATTTATTAACTGAATATTATTTTCCTTCATACACTTTCTAATGGAACAAACATATCTAAAATACGTCAAAAAGGCACATCAATATTAAATTTGCTTTTAAATGCTGGTACTGTTAAAAAAGCGCCGTTATCTGTCACCAAATCCTTTACAAAATATAGGTCGTTTTTTTGGTCCAGTCATCAAAATATAACATCTCACCATCAATTTTAAGCTTTTTATTAAACAATAATGGTTCTATTAACATCTCTTGGTCAGTGCAAATGTCCACTTTATTGTACAAAATATTACAACTATTAAATACATCCTTTCAAAACTGATTTACAAAATTATTCTTCAGTTTTAACACACCTGCACCATATTCCTTTAGCATTTCTATCTCTGTACATATTTCTTTCAAGATTACTTTCCATTTAGGATTACTCCATTGGATATATTTTTTCAAAGATGTAATTTGTCTTTCTATATATGGCAAATTTATACCTCCGTTCTGGACACTATGAATTGCTATTGCCTGTTTAATTTTATCTCTGTTTTTGTTCCAAACAAAGTCATAGCACATTTTCTGTACCCGTTCTACTACCTCGTTGGGAGGATTAGGTAATAAAATCCATAAATAAGTGAGTTTGGATAATATTAAAGATTTTAGTGCTGCAACCTTTTCCCAATGGAATGATAGATCTTTTTGACCAAGTATTTTTTAGTCTTGTTAAATTTGTTTGTTAAATTTATTTCTGCCATTTTAGTAAGATCGCTTGTAAACCAGAGCCCTAGGATTTTAAACTATGCTGGATTCCAAGTCATTTTTATGTTAGGCGAAAATGTAATGTCACTATTTTGTTTACTACCAAGCCACATTTTACATGTTTTTTTCATAATTCATCTTTAAACCAGAGATTTTCTCAAAATCATTTAACGTCTGAATAGATTTTTATAAAAATTTTTGTCACCTTCTAAAACTAATAAAGTATCGTTGGCAAACTGATTCACTTTACATTCTGTCTCTGAAATATTTATTCCTTTAATTTCTTTGTTTTCCCTTATGTTATTTGCCAATAATTCTGCACACAAAATAAATAAATATGGAGAAATTGTATCACCTTGTCTACATCCTTGTTTAATCATGGAACTAGCAGAAGCTTTAACATTTACCAACACAGAGGATTTTATGTTATTATAGAAGGCTGATATCCAACAACATATGTCTTCTCCAAAGCCAAACAATTTTAAGACCTTGTGCATGTAATTCCAATTCACAGAGCCAAACGCTTTTTCAAAATCAATTGAGACGATTATGGATGTTTTTTTTCATTTAAGTAGCGGATTACAAAAATCTTAAATTGTCTCCTATGTACCTACCAGCCACGAAACCTTTTTAATCTTCATTAATAAGTTTCGGTAGCATTTTTAAAAATTCTATTTGCTATACAAGAAGAGACTGTCTTATAAATAACATTTTATAATGAGATGGGACGCCAATTTTTAGGGAAATCTCGAGGTTAATCTCCATTTGTTAGGCAAATTCCTTCTCTTATTTCATTATTTACAAACCCTTACTTCAGAGAGCGTACTAGAAATTCACCTAATTGTTTTAAGAAAAAAATTTAAAAGTCAACAGTCATTCCATCTGTCCCTGGACTTTTACCACTACACATACTTTTTAGTGCATAATTAGCGTCTTGAAGAGTTATTAAACCTTCCAATGAAGTTGCTTCCTCGACTGATAACTTGGACGTATATGTTTCTAAATCTGTATCTATTACTTGTTTTTCTGAATACAAATTTTTCACAATTTTTTTTATCATCATTGTTTTTTAAATATTGTTTAATTTTGGAGACTAGTTTAAACATTTGTTTGCTTACAAAATGTCTTTTTTCTAAATTACACAAATATTTGGTTACTTTTTCTCCTTTGGCTGCCCAGCGAGCTTTGCTGCGAATCATTATTCCTTCTATTTTCTTTCTCCTTAATTGTACGAGACTATTTTTACCTGTAATTCTTGTTGATCATATTCATATTTTTGTACTTTACTGTCTATTGTTTGTATTTCTTGTTCAAGTTGTTTTTCTAAATGCACTTCTATATGTTTCTTTTTAAAACTAAATTCCATTGTTTTACTTCTAATTTTCATCATGAGAGTGTCCAAAAATAACTGGTCTGACAGGGTTAATTCCAGACAATCTACAGAAATATTAGCAATTTTTTCTCCATCGTATACCAACACAGCATACTGTTCCTTAACTTTATTAATAATATCATTAATTTCACTTACATAATTTTTGTCACTTAAAAGTGTTGTAATTATTTTTATATTCCGGCTTTTTGCCACAACTTGGCTGAAAGAGGACACACCCCTGATACGCATTAGAAAATTTGCTGAAACAACCCCAGTGGTAACACAGAAGGCACTCCCCAGCCGGTCATTGTACAAAAAAGGCATCCCACGCATGGGATGCTGAGGCTATACTGTAATCTAATGAACGCCCGTTTACAAAAACAAAATAGAATACAAACATCATTATAAAATATCAACAAAAACATACATATACAATGCCTACATTGCCAAATAATAATATAATAGGAAGCTTTAGTGACCATTTTGCAGAGAGCGTCCAATTTTTCTAAGCTGATACAACAGACTTCACACACAAATGAGGAGTTTTGTCCCGGAAGCGAACTTGTTTTTTCCAACCTAGTTCCAGTCATTCGCCGAAAAAGGCAATTACCAAAGTCGAACGAAGCTCTCCGAGTCGAGCTATCCGATGTTTTACGAACGAATGCTGGCAGGACTACGTGAAACCACAGGCTGGGAAATCTCGTCTTTCGTAGGCCTCAATTACATACTATACTACGTACGTATGTAGGAGGCCCACAAGTTTACAAAGACAAAAGGAAAGACTTCAGAGCCTGTGGTGAAACCTCCGTGCATAAAAATAGCCGCTGTTGCTTCTAGATCTAATTCTGTTTCGATCTGCACAGCTTCAAGCTTAAGTCAAGTCGAGATTCGCATTTTAAAGCAGTTAGTATTATTATTATTTTATGATGATTAATATACTGACACCATTAGTAATAAAGAGTAAAAGTAATACATAACACATAATGCACACATACAACGATTTCACATCTATATCAACAATAAAACAAAGACAAAACTTCAAAGCGCTATGGATACGTTGATGTCCCTTCAGCTTCAGCACAACAAGGCAAGCACGTTTATAATGGTCTCAAAAAACAGTGACATTTTTATGGCAAGCACCAAAGCAATTATTTATTTAACTAATATTATTCTTTTTAACTGATACAGTAAATTTGTTATATGTATTTTAATGATATGTATTTTAATGAGAAACACGTATAAAAAAATGTTGGTGGCAGGCGGAAATTTCCATAAATCATCTGAAAACTTTGGTAAATCTATAAGAAAAAATAACCAGTAACACCATCTGAATATTTCGGGTTACACCCAACTTCAGCAAAAACAAACAAAACGTCACTGACCATATTTACACCATGCACGCACAGCAACACATTCTTCTTCTTTTTTTTAAAGTAGGAATAATAATAATAATAATAATAATAATAATAATAATAATAATAATAATAATAATAATAATAATCATAATAATAATAATATTCATAATAATAATAATAATAATAATAATAATAATAACAAACAAACCAAACAAATTAATAAATTAAAGATTTAACTAAATAAGTATACTACTACTACTACTACTACTACTACTACTACTACTACTACTACTACTATTACTACTACTACCGAAGTTGTGGTCTTGATTTTGTGGTCCTGATTCGGCTCTTTGCAGTCCGCTGGACCCTGTAAGCAATGAATAACTAACTAACTATTAATTTAACTCTGATCTCGAGTTATAAAAAAAATTCGCTTAGCCTACTCGTCCTTCTCCGGAAATTTAAAGATTCGAATATTATAAAGTATAGGCCTAAATATTATTAATTAGAATAGATATAGTTTATACATTTATTTACGTATAAAACAAACAATACAGGTCTAATAATTATAATCAGCTAGTGAGCTTCTTCGCTGCACGGAGACTGACTTATAATATATAATGTAGATTAAGCCTATGTATACTATATAACAGTGTCTACTTGGTTCTAGGCAGGAAATGGGGAATGCTAGTATTAGCCTACTGCTGAGAACTAACAAAATGCAAATCAAGGAACGCAACTATTAAATATGGTCGATAATAATTATGCTCATATTAACAAAGTATACCGTTGCGAAATGCTAAATCTGTGTAAATCGAACAGAACTAGAAGCAACAGCGATCATTTTTAATGTCAACTAGTCGTAGTCATGCAAGCATCATTTCGTAACACATCGGAGAGCTTCGTTCGACTTCGGTGATTGCCTTTTTGGGCGAATGACTGGAACTAGGTTGGAAAAAACAAGTTTGCGTCCCGGAAGAGTTTTCAAAAAAAATGTAGGCGACTGGTCGAGCGAAGAAGAAGATAAGTATAGTAGATTAATAGAACAGAGTTGGAATGAGAAAGAACAAATGAGAAAGACAGCCACAAGTGCTAACCCCACGCCCAACCCTCCTCCTTTTGCAGCCGGGCTTGGGACCGTCCTTGGCGGAGTTACTAAAACATTGCACTTGCAATATTAACAGCAATTGAAAGTCAACCTGAATCTAACAACAGCACACCAACACTGAAGTAGAAATTCAGAGCAGGAAACAACATAACACAGCGCTTCCATCAATTTGCCGAAGACAATCACTACTGACCCCACCTAAACAATACTAACTTCGCTTTCAAACACTAGAGCACTTGGACCTTGCTAATAAACAAGGACAAGCGCCCTTTTCCCCATCGCCCCTTCCTTTTCCGTGTGTTTTGACCTTGATACAGTTTTATGACAACGCAAGGCAAAACATTTCCTCGACGTTGATGTTTGTTTTCTTTCACTTTCTTTTGACCTTGATACACTTTTCTTCTTGACCTTGATACACTTTTCTTCTTGACCTTGATACACGTTTTTTTGACCTTGATACATGTTTCTTTTGACCTTGATACACTTTTCTTTTGACCTTGATATTTTTCTTTTGACCTTGATTCACTTTTCTTCTTGACCTTGATACATTGTTTCCTTTCTTTCCTGACCTTGATACAATTTTGTGACATTTTTCACGGTGTTTTTGTTCTTTTTTCCACTGCCGTCTCAATGCTGGCAAGGTGGAATTTTTTTTACAAAGTATGCAATCGTCTCTAGTATCAGAAACTGACCACACTGCAATTCCACCAGAGCGGATCATGCAGATGTGGCCATTAATATCACAAAGTAAGGGACAGCTGTTGGAGAGCAGAGTGTGAGCAAGTAGAGCTAACAAATGTCAAAAAGGGAAAGAGGGACCTTGACAGAACCAGGTTGCTGTCTCATGTTCATTTCCCATTATTATTTATCCTTAACAAAAAAGAAAAGAGACATGTGTCCCGACTGCCTCACCAGTCGTGTCGTTGTCTCATGTTTATTTACAGTTTACTTTCTAACCTAACAAAAGAAAAAGAGACATCGGTCGTCTCATGTTTATTTACATTTTGACTGCTCGCCACACACTTACACTCCACGTCCACTGCCCCTTTCCCCCCATGACACTAATGTCCACAACCACACTCTCTCGTTGTTTCCCCACAGAAACATTTCTCCGATAGAACCACAACATGACCATTCCCCTCAACCTTCAACAGCTTGCAACACCTTGTAGCTGCTGTACTTAATACAGCTGCCAGTTCTGTGATGTTGCACTGGCTTGGTGTATGTCGACACAAAGCCTGTGCTTTGATTGCGACATTTTCTAACACCGACCTTGATTCATTTTCTAAATCTGACCTTGATCTTTTTTTTTCAGTGCTCAACGCTATTCGTGGCACTGTGGACACACAGTCCCCGCTAACTAACAAGATCTAGTTACTCTAGAGTCAAAATTGGAGCCAATAATATCCAGACAGAGCCTGCAGCGAGTACCGCCGACATGTCAACAGGAGCATTGTATTATATTGCTAGCCTCTCCTGGTAACTGCTGCAATGCCAGCATGGACAGCTGCTAAATCTAAGTAGTTTAAATTTCTGATAAATTGCATTGCAATGCTGTACAATTTCACTAAACACACACATGCACGCCCACAGTCAAACTGTCAAACTGTCTTTTGAGGTGGCCACCTCTGTCGTTGATCCCTCGTTGTCTGCTCCTGCCTCCCCTCTGCGGTGAGGTCTTGTCCTGCGGTGGGGTCTTGTCCTGCGGTGAAGTCTTGTCCTGCGATGAAGTCTTGTCCTGCGGTGAAGTCTTGTCCTGCGGTGAAGTCTTGTCCTGCGGTGGGGTCTTGTCCTGCAGTGGGGTCCTCATCTGCGGTGAAGTCTTGTCCTGCGGTGGGGTCCTCATCTGCGGTGAAGTCTTGTCCTGTGGTGAAGTCTTGTCCTGCGGTGGGGTCTTGTCCTGCGGTGAAGTCTTGTCCTGCGGTGGGGTCCTGTCCTGCGGTGAAGTCTTGTCCTGCGGTGGGGTTTGTGCTTGGGTCCTGTCCGGTCCTGCTGTAACAAGACGAAACATTGAAAGTAGAACAACATACAAATAGTAATAATAACTATCGCTATCATAATTTTAACAAATTTCCTTCCCTAGATTTAAATAATGTGAGCAATATAAAATACTATGTCATCATCTTGTGAAATATTATTTATTAATGTTATTATTCTTATTTAGCACTTTTTCAGCTCAAGAGCTGTTCAAGACGCTGACCGATACGGGATCTAGAACCCCAGTCGCCCGAGGAGCCTATTGTCATATTCTAGAACATGCTCTTTATATTAGCGTGTGATGCTGTGCCATAATATTCTAAACAGAAATAGTTTGGAACATAAGCAATAATCGCCATTGAGATTATAAATGGGGGAGGGGTAGGTAGGTGGGAAGAGGAGGGAAGAAAACGAACGTGATGAAGGTGATAATTAAGCAAATGAATGTCGCTCTAGGGTGTCGTATAAGATGTAAAATAAAGACTTTCTGGCAAGATAGATAGATAGATAGATAGATTGATAGATTGATAGATTGATAGATTGATAGATTGATTGATTGATTGATTGATATAAAATTACATACAAAACGTAAGCATATCTTACAACTGACTAAAGCACATGGATCATATATTACTAATAGGAAGGAAATTGCTCAAGAAGTTAACCATTTCTATAAAGACTTGTATTAAAAAATGGAGGCTGAGAATTGTGAAATCTTAGATTTAGTTGAGCAAATACCAACTTTAAATGAACAGTGAAACTTTCACTAGAAACTGAAATTACTTTACAAGAAGCTAGTAAGTCATTACAATATATTAAAAATGTCAGTGGATTTGTACATTTTGTAACAACATTAAATCAGCAGTAAACGTAAATAGCATTTTATCTTCTTAGTTCGAGGTACAGATGGGAAGTAGGCAGGGGGATCCGATCTCGCCGTATTTATTCATAATGGGTGTTGAAATTTTGTGTTTAATGATAGAGAAAATAAAACAAAGAGCTTCGAATTAGACAGTTGAAAGCAAAATATCTCAGTATGCAGCCGATAAAGAATTAATTCTAGAAGGGGACAGACATTCTTTCGAAGAAACAATTTCTACTATTCAATGTTTTGGGAAAAAAATCAGGGTTGTTTCTTAATACAGATAAGAGTAGTGCTATTTGGTTTGGTAGAATGAAAAAATTCTAAGTCCGCTACATGCCCCATCTGCACATGCAATGGAACCCAGAAAGATTTTATATTCTCGGTATCTGGTTTACTAATGACTTAAAGGAATTTGTGACAATTTCAATGAAATATTTATAGAAATTACAAACTTGTTAAGTGTGGCTTAAGCGCCAAATAACTCCATTATGATGCGCTGCTATTTTAAAATCATTAATCCTTTTCAAAATCGTGCATCTGTGGCTGTTATAGATTCAGAATATGCAGGATCTGCTTTCGTCTTTGCGGATTTGAAAATAAAATCATTTCATCTAGGAAAGGTTATAATGTTTCAACAGCATAACTGATAGCTATTTCAATGGCTTTAAATAAATTGCTAGCTTGCCTACTGTTTTCTATAGAAATGTGTGGATTCACAGTCTGTTATACAGGCTTTAAATTCTATAAATCGCAAGGAATGGCAATTGAAATAATTTATGAGATCAAACACGTTGTTAATAGTTAGACTATAAATTGAATTTCTGATGGTTAACATCGCATTCTGGTTTTATCTTTAATGACTGGGCAGAAGGAGAGGCAAGAAAATGTGCTTTGAATTTGAAGTCAGTCATTGTTTACATATTTGTATCTACTAAAGTGGAAAACATGGACTCTCACAGCAGTCCTACAACGAAAAATATAAAGCATGGAGATGAGATGCTAGAAAAGATTTCCGGGGCATTCCTTATACCCAGCACATAACTAATGACGACGTCCGACAGACCATCACACAGGACAACACGATTACTTGCTCACAGTGGTGAAGAAACTGAAACTCCGATGTTATGGCTACATCATCAGAGCGTCAGTCTTGCAAAAACTATCCTGCAAGGCACGGTGCAAGGAGGCAGAAGAAAATGGAGACAGAAAAAGATGACGTTAGACAACATTCGAGAATGAACTGGCTTGAGACTGAGTGAAGCCACGATGACTGCTGAGGACAGAGAAAGATGGAGTATGCTGGTTAAACGATCATCTCTGATGCCCTAAAGGGCTTTCGAGTTATGAGATAGGATACGATAGGACAGATTACTACAGAAGCAAATAGCAAAATAAAAATAACTATATTTTAAGAAAATATAATTATTCACCCAAATTTAATTTAAATGTTCGTTTTTCAAGACCTGTTACATTACATTACATTACATTACATTACATGATTATTGCTTTAGGTCCAGCGGACTCTTCCGAGCCAAATCAGGACCGGACAACCCCTGATCCGCATAAAAGATCTGCTGAAACAACCCTAGTGGTAAAACTGAAAGCTCTCCACCAGCCAGTCACTTTACAATAAAGACATCCCACGCAGGGGACGCTGAGGCTGTACTCTACTTTATCGAACCCCCGTTTACAAAAACAAAATAGAATACAAACATCATTATAAATTATCAACTAAACACATACATATAAAATGCCTACATTGCTAAATAATAACATCATAGGAAGCCCTAGTGACCACCTGGCAGAAAGCGTCCAATATTCCCAAGCTGATCCAACAGACCTCATACACAAATAAGGAGTCTTGTCCAGTCCCAGAAGAGTTTTCAAGAGAAAAGGTAGATAACTGGTCTAGCGAAGAAGAAGATAGTATATCAGATTGATAGGACAGAGCAGGAATGAGAAAGAGCAAATGGGAAAGACAGCGACAGTGGGAATTTAAAGCACTAAATTTCCAGAAAATGGGGATACTATTTATACTGAAACCCCCGGCACCCCAACGGGGGTTCAAGACCTGTTGTAACATCACCATACAATTCAGTTGTTAAATTCATTGGGAACAAAATTTTGTAAAAATATTTCTCGCTCATGTAATTGAGCTTTTCAATGGTTCACATTCTTTTTAACCGTGATGTCTGACTTTTTACTACCAATGGAAATGAAAAACATTTAAGTTACTAAGTGACGTAACCTTTTTCAGTTTGCTTAAAAATCGATAAAAATTGTATTTATTCATTTGTTATATTCCTTTCTTAAATAATTAAATAAAGAATTCATGTGTATAATCAGAGAAAGAGAGACATGGTTGTTGCTTTATGTCCAGCGGACTCTTCCGAGCCAAATCAGGACCAGGAGAAAGAGACCGAGAAGAGAGAGAGAGAGAGAGAGAGAGAGAGAGAGAGAGAGAGAGAGAGAGAGAGAGGAGGGGGGGGGGAAGGAGAGAGAGACTTTTATGACTTTAAAAAAGATGGGGCATATCATGGTGTTACGTTGAAACGTGAACGAAAGTATGTCGGAAGCGCGCACAATAGATCTAATCGTTTCGTTTTGCAAAGTATTCAATAATGGTGTTTATTTACCTTTGATTTGAGTTTGCATTGTTGTTAGGAGAGGCTTTGTATAACGTTGATAATTTGCGTTAGTCGATATTATTTGAGAATCTTCTGGATATGCGTGTTTACTCTTGATAGAAATTTCCTGATACATGTAGAAGCAAGAGGTCGTTCTGGAAGATATAAAAATATGTATTGACGTAAGTCAGTGATGACGATCTTTTATTCGATTGGTGGCAGTACGTCATTTTCTACCATGTACGAAATCTTTCCGGAAAAGAGAGAGGTTATTTAATCGTGTGCAGAGTTGCTGTTGAGAGAGTAAAATTGTTGATAGTGATTTGGAGAGTTGCTGTGAAAGTTGTTGAGTTGAGTTGAGAATTGTATGCAGTTGTTGGTGTGTGCTGAATAAAAGTGGAAAACTTCATACGTCGACTTTGTGACTTGTATGCTGTTTGGACGGGCTGTGTGAATAAACGAATCTGAGTTACACCCTATCAGGAATTCAAGCATCGGGGCTGAATCAGATACTGATAGGAAACACCAACATCGAACTGAGTGTAACATTTTGGGGGCCAAGCCGGGATTCACGCCATAGCCAAGGGTTCAACTGCTACAACAAGCGAGTCAACGTTACGAGAGGCAGTCATCGAGGGTAGCCGCCAACGAGTTGCGTCGAGAGGGGCCAACACACTGGGACTACATCACCGATAGGTTCGGGTTGACTGCAAGGGCGTGTAGTCGCCGAAGAGTTGCTTCGTGAGCGAACAACAGAGCGGGACTACGTAGCTGCCGCAGGACTACGTCGAGGGACAGTCTCGGAGCTACATCGCCAGTGTTACAGAGAGCGGCGAGCGGACGTCGCGTCTACTTCAGCACAGGAGCGTATACATCAACACCAGCGTGGTGCAGCGTCGCATACGACGAGGACAGCGGGGCCTGCGTCAGCGAAGGCGACTAGTGACAAGCATCAGCGCTACTGCAGAAAGCGTGCTGTTCTAGAACAGTCTAGAAAGGTACAGCACAGTCAAGAACTTTCCAGAAAAAAAAGAACTCTACAGTCAAGAACTTTCTAGAAGAAGAACCTTCCAGAAAAGAACTTTCTTTAAAAGAACTTTCCAGAAGCATCAAGATGGCTGACTTCTGGCAGAAAGGGATTGCACTGAATCTGAAAGGCAAACAGCTGACGGAGTACGTCAAGTCTCAGGAGAGAATACAAGAAAGAGAAGAACAACGTCAGCGTGAAGAAAGAGAAGATGAGCGACGGCGTGAAGAAAGAGAAATAGAGGAGCAGCGTCGCCGAGAAGAAAGAGAAGAGCGGCGTCAAGAAAGAGAGATGGAAGAGAGACGATTAGAAGCTGAGCATCAATACCAGCTAGAGTTGGCGCGTATCCAGAACAATCAGCATGCGCCACAAGTCACCAACGACCATACGGCTCCAAAATTGCCAGCTTTCGTCGACGGGAAGGACCAGATCGACAGCTATCTGGCGAGATTCGAAAGGTTCGCCGAAAGCTCCAATTGGCAACCTCGAGACTGGGCGATTCGACTAAGTGCACTTCTGACAGGGCAAGCGCTCGAAGTTTACACCAGACTGTCGAACGATGACGCCAAAAACTACGACGTCTTGAAAGAGGCCCTGTTGCAGTGCTACAACTTTACAGAGAAGGGCTACCGTAAACGCTTCCGTGAATGCCGGCCTAAGTCAGACGAGACGCCAAAGCAGTTTGTGGAGCGCCTGTCGTCATATCTACACAAGTGGGTGGAGTTATCAGGCGAAACGAAGTCTTACGACAGTCTCCATGACCTGATCGTGAAGGAACAATTTCTCAATGCCTGTCACAAGGACTTAGCGACCCACTTAGAAGAACAAAAGCTGCAGACGCTTAAAGATGTGACTGAGGCTGCTGAAAGATATCTCATCGCTCATGGGAAAACCCTGGGGCTACCCAGCGCGACGAAACATTTTCAGAAGACTGCAAACCATGGGAACCAGGTTCAAGGGAGCCAGACGAGCCAGAGACAGACGGACTCCACGCCTCCTCCCAGGGAAGGGCACTCAAGAGGCTGTTTTATCTGCAACGCTACAGACCACAGAGCTGCCAGCTGCCCTCAAAGCAGAAATAGCGGACAGCGGAGCAGTACGGACAATGCAGCGGCGGGCAACCGGCAGAGGCGGTTCTCCAATCAACGGCAAAACAGTAGATCTGACCATCAAGTGTGCGGCGGGAGCGTCATTCTTCCGAGTGAGACCAAGCGCACAGCTACCCCTGCGGACGTGCAAGAGTGCATGACCGATGGCCAACTTCTCCTTGCCAACGGAAAATCCATCCCCGTCGTCGCCAGCGCAGCTGTGACCGTCCAGAACATGCCTGTTTCCAAGGGACGCGTCGGAAATCATGAAGTGACTGTTTTAAGAGACTCTGGCTGCAGTGGGGTCATCGTCAGAGAAGACCTAATCGCTAAAGAACAGTTCACTGGCGATTCTAAATGGACACTCATGGCCGACAGCAAATGTGTGAGAGCGCCAGTTGCGAAGATTCATGTCAACACCCCTTTCTACATAGGCGAAGTAGAAGCGGTTTGCCTGAAAAAGCCGCTATACGATTTGATGATCGGGAACATCGACGGCGCGAGACGACCCGACGACCCCGATCTAGAGTGGAGTCCTGCCTCAACCCAACGCGTCGAAGTTGTGGAGGAGGATCCATTGCCATTTCCCGATGGAGACCTTACAGAGCTGCTACGGGACAATGTGGTTACTCCGGCTCAGCCCTGCCGACCAGAGATCGTCGGTGCTGCTACTACCAGGGCCCAGGCCAAGAGAGACAAGACGTCTACGCCACTGAAGGTCGCCGACAACTCTAAAGCTGCCATCGTGGACAGAGATAAGCTGATCCAGCTCCAGGAAGATGATAGTACTTTAAACAAGTACAGGAACCGCCAAGACCACGTGACCAAGGGCAATGGCACGGTCTATTTTGAGGTGAAGGCCAAGATCCTGTACAGAATCTTCCAGCACCCGAGGGTCAACGGAGGTAAACCACTACGTCAAGTACTGGTACCATTACCCTTAAGGCGCCAGGTGATGGAAGTAGCGCATGACTCAATTATGGGAGGTCACCTAGGCATCAGGAAGACGTCAGACAGAATCCAGGCGGTGTTCTACTGGCCAGGGCTTCATGCGGACGTCAGCCGTTTCTGCCGATCATGTGACATTTGCCAGAAGACCATACCTCGAGGAAGGGTCCCGAAAGTGCCTATGCAGAGGATGCCTCTGATCGACCGACCTTTCAAGAGGGTGGCCTTAGACTTAATCGGCGAAATAAGACCTCCGAGTGAAGAAGGTCATCGGTGGGTACTGACTTTAGTGGACTATGCGACTCGGTACCCAGAAGCAGTGCCACTGAAGAAGATTGACACTGAAACTGTTGCAGAGGCGCTGGTGGACATGTTCAGTAGACTTGGAGTGCCTGAAGAAATTCTGACAGACCTCGGGACGCAGTTCGTCTCTGACTGTATGAAGGAGGTCAACAGACTGCTGAGCATCCGGCATTTAACTACGACACCCTACCATCCAATGTGCAACGGGCTTGTCGAAAAGTTCAATGCTACGTTGAAGTCCACCTTGAAGAAACTGTGCAGCGAGCAGCCCAGACAATGGCATCGCTACATCAACGCCTTACTTTTCGCCTACAGAGAAGTACCGCAGGAGTCCACCGGTTTTTCTCCGTTCGAGCTGCTGTACGGAAGAACCATCCGAGGGCCGATGCACATCCTAAAAGAACTGTGGACGAAAGAAGTAGAGACCCCAGAGGTGAAGAACAGCTACCAGTACGTGTTTGAGCTACGAGAGAAGCTGGAGCAGACTCTCGAGATAGCCAGAGAAAACCTGAAGAAGTCCCAAGACTGTGGAAAGCACTACTACGATCGTAGGGCCGTGAGCAGGAAGTTCAAACCTGGCAACAAAGTGCTGGTGCTGCTACCTACCGATCATAATAAGTTGCTGATGCAGTGGAGAGGCCCGTACGAAGTGGAGACCGTGGTGGGGATCAACGACTATAAGGTGAAGGTCGGCCAGCATTCCAAAATATACCACGCCAACCTCCTTAAGCTGTACGTGGAGAGGCCGCCAGAGACTGTACATGCAGCAACAGCAGCTGTGACCGACGACAGCTTTGACAGCGAAGAACTGTTGGAACTGGGAGACTTCCACAGCAAAGAAGGCATCGATGATGTTAAGCTAGGACCGAGCTTGACGGAAGGTCAAACGTTGGAGCTCGAGGACCTTATGGGCGAGTTTCCCCCTAACTTCAATGATGTCCCAGGCTCTACGACTTTGGTCGAACATGAAGTCCACACCCAGACCTGGAAGGAGCATCTGCAGACCTTGAGGGAGCCGTTCCACCGTCCCGCAGAAGCCAACCTGACCGTGAGACCCAGCAAATGCATCCTGGGAGCTGACAACGTCGACTGCGTCAGACATCCGATGGAAGAAGGAGACAACGGAGGATGCACTGACTCCAGGAAAGCCCACGAGATCACTGTCTTTGACCCTGGGCCGATGACGACCGCAACTGACGAGGGCGTCGTTTCCTTGGGGTTGAAAGAACATTGACTCTGTGTGAATGAACTGTGAACATTGACAATATCCAGATAGACTTGCGGATGGAAGAACATTGACTCTGTGTATATAAACCGAGAACATTGACAGTAAATGAGACAGTCTGAAGTAAGTTTTAATTCTGTACATTGTTTGTGCATTACGTTTCAACGTTGTTGAAAGAAATTGGGTAAATTTCTTCTTGAGTGGGGGGTTATGTTACGTTGAAACGTGAACGAAAGTATGTCGGAAGCGCGCACAATAGATCTAATCGTTTCGTTTTGCAAAGTATTCAATAATGGTGTTTATTTACCTTTGATTTGAGTTTGCATTGTTGTTAGGAGAGGCTTTGTATAACGTTGATAATTTGCGTTAGTCGATATTATTTGAGAATCTTCTGGATATGCGTGTTTACTCTTGATAGAAATTTCCTGATACATGTAGAAGCAAGAGGTCGTTCTGGAAGATATAAAAATATGTATTGACGTAAGTCAGTGATGACGATCTTTTATTCGATTGGTGGCAGTACGTCATTTTCTACCATGTACGAAATCTTTCCGGAAAAGAGAGAGGTTATTTAATCGTGTGCAGAGTTGCTGTTGAGAGAGTAAAATTGTTGATAGTGATTTGGAGAGTTGCTGTGAAAGTTGTTGAGTTGAGTTGAGAATTGTATGCAGTTGTTGGTGTGTGCTGAATAAAAGTGGAAAACTTCATACGTCGACTTTGTGACTTGTATGCTGTTTGGACGGGCTGTGTGAATAAACGAATCTGAGTTACACCCTATCAGGAATTCAAGCATCGGGGCTGAATCAGATACTGATAGGAAACACCAACATCGAACTGAGTGTAACACATGGAAAAATTAAGACTAAATATATCAATCATAAAAAAACCAATAAAACCATATGTATTTTACATGCTCTGTGGGTAGTCTTCTACACAGAAGTCACCGGCCAGGGCGGAGGAACCTCACGTTACTACAGGTTCAACGACCACGTGCTCAGGGCCAAGGCGAGCCACACTGTATTCGTGGATTTCGGCTGTGGCCAACAGCCTGGAGAGGATTGGGCCCTGCCAGGTCTTTTTTGCCCAAGACACAACACATGATGAGGCTATCCACTAATTCCATGCCGGATCGGTCGTCGCCCGGAACAAGGACCGCGCCTTCCGTTGGCCACCAGGACGGAGGTGAAAAGTATGCTACTGATGGACAAATTAGCAAGATCCGCACGAGAAACAACATCGTCATAGGAACCTGGAATGTCAGGACCCTAACTGCGGAAGGAAAATTAGAAGAACTGGCCCACGAGCTGGACCACTATCGATGGAACGTTCTAGGTATCAGCGAACTGCGCTGGAAAGGCCTAGGTGAAACAACGACTGACAAAGGCCACAAGCTCTATTTCAGCGGTAGAGATGACAGGCACGAACACGGCGTTGGATTCTTGGTCCACAAGAACATTCTAGCCACTGTCATGGGTTGCCGCCCAGTCTCCAGTAGACCCATTACCATCTGTCTGAGAGCAACCCCTTTCAACATTACCATCATCCAGGCCTATGCCCCAACATCAGACTATGAAGACAGCGAAGTGGAGGATTTATATGAAAATATACAGGCGGTCCTTGACCAAGTGCCGAAGAAGGACATAGTCATAGTGCAAGGCGACTGGAATGCCAAGGTTGGCCAAGATGCGCACCACAACTGGGGAGACACATGCGGACCCCACTGCAACAACGAGACAAATGACAGGGGTCTGAGGCTATTGGAGTTTGCCAGATACAACAATCTGGTACTGGCAAACACGCTTGGTCTCCACAAAAAATCCAGACGATGGACATGGCACAGTCCCGGCGGGGAACATCACAACCAGATCGACTACATCATGGTCAAGAAACGCTTCAGATCAAGCATCAACATTGGCAGGACACGCACTTTTCCAGGAGCAGACATTGGAAGTGACCACGATCTCGTGATGATGTCTTTCCGGCTCCATTTGAAGAGAGTAAATACAGCAAAGTGCACTAGGCTGAAGTTCGACCTGGACAAACTGCAAGACCCGGAGGTGGCAAAAATATTTCAGGCCACAATTGGAGGGAAATTTGCACCACTGCTTATTTTGGGGGCAGGCGAAGTAGATGTCAACACCATGACCAATACCTTCAACTCAGCTGTAACAGATGCCGCCACTGAGATCCTTGGCAAGCACCGACCAAAGAAGAAGCCGTGGATCACACCTGAACTTTTGGATCTGTGTGATAAACGAAGAGAGTTAAAAAAGAAAAAGAACACCTCACAGGGAGCTGATGTCTACCGAAAAATCAACAATGACATCCGAAAAGGCATGCGCACAGCAAAGGAGAACTGGATAGAAGATCAATGCCAGAAAATAGAGAACAATCTGAACAAGAACAACAGCAAGAAGGCCTACCAGGCTGTGAAGCGGCTGACAAGTGTTAAACAGCCCAAAGTCTCCACTATCCAAAGCAAGTCTGGCATTTGCCTTACAGAAGAACAAGAAGTCTTGGACAGATGGACAGAGTACTGCTCTGACCTTTACAACCATACACCAAATGGAGACCCATCAGTTCTAGCATGTCCCGAGAGCAGAGAAGAAGAAGAAATCCTCCCAATTCTCCGGGAAGAAGTTGAGGCAGCAGTGCAATCGCTGAAGAAAGGGAAGTCAGCGGAAGTGGACAACATACCAGCGGAACTGCTACAAGCAGGAGGAGAAGCGATGACTGATGCTCTCACCATTATCTGTAACAAGATCTGGCAGAGTGGGGAATGGCCTACACCATGGACCCAGTCGCTTGTCATCACTCTTCCCAAAAAAGGTAACCTTCAGGAGTGTGAAAATCACCGCACCATCAGCCTCATCAGCCATCCCAGCAAGGTCCTCCTGAAAATAATACTCAACAGGTTGAAACCACAAGCTGAACAAATCATAGCTGAAGAACAAGCAGGATTCATGGCAGGGCGAAGTACCACTGAACAGATTTTCAACCTCAGAATAATCTGTGAGAAATACCTACAGCACCAACAACATCTATATCATGTGTTCATAGACTTCAAGAAGGCATTTGACCGAGTCTGGCATGCAGCTCTATGGGCAACCATGAAAGTGTACAACATCAGCCCTAAAATTATAGAAGTCATCAAAAGCCTGTATGACAAGGCTACCAGTGCAGTCCTCCATAACAGCGTCATCGGGAACTGGTTCAGAACAACAATCGGTGTGCGTCAAGGATGCCTACTCTCTCCAACACTCTTCAACATCTTCCTAGAGCGCATCATGTCAGATGCTCTTGCAGATCACGAAGGCACAGTCAGCATAGGGGGCAGAGCAATCTCCAATCTTCGTTTTGCGGATGATATTGATGGATTGGCTGGAGAGGAACAAGAACTTGAACAGCTTGTACAGAGGCTTGACACCACCTCCAGAGCTTATGGAATGGAAATAAGTGCAGAGAAGACCAAAATGATGACCAACAACACCAATGGCATCAACACGGACATCAAAGTACAAGGCCAATCCCTCAACACAGTGCACAGCTTCAAATATTTAGGAGCCATTGTGTCAGACAATGGGTCTCGACAGGAAGTCCTCTCCAAGATCGCACAAACAACTGCTGCCCTGACAAGGTTGAAGCCCATTTGGAAAGACAGAACCATCAGTCTACATTCCAAAGTAAGACTGCTGCGCTCTCTGGTCATCTCCACCTTCCTATATGCTTGCGAAGCATGGACCCTCACAGCAGATCTCCAACGAAGAATACAAAGCATGGAGATGAGGTGCTACAGAAGACTTCTGTGCATTTCCTATACCCAACACATCACCAACGACGAAGTCCGACAGACCATCACACAAGCCATTGGACAACACGATGACCTGCTCACACTGGTGAAGAAACGGAAACTCCGATGGTATGGCCACGTCACCAGATCATCAGGCCTTGCAAAGACCATTCTGCAAGGCACAGTGCAAGGAGGTAGAAGAAGGGGGAGACCGAAAAAGAGGTTGGAGGACAACATTCGAGAATGGACTGGTTTGACACTGAGCGAAGCCATGAGGGCTGCTGAGGACAGAGAAAGATGGAGTATGCTGGTTAAACGATCATCTGTGGTGCCCCTACGACCTTTGGGTTATGGGACAGGATAGGATAGGATATTTTACATGCAGATTATGATTTATACAGTCTGATATTTAAAATGTACATTACTATGCAGACCCAAACTCAATATATATTATTCTAATTATCAATTATTTGAATTCACGCATTTGCCAAACCTACACTCACATATTGGCTCAACTACTCACGACTTCCAGACACAACAAAATATTCAATGTGTACAGCCTCCTGCCTAATCATTCTTTTATCCCTGCAGCCCATCATCTGAACAAACTGTCTTTCCTGATTGAAAACAATCACCTCTTTAAGTGTATTTGGACGAAATCTGTTACACATATGATAAACATACAACATGTGCAGCTCCGTTACTTCAGCGCCTGGGCAGAAAAGACAGCCATTCAACACACTGTGTAACGTAGCTATTCTTGTGTACTTTCATGTTACTAATGCTTAACCTCAATTTTACAAACGAGTCTATAAAACACTTCTGCTTAATACAGTCCAAATAAATGTATGTTTACAAATTGGTCTTAATCTATCTGTACTGACTGAATTGTTACTATTATTTAAGGCTGCATCCCAGTCTTGTTTGTTGATGTCAACGAGTCTGTTTAAATTGATAAATACGCTAATTCTCATTACCTACACCCTGAAACAGCCACACAAAGGTAAAGCCAGTTCTTTCCAAACTCTGAGCACTTTAAACAAGGCCTTTTCCTTTTATTGCCAGCTGATTTGCACTTCCATTGAGGCTCATAGCAGTTGTAAAGGTAAAGCCTAACTACACGTAGAAGTTTACAATCTCTAGTTCATTTCCTTGGACAAACCATTTTTAACTCTTCCCAAGAAATCACCTATGTCTAAAAACCACGACTTTACTCTTATCAATGTTGATAGTCAGCCCTAATTCCTGGCACATTTGGTTAACTATGTCTAGTTGAGTTTTAAATTTGCTGGTGAACAAGACAGCTATTCATTGCTTACAGGGTCCAGCGGACTGCTAAGAGCCAAAAAATGGAATACACAATCGGGACCACAACTTGGTTCAAAGAGGACTCACCCATGATCCGTATAAAAGATCTGCTGAAACAAACCTAGTGGTTGGAGGGGCCGGGTAGCTCAGTTGGTAAGAGCGTCTTGCTAGTAATCGAAAGGTCGCTGGTTCGAATCCCGGATTGGTCAACGTGTGATCATATTATTTTCCCCTTTACCAACAACTGGCCCGCTGGTGTCAGTATAAATCGGTCCAGTAGTCACCTATATGCGAAAGTGTCGTGTGACTATAATCTACAAACAACAACAACAACAACCTAGTGGTGACACTGAAGGCACTCCACGTGCCGGTCACTTTACAATAACGGCATCCCACGCAGGGGACGCTGAGGCTATCCTCTAATTTATCGAACCCCCGTTTACAAAAACAAAATAGAATATAAACATAAAATGTCAACAAAACACACACACACACACACACACACACACACACACACACACACACACACATATATATATAATGCCTACATTGCTAAATAACAACATCATAGGAGACCCTAGTGACCATTTGGCAGAAAGCGTCCAATATTCCCAAGATGACCCAACAGACCTCATACACAAATGAGGAGTTTGGGAAGAGTTTTCAAGAAAAAAGATAAGGGACTGGTCTAGCGAAGAAGAAGATAGTATAGTAGATTGATATAACATAGTAAGAATGAGAAAGAACAAAGGAGAATGACAGCGACAGTGAGAATGTAAAACACTAAATGTTCAGAAAGTGGGGAAACTATTTATTTGTTGGGTTGTTGTTGGTGGTGTGTGTGTGTGTGTGTTTGAACAAGACAGCAAAGCCAAGTCAGCAAAGAGCAATATGAAAGCTCAACAAGACCAGGCACGAGTCTCCAAGCCTGCACTGGTCAGCAACTCTGGATGCTAGCTCGTTATTTGTCACCTAGAACATTGTGGGGCTTAACATACAGCCTTGCTTTAACCCCCGAGGGCACTCAAATGTCTCCGTAAGTTCATGAATTACACAAACACAAGCGCGAGAACGGATTGGTACATTGATCGGATTCCCTTTACGAATTTGGATAAAGCACCACTTCTACATTGCAATACAAGTTTCTTTCTCAATTGTTTCAAACGCCTTCTTCAAATCGAATAAAGCTACATATAGTTTGCCTCCCTTTTTGGTCAGATACTTCTGAGTAGCAGCATATAGTGTAAAAACATGGTTTACGATGGAGTACCATCTTCAAAACCCTGTGTTTTGTTAATTTTATTAATTGCTTCGAACCATGTATAAAGTGGTTTAAAATTGATGTATAACACTTCCCTAAAAAAAAACTCAGCAGTGGTATATCTCTGTAAATGTCTGGTATTTCTAGGTCACATTTCTTTTAAATAGGTACTTTGATACGTTTAGTACATACCTCAGGATAATGACACTAGGGAATATTTAATTGAAGAGTTCGACCAAAACGTGAAACACAACGTCTCCACCACACTTCAACATTTCGCATTGAATGCCGTCGCAAACAAAAGCTTTAGAGAGAGAGAGAGAGAAAGAGAGAGAGAGAGACAGACAGACAGACAGACAGACAGACAGAGAGGGACAGAGAGAGAGACAGAGAGGGACAGAGAGAGAGAGAGAGAGAGAGAGAGAGAGAGAGAGAGAGAGAGAAAGAGAGAGAGAGAGAGAGAGAGAGAGAGAGAGAGAGAGAGAGAGAGAGAGAGAAATTGTTATCAAAAAGAAGGAAAGACAGAAAGACATTCAAAACAATGAAGAAGACAAAAGATTGCTATAAATACAATTCAAACACTCACTCCTTCCCTCGATGCCTTGGTCCTCTTTGCCCATGGTGCTGACCCGTGGTGATGTCCTTGACTTGGCCCCCAGCTCCGTCGGTTCGGTGGTGGAGCTGGAACTTAGAACAGAAGATTAGGAGGTGCATATAGCATAACATCATTCTCTCCCTCGTTCATAGCCACATCAATGTAGAGATCTCAAAGTAGGTGCACCTACTTTACGCGAAATCAAAACATTGGTGACTCTCTCTCACGCACCCAACCCTTTCCCCTTCCCCCCTCCCTTCCCGTCCCCTCCTCCGCGGCCGCGGCGTTCCGTCCTCGGCTGGCTGTTCTCTTCGTGGTGCTGTGGTCCTCGGGGCCTACTGAAAAGTGGAAAGGCAGAATTAGCGACTCGTGGGGGCCAGGACGCCTATTCCTGTCACAGATACGTGAGTATCTGCCCACTGCCCGCTAATTTCTAGGGAATGGGAGGAATCAAGAGCCCGAGGAGGGTGAGGCCTACCCTGGCCCTTTATTCCTGGTTTGTTAGAACTAACATCACAAGTCCTAAGTGAACTTTGATGTCAACCCTTACAGGGAGTTACCCTAACACTACACCATTTACCAACACCACACCATTTTCCTAAGATAATATGAAAGGAAAATACTAAACCGACATTTTTTCTCCACTGAAATCCTGAGCGGTTGTCGCGTCGTCGTCGCAGTCCCTCTCGGCGGCGTTGACTGAATGACGCAAAAAAACCCACAGTTCACTTAGCCTACAATGTACACTGTGGCATTATGGGAAAATGTGTGAACTCGATCTCACAAAACACTAAGTTGTTGTAACAAAATAAAGTAAGATCAGTGACACAATGTAGAGAAACTGACATTTTTAGTAGGCCAATCAGTTACTTTCTTTGTGTTTTTATGATTTTTTTTGTCTGGATCTTGCACTATAGAGGCACCAGTCTCGCCGTATCATCTTTGAGCATATAAACAAATATGACAAAATGGACTTACACTGTTTTATCACCGCATGGCAGATCATAACAGTAAATAGATAACGACTTCATTTTGCAGAAAGCACTGAAAAACAAAAAGTTGCAATGCTTTTTGTCAGGAGAAATGCAATTCCAAGGCAAAATCCTAAGTATTTGAGTCTATGACGGCCTGCTAGCGCCAAAACCTGATAATTACAAATATCATGAGATTATTACAAATAACATGAAATATTTACAATTATCAATGCATAATTACAATTATCATTGAAAAATTATAAAATCTTCGCTTAATCATGTTTAATTTTCAGTTTTGGCTCTAGCAATCCGCCTGGAAATGCGCCAAAACCGAAAATTGTAATTTTCACATATTAATTACAATGTTTAGTTCATAATTACATTTTGTACGTGATCATGCTTAATTCTGACTAAGGCGGCTTACTAGCGCTAAAACGTGTATTTACAGGTATCAGTAATAACAGTAATTAACACGTGTTTTGTATAATTCACATTATGACGGCCTACTAGCGCCAAAACCTGATAATTACAAATATCATGTGATAATTACAAATACAAACGACATATTTACAATTCACGCGCGTAAAAATTGTAATTATCAAGTGAAAATTAAAATTTTCGGTTTTGGCCTATTTCCAGACGGATTGCTAGAGGCAAAATTGAAAAAATACACATGATCACGCAAGATATTTGTAATGTTTGAATGATAATTGTAATTAACCCTTGATAATTGTAATTTTCCTATGATGTTTGTATTTATCTCATAATCTGTGTAATTATCAAGTTTTGGCGATAGAAAGGCGTGGCAAATACTGATAATAATTAATTAACACTGTAGATTACCGGCATCTCTGTAATTTACACAGAACACGTGTTAATTTCAATTATCTCATGCTAATGGTAACTCTCGGTTTTGACGATAGTAGGCCGTCATATGATTCATTTTGGCAATGAAGTAGGCCTATGTTGACTTAAAACATGAACGGGATGGTAAGTCTTTCTCTTTCCACTTTTTTTTTTGTCTCTCCCTTCCTCACCCCCCTTCCCCCTCCACTCTCACACACACAGCCATACTCGCACGGGGTCGTAGTGAATGAAATGAACGCTCTGTCTGTCTGTCTGTCTGTCTGTCTGCCGCTCTCTGTCTCTGTATCTTCTCAAACTCCCTCTTTGTCGCTCTCTCTCTCTCTCTCTCTCTCTCTCTCTCTCTCTCTCTCTCTCTCTCTCTCTCTCTCTCTCTCTCTCTCTCTCTTTCTCTCTCTCTCTCTCTCTCTCTCTCTCCTATTCTCTGTCTCTCTTTGTCACTCTATGTCTCTGAACCTTCTCTGTCTCTCTAGCTGTATCTTCTCTCTCTCTCTCTCTCTCTCTCTCTCTCTCTCTCTCTCTCTCTCTCTCTCTCTTTGTTGCTAACTCTCTCTCTCTCTCTCTCTCTCTCTCTCTCTCTCTCTCTCTCTCTCTCTCTCTCTCTTTCTCTCATGTGGTTTGTGGTTTGTTAATAGTATGAATGTGAGTGTGAGTGAGTGCGAATAGTTTGATGTTTCTATTTTTGGAGCAAGTTTTAATTATTATCGTTAATGGTATTGTTAAAGTATACAAAGTTAAATGACGTGTTGTAAGACTATGCTTAAAACCTTACTCCCATTTGATTACAATTTTCAACATCAACTTTTCTCTCTCTCTCTCTCTCTCTCTCTCTCTCTCTTTCTTCTTCTTCTTCTTCTTCTTCTTCTTCTTCTTCTTCTTCTTCTTCTTCTTCTTCTTCTTCTTCTTCTTCTTCTCTCTCTCTCTCTCTTCTTCTTCTTCTTCTTCTTCTTCTTCTTCTTCTTCTTCTTCTTCTTCTTCTTCTTCTTCTTCTTCTTCTTCTTCTTCTTCTTCCTATTTCTTGTGTAGCATCAGACGCGTAATCGTCATTTTACATCTATGGAGTTTTTATCTTCAGATGAATGAAACCTCACTGGCCAACTATAGCGTAGGGCAGACGAATGCCTGCGTCACACGCATACACTGCGTAGCCGAGATTAGCCGAGACGAGTGGCGAACGTATGACTCAGCCACGCAGTGTGAAAATGGTTGTCATTCCACTTCAACCAGTTGTATAGGTTTATATTTTTTTTATACACACACCCCCCCACACCCCCACACCCCCACCCACACACACACATTCGTATCCCTTCTCCACTCCCCCCTTCGCAAATACTTTAAATGCCCTTATGGCATACACCTTTTAATTAATATTTTGTTGACCTTTAGGATATTAGGGTTCTGTCTCTTGCACATTTGTATGTATTTAATGATGTCAAATTCTGTATTTATTTGGATTTTGAAAAGCTTTGCGTAGTTCTGGTACCCAGTTACCCTATTAATGTAGGCTTGGTATGACTGACATAGATCTTTTACTTTCTGAGGACGTAATCTTGTATCACTCTCGATCATGCCCGCTTCCGTCCTATTGTAAATAATATCTTTGCATTCAGAATGGGTGAGGAATGGCCGACAATATTTAGGCTTGAATTAGCCAAATGCAAAAAAATGACTGTAGACCTAGTAAT
Source organism: Oncomelania hupensis (assembly GCA_036898135.1). Lineage (NCBI taxonomy): Eukaryota > Metazoa > Mollusca > Gastropoda > Littorinimorpha > Pomatiopsidae > Oncomelania > Oncomelania hupensis. The sequence goes on along the minus strand of CM072512.1, from coordinate 76,032,751 downwards.
CGTTTGTCCAGTTTTTAAGAGCATATATAAGCAGAATGTGGAGTTGTTTTTATTTCACAATGCACACATCTGTAAGTCCACCAGTAATTTATTCTTTAATTTTGTTTTATCAGGGTCTTCTTGCAGTCCACTAAAAGCAGGACCAGGTTAGGTTGTAATAATACTAAAAACAAAGCACAATTCTCCCACATTCGCACTCCATATATATACACATGTCCTTTGCACATTTCCAACAATCCTCTTTCTTCTTCTTCTTCTTCTTCTTCTTCTTCTTCTTCTTCTTCTTCTTCTTCTTCTTCTTCTTCTTCTTCGAAATATAATGTATTTTCGACCCGTGCCGAGTAAACAAAATAATAATAATTACAGAGTCTAAATCCTTTTCTAATTAACTTCCAATCTGTACCCTCCGCAATCCCCACTCTCATCCTATTTAATGTATTCTCTGAAAGTGGGACCCGTTCCCTGAGTATTATTGTCCGCGTTCCAACAGAAATTTTTTGAACATTGAATTAAAAAAAAATTCTATATGTGTACCTTCAAACGATAGTTTTGTTGACGTACTCTGTTATTAAATCACTCCCTACTAACCACTGCGCAATGGTCCCCTACCAATCGCTTCCTGTGACTTATGTGTGTGTTTTGTTGGTGTTGCTGTTGTTTATTTTATTATTTTGGTTTATTTGTTTGTTTCCATGAGGTCCATTTTGGTACGAAACTAAAGTTCTAGCTTTTAGGTTTTATAGCGTTCTTCTACTATAATGACGCAGCAGAGTTTATTTTCGTAATCACTGGCTTTGTGTGATTTTTGCAAAGCAAAATGGCACAACCTACTTCAATTTAAAAAAAAAGTTTCATTTAAACCCCCATCTAAATAAGATATGTTTCATTTTAAACAATTCAAACTTTGCACTAAAGTGTACATTTGTCAAACATAACTTCTAAAAATGTCATGTTCTTTTGTGGAGTACTTTATTTTTATTGAATTCTTTTTGTTTTTTTAACTAAATAGTAAAAATGGCAGTATATAGAGAAAAGCGTAGAACAAAATCGCCCAGGTCTGAGGGAATTCATCTGACCTGATGCTTTGTGCACTTTTGAGTCTTTGGTAATATCCATTAATACGAAATATTTTCGAAATAGCATGCTTTGAACATATGTGTACATGTTTATTCAAAAGTGTAGTAATCATTTTCTTACTAAAAACATGTTTGAGTTAGAACAACAGATTAATTTGAAAAAGTTATCATAATTTTTTTTTTCGGAATAGGCATAGATGAGTATATGTGTGTGCGTGTTTGTGTGTGTTAAACCCACTTTTTTAGCACCACGTTACGTATTATTACATTTGCTTATTTGGTTAGAGCAGTTATATATTTTCTAAATAAGTCTCGTTTCTTTAGATCAACGTTGCTTTGCTAAAGAATTTTTTTACCTGGCGATTTTTAACACCCGTGTCGTGTTTGTTTCTTTACTTGTTAATTATGAATGTTTGTATTTAGTTGCAATTATTGTTATTGTTGCAGGAATGAATATATTTCTGGCGTTTTTCGTGTTGCTGCTGTTGCTTGCTGATTTTACGCCTAGGGCTGCAGCATCCATTCCTCTGATAGGTGAGTTTTCAGTAATGTGTTGCTATGGTAGCCATAATAATAGCCTTAACCTTTATTTTTGTGAGGGTGGGTGGCGGAGTGTGAAGCGACATTAATCGTTAATAACTGCAGCGTCTGTTCGTGCTACAGAGTATCTGTTTCAATTGAATGTACTTCTTCGCTACAAATGTTCTATGTATAGTTTAAGGACTTTGGTTATTTACAACAAATTATTAATTAAGGGAACTACAGTATCGGTTGCTTATACAAAATGGTTACTTTTATGTTTTGGCATGGAAGAAATATTCTTGTGCGTAATTATTTATTTATTTTTAAATAAGAAATTAGTAATTATTAACTTATTTTCTGTTCATTTTTTACGATACGAGTTATAATTTTGTGTCTCCATCTAATAATGAGATGTAATTTACATTCCTGATTGGTGAGTTTTACACACGACTTAGATCTTTAATTATTCTGTTTTGCTTTGATTTCTAGAGAAGAATTATTAATTCATGTTAATAAAAAAAGGTTTTAGAAGAGGGTAAAGGAGAAAGAGTCTAAGCCATTAGGAAAACAGATTGAGGCGACTGCTGTTGGCAGGTTCATTTATCAATCGTTAATTTGGTAGAGGGCGAACTCGTTTTTGTTAATGCTCTTTTTTGCTTTCCATGGTTTATTTTTACCCACTAACAAAAGACATCAACGCTGTGAAGGATGCTTGATGCCTAAAACAAACACCACAACAAAGTTGCCGTTGTGGTTAGTGTTTTTTTTCGCGTTTGTTCATTAATTCCTGAATGGCAGGCTCCACTTGAGAATTGCGCCGCGTCGGGAATTCTCGAATGGCGTGATCCACTTTGGGGATTACGAGTTCGCTCAAGATCTGATTCCTGTTGGGTATTTCCATATAATATTTTAAAATAGTCGGGAATCAGACTGTTCCTCAGTCAGTCGACATTCTGTCTGCACGCGCATAATCTGTTTGTTTGCGAACAGTTCAGTTAGCTCATTTAGGATAAAACAGAGTTACACCATCGCCACGATGTAAAAAAGCAATTTTATACATGCGGATTTTCAGTTATATTTTTACTTTTTTATTTTGTTGATGTGATTTTTGACACTTTATTGTCCCCTTTTATCGGGAAATTCTGGGCCTGTGGCGCGCCCACACACACATCACCAACGACGAAGTCCGACAGACCATCACACACACAAGCCATTGGACAACACGCTGACCTGCTCACAGTGGGGAAGAAACGGAAACTCCGATGGTATGGCCTCGTCACCAGATCATCAGGCCTTGCAAAGACCATTCTGCAAGGCACAGTGCAAGGAGGTAGAAGAAGAGGGAGACCGAAAAAGAGGTGGGAGGACAACATTCGAGAATGGACTGGTTTGACACTGAGCGAAGCCATCAGGTCTGCTGAGGACAGAGAAAGATGGAGTATTCTGGTTAAACGATCATCTGTGGTGCCCCTACGACCTCTGGGTTATGGGGCAGGATAGGATAGGATAGGATAGGATAGTGGCGGGCTCAAACCCAACTTACCTAATATTAGTTGTGGTTGTATTTTTGTTTTTGTTTTTTTTGCCGGTTGTGTAAACCGTAATACCCGGAGAAAACCCCCCGAGAAGTTGTCCTAGATGAAAGTAAATTCTATTCGAAGAAACACGACGCCAAGAGGCTGGATCGATCCCACATCTGTCAGGCACCGTTGTTTTCTAGCCTGTGGATAAGACAAATTAGTCTCGCCTTAGACCACTTGACCACAACGCTCGCTTAATGTATGCGAGTGTCTGGAAATACATTTAAATGGCGTGCCACCTTTCCCGTTTCTGATGAAATGCGTTTGCCCTGCTGCCAATCGCATACATGGGTGCGCTCAAAAGGGCAAGAGAAAGGTTAAAACGTTGTAAAAGCACTGCAACATAGTATGATAAAACAAAACAACTTGCTTTTGCTTTTCACTTTCCTCCCACGTCCTATATGTTTAAGACAGACAAGTAGGCTAATGAGACTGACAGTTTTATTCCCAGTAGTTGTTTCCCTTTATTTGGCTCCATTATCTTCCACTACTGTAACGGCAAAAATTGAACGTGTGTCAGCTGCATATGTTAACGAATTCTGGAAATAACTTCACGAGTCCTTGTACTTACAGCAGGTTATTTTAATATTATTTGTGTTAATTTCCAGACGTAGCTGGAACTATTTGAAACAGTCGGGAGTCAGAACGAGCACAATGTCGGTCGATCGGTCCTTCGGTCTGGTTGTCGGTCTGTTGGAAGCCATATCTCAAGAACCACTGAACGGATTTTGACCAAATTTCCAGGAACGTTGCCTTCACTCTCCCTGCCCCCCCCTGCTCATTTCCATGTGAGCAGGTGGGGTATAGGACATGAGATATAGATCTATGCTTTGTCATTGATTTTTTAGTTTGTATCACTCATGTTTGTTCAGCAGAGAAGACAGATTAAAATATTTCGTTAGCGCAGAAATAAACTAATCTTTTCCATTTTTGTAACCCCGCTCTCCCTTCACCTCTTCCCCTTTCGCACTCCCACCCTCCCACAGGAGAAAAAAACACATCCTCATTGCAAAAAGCAATGTTTTCACATTCGTCATTCCATGCTTGCCCAGCACACCACGCTATCCAAGCCAAATTCTTTATTTAAAGATGGTGTCTTGGTTTAAAGTTAACCGGCCGCAGGTCTATTGAAATTGCAAAAAAAAAAAAGAAATGTCTTATTCGCGCCTAGAGACGACTATTTGTTAATATATGTTTTTTTTCTCTCGATATAAATATTAGTGCTTGACCTCTTTTATTTTTATACTTGGTCAGTACATTGCACATCAACAAGATCTTTTAATAAACCGAAAAGTTCTGCTTTTACCTATACAAAAATGAGTTGTTGGGTTTTTTTGGTATTTTTTTTCCTGTGTACTATTTTTTAAATTGGAATCTTAACATAGTGTCAGAGCGTTTACCATGTTGTCTACAATAGTAGTCTACGACATGGATTATCTCCCTTAAAATTCAGGCATAGGCAAACCACAAACAAACGCAACCGAGCGTGACCAACTAAACTCAAATGCGTCGCTGTGGATTAGCCTACGGGAAACAGTTATGTATCTGTGATCTGGAGGTACACTCAATTACTGCGATAGAAATCGCCCTCTCTGCTAATGACGCCAGTGACCTTACCAGAGGCCTCAGTTACTTTTGTAAGCTGTTTATACACCCATCGGAGAGCTTTAGGCTTAATAATGTGGATTTATAAACTCTTTTATGACATCTATGTGTACACGTAGGGATAGCTCAGAGATAGATGGGCGGCAGGGATAGCTCAGAGGTTAGAGCGCACGACTTGTGTGAGTGCGTCTTGGGCGACGTGGGTTCGAATCCTGACTTCAGCAAACTATTTTGTGATTGCTGGATATTACGGGCCAGCGCCTTGAGAAGCTCTCTGAGCTTGTAAGTGCGCTATATAAGAGAAATCTCTTTCTTTCTCTTTTACACGTTTGAACATTATTATTATGACCTCAGGCTCATTTTAAACATAACAATACAATACACTATAACACAATACAGTACATCTTTTTGTCCACGTTCCACATTATCTATAAAAGCGGAAAATTGCCAAAGGCGTTGAGCGCAAACTTTACATAAAATAGTTAATGAACAAAGATAAAAATGTTCATGCGTAGACTACAACAATGATGTCATATGGCTCAGCTGGAAATACCCCCCCCCCTTCTCTCTCTCTCTCTCTCTCTCTCTCTCTCTCTCTCTCTCTCTCTCTCTCTCTCTCTCTCTCTCTCTCTGTCTTTCTCTCTCTTTCTCTTTCTCTTTCTCATAAGCTACATCTCTCTCTCTCTCTCTGTCTTTTTCTCTCTTTCTCTTTCTCATAAGTTACATCTCTCTCTCTCTCTCTCTCTCTCTCTCTCTCTCTCTGTCTTTCTCGCAACAAACCCTTTCAGCCTAACTCAGTGGTTCACAAACCAACACCACAGCCTCGCACCAAAACATCCAATCCCAGCTCTGTGGTTCTCAAACTCACACCACAGCAACCCACCAAACGCTCTTTCCAACACAGCTGCCCGGACCTAGAACCTAAGTGTGCTTTGGACACTGATGGTGACTCAAACATGCAAGATGACATCAGTGTGTGTACGGATCGTTCAGTACATGAGATTGCGTTTTCCGATACACGCTCTTCACTTGGCAAGCATGCTGTATCTTATAACACTAACTCACCTGACTCGTCTGATAATGACTGGCCACAACTCTCAGGTCTGAATTCAAATACAAAAACATTGATTCTGGGCGATTCTGTGGTAGCAGGCCTGCATGAAGCCAAGATGTCAGTAGCAAGCGAGAAATCCCAGGTTATTACAATTTCTGGGCTGGACAGGTCATCCCTTCTAACAGCGCTGCGGGGTACGGCTATTCACCCTGATGTCACTCTCTTGGTTCTGCATATTGGCATTAATGACTGCAAGCGTGGCTATGTGCTGGGTAACTCAACGTGGCGTGCAGTCGTTAAAGAATGTCGTCGTTGTTTCCCAACAGCTAGAATCATGCTATCTACCATTCTACCACACCGTGATGGTCATGATCACATCAGCTCTTGTATCAAAAACTCAAATCACTGCCTAAAACAAGTTTGCCAACAATTCACTGGAGTTGATGTAGTCGACAATGACACTGCCTTCTACACCAAGAAAGGGGGTATTAAAACAGGTTGGATGAGGGACGCTGTGCATCCGAACACTCGGGGTAGCAGTGGCCTGGCTGTCAACATCAAACGTTGCTACTCTGCATCTCTTATGCAGACCCCGCGTCGTCCTCAGCTGAAAGGCGACACTAGCCAAAAGTCAGTAGTACAGTCAGTCTGTGGTCAAGTTCTCCATTCTCAACAGAGCAAAGTTACACCACGTCCATCGGATGAATCACGGCAAAATCTAATGCTAATCCAAAAGCCCAAGCCACTGTATTCGGCGGTCGTGAGAGGTTCCAAATCGTACGCACCCACCTTGTCGCCTGCTGTTCCCCGCCAAAAGTTACCACAGCCGCTGTTAAACAACCCTGTGAGGCCCATGTCAGCGCACAATAGTCAACTGAATCGTCAGCAGCAACAGCAACTGCAGTTTCACAATGAGACACCTTTAGACCTCTCTAATCAGAGTCATTCCTCACCCCTAAACGACAAGGAAAAAAGCATACTTTTTGAATACCTTGTCCGACTCCTAAACTAAATGTTTCTAGGTCTAATAACCTAACTGTAGTTTATTTTTAATGGTGAATAACGTAGGTGCAGTCAACTTTCAAACATGACATGCATAGCCTACACTCAAACACAGAACACTTTTGTACTCGATCCTCTCCCCTCCTTTTCATTATGTACAGCCAAACTGTAACATTTCTGATAACATTCTTGAGCATTTATTCTTTGTGATAGAAACCCTTGTGTAACCTTAAATTTGTAATAGTATATATTTTATATTATTAGGTTTTGTTCTCTCTCTCTCTCTCACACACACACACACACGCACACACACATTGTATTGTGATTTGATATTCCCATCTACTGACTCTAGTATTTTTTGTTAATTTTAATTGCTTATGCCAATTCCATTTTAATTTAATATATAAGTATATTGTAACTGTTCTGATTCTTTTGCACTCATCCATACCTCCTGTCTCCCAACTACTTTTATTTTTTACATTTACTTTTTCTGTTAAATCTCCTCTCCCAATCCCTGTCCACCTTCCTCCATTGTGTTACCTTCTATAGAAGAAATGTCACTTACAACATGGCCTTCCAAAGATGGTTTTCGAATTGGCCATCTTAATATATGTCATGCACTCAACAAAACACATGAAATAGCATCAATTTTAAACAACCATAATACACCATTTCATATATTTGGCTTTTCTGAATCTTGGTTATGCACTCAGACTGTTGATTCTGAAATGGCGATACCAGGTTATTCTTTAATAATACGTCATAGAACAAGAAATCAAGAAACTGGTTTATTAATATACATTAGTGAAACGCTTAATTTCAAACGTCTACATTACCTTGAGCAGCATCAAGTTGAGTCTATTTGGCTTGAAATAAATATAAAACATTCAGCCCCAATCATCGTCGGATTCTTATACAGGCATCCTGATGTACATGTGGACTGGATTAGTAACTTTACTTCAATGATCGATGAACTGTTATTAGAATCTAAAGATTTCTTCATTTTAGGGGATTTTAATATTGACCTGTTTAAACCTAATAAACACTGGACCGATACTATTAAACTGTGCAACTTTGAACAACTAGTGTCAGGACCAACCAGAGTAGCTGCGACTTCAAGCACACTCATTGATCACATATATACAAATAACAAGACGCATGTTGTAGAAGTTTGTGTTCCAGTCTTTGCTTGCAGTGATCATTATCCTGTTTGTTTGACCTGGAAAAAGAAAGGAGCTAAAATACCCAAACCAGGACATAAAACTATAACATACAGATCTTTTTCCAAATTTATTACAGATGATTTTCTCTTTGACCTCAGCAACAGCGCTCTCTCAAATGTTTATAATTTTACTAACCCTGATGTTGCTTTAGCGTACTGGTATGACACATTTATGAATATATACAATAAGCATGCTCCTATATATACCAAAAGAGTTAAGTACTATTCCAAACCACCGTGGCTAGACACAGAACTGCAAAATGCCATTAAATTAAGAGATTATTTAAAGAAAAGTGGTAAAGAAGATGAATACAAAAAACAAAGAAATGCAGTAACTTCACTCAAAAGAAAAAAAAAGAAAGCATTTATTACAAATTTAATCTCGTCCAAAAACAGTTCTAAAACGATTTGGAAAGCAATTAATCACTTAACAAACAAATCCAGTATATCACCAGTGATTAAAGATATTTCTCCTAATATTCTGAATTTACATTTTGTTAAAATGTCTGATAGGATTATTACTATTGACAAATCAAAAGAAAACAATCTAGAGAAATTAGCAAACTTTTGTCATTCTAAGAACATTAAAAGCAAACTAGACATTCCTTATTTGTCTACAGAATTTGTACACAAAGCACTAATAAACCTTAAGCAAACAAATTCAAGAGGAATTGATGAATCGGATAGTAAAATACTAAAATTGTCTGCGTCATTTATTACTGACACTTTAACGTATATATACAACCTATGCATAGACAAATCACATTTTCCTATAATGTTCAAAAAAGCTAAGGTTATACCCCTTTTCAAGAATGGTGATAGCACTGACCCATCGAACTATAGGCCTATTTCGATTCTTTCTACTCTCTCTAAACCTCTTGAAAAGCACATAAATAATAATATTCTTGATCATTTCACTGAAAACAGCCTCTTACATGAAAATCAGTCGGGTTTCAGAGCTAAACACTCTTGTCACACAGCTCTTACATCAATGATAGAACAATGGCTAAATAATATTAATAAGGGACAATTTTCTGGAACATTATTTGTTGACTTCGCAAAAGCTTTTGATGTAATAGACCATGACCTTCTTCTACGTAAACTAAACCTATATGGCATTCATTCCAAATCTCTTGAGTTTCTTAAATCGTTTATTTCGGACAGAGAACAGTGTGTTTATGTAAATAACCAAAAGTCACAATTTGAAATTGTTACAGCTGGAGTACCGCAAGGATCTGTTTTAGGACCGTTGTTATTTTCTATCTACATAAATGATCTCCCCCTTTATATTTCTACTTCTTGTGAACTCTTTGCTGATGACACTACATTACATTCTCAAAATAGAGACTTGAATAAACTCTCCTCCTCATTACAAAAAGGGGCTAGTGAACTACAGGAATGGACTGAATACAACCACATGGCCCTCAATCCAAACAAAACAAAATCCATGCTAATTACAACAAGACAGAAAAGACAAAATGTATCAATAAAACTTCTTCCATTAAAAATTGGCAATACAATAATTGCTGAAGTACAGTGTCATAAACTACTTGGAGTAACTATAGACAATAATTTGTCCTGGGTAAAACATATTTCAAATATTAGTAAAACTATTTCTAAAAAGACTTACCAATTGTCAAGGATAAAGCATTTATTAAATTTACATTCTCGTAAACTATTTTACTCCGGTCACATTCAATCATTTATTGATTATTCTTCTACTATTTGGGATTCTGCCAGTGGCAATGCAATGAAACCTTTAATTAGAATTCACAAACGTGCAATTAAACAAATTTTGCTGAAACAAAAAATCTCTCCAGATGACTATAAACGGATCAATATTCTACCCCTTACCGACAGACTAAAATTTAATAAAGGCGTTTTCATGCACAAGGTCCTTTCTGGCAATGCACCTTCCTATCTTTCTTCTCTTTTTTCAAAAAAAACTGCCAGATCGTCCACAAAATTAAATGTTCCAATTCCAAGAATTGATCTCTACAAAACTAGTCTAGCTTATTCCGGTTCCATTTTGTGGAATAACTTTCCTGAAGATCTCCGCACTCCAGCATCTAAATTTACATCATTTAGAACACGTCTCCTAAAACACATTAAAAATTAAATACACATTAATTGTTAATGTTGTTGATTGAGATTAACAACATTAATTTGATTTCAATTGTTTGAAAAGGATTTTATCTAATGATGACTTTGTTTATTTGTTATTGTTCCATGATGTGAATGTTATAACCTTGAGTTGTATTTAATAGTTATTGTTAAAGCCCCAAGGGCAAGATGTAAAAAAGTGCATCCAGCGCTTATTCTTTTACCCTTGCAAAATAAAATTGTTATCTTATCTTATCTCTCTTTCTCTTTCTCTTTCTCATAAGCTACATCTCTCTCTCTCTCTCTCTCTCTCTCTCTCTCTCTCTCTCTCTCTCTCTCTCTCTCTCTCTCTCTCTCTCTCTCTTTCTCTTTCTCTCTCTTTCTCTTTCTCTTTCTCATAAGCTACAAAATTAGCTATTTAGACACCTTACAGTATACTCTTAAACCTCCCTCCCTCTCTGCCTCCACTTTCCATTCATATACAGAACCCACCACTTGTCTAGAACATCCGATGGTTTTTGTTAGTTAAACTATATTTAACACATAAACACGAGAGAACTACTTATAAGACAAGTCGATACAGGTTCTTAACCTTCAGATTTTTTTTGCTCAAGAGAAATCCAGTTTTCTTGAACTGTCAGATGTTTTTTTTTCAAGCATAGCTTAATTTTTTTTTCCCACCCACTACCCATCTCCCTCTCCCTCATCATCACTCAACCTTATTCCTCACTCCTGCCTCTCGTCAGATTAGTTGAGAGGAGGAAAAAAACAACTTGTTAAAACATAACGAGAAAACAATTATAACTGAAAATGATTTTGAATTATTAGATTTTTCAGGAGCAATTTCTATACGCCATTGAAATTTGTATGTCTTTTGAAAAAGAATTAGAAAAAGAACTCATTATTCACTTTCAATTGCAACCGCATCTCTCTTTCCCTTCTCTTACCCCCCCCCCCCCTCCCTCGCAACTTCTTGTTTCTCTCTCCTCTCCCCTTCCATCCCCCATTCTAGTTTGGTTGTGCAGACAGAAAAGCTTGTGAATCGTTAGAATTGTCGAGAGACCCAGTCACTTTAGTGGCGCCTACAATTAGCATACGGGTCGGCAAAACGAACGAAACATTTGAATGGTTCAAAATGTGTGTGTGTGTGTGTGTTTATATATATATTGGTCGTTCCATTGTTTCATTAATTAGTTTGCGCCTAACGATCTTTGCATCCATTATTTTATCATTTTGGATTGAGCTCAGTTGTCTTGGCATCATATGATGCGACCAAGGAGGCAAGTGGGCGCCCATGAAGGCTTAAGTTAGATCCTGTATCGGTCAGCGCCCTGAACAGCTCTTGAGCTGGAAAAACGCTATTTTAAAACCATTAGATAATAAATACATACCATTATTTTACGCAAAGGCTAAATACATTGTTCCTGTGTGATCTGAATTCCCAAAACCCTTGGTCGTATGTTGCGCTTTGGTAAACCCTATAGGTACAGATTGGGTCCCACGCAAAATAGCGTGAAATTGCTTCTGACAGTAACAAGTGGATGAAATAAAACTGCCAAAACAGTTTTAGCACAATATATATTTTCGGACTTTATAGTTTTATTTATTTCCGCTTCTTAACATGAAATGTGGCATTTGCATTAGTGGGCACACTGGAAACATAAAAGATTGAAATGAAAAGTTCAGTGATTTAATGTTTCTGTCCAACGGTTAACAAGATGGCGATTCATGTCAATGTATGTTCAGATACTCGCACATACAGCCAAATAATAATCGTTTTCAAAAGTGTTAACCCATATGAGCCTGAATTTTTTCCCCTGACGCTTTGCGTGTTTTCTGAGAGCAAGTATTGGTTTAAGACTGGGTCTAACATTGTGGTTTTGTTCTGCGTTTCTCGCGTCTGGAGCATGTTTTACAAGCGTCCCCATATGGGGAGGCTAGGCACGAATTTCCACATATTTGTACACACACACAAACTGAGAGCAAAGAGAAGTTGAACATGGTAAACGTCTTTTATTTACTGCAAGGAATGTTTCTAACACTGTAATTGTGTCTACTTATGTTGCTTAGCATAATTTTAACAGAAATAAAATAAAGTAAAATAAAATAAATAAAATAAAATAAAACCTGGGGGAGAAACATCTGGAGAAAATTTCCATAAACTTTTAGTAAACATTGTTACTCCAAACATCAGTTCAATATATGTCTTCATGTAAAAAGATTCTTCAAAAACAAGGCTAATTTCAACCTGCTCAGGGGGAGGTATTGAAAACCACAAAGCACTTGTGGTGCAAACCAACGCCGCACTTGGTACATATCTGTCGTGCTTTTTTTCCCGCAATGTGCGCACCTTCTCTGCTTTGTGATGCAATCCACCAGATGATATTTGCCTAGCGTCCCCATACGATGACACCGGTTCAGCATCATGCTGTAGCCAAATCATTCACTTTATCCAAAAAATACCAAAATTCAGAAGAATATGCCAAATACAGAGTGAAGAAATGGTGGTGGGCCATTTTCTCTTTCTGTCTGGATCTCTGTGTCCAGCAGACCTGGCACGTGTACCGTGCAACAGCTGCTGCAGAGGAATCTCCCATGGATCTCTTGGCTGTTCGTCGTGCCATTGCGAACACATATCTGAAACGGGCACAAAAACCTTCACGTATCGGTCGTCCCCTTGGTCGAACACCCAAGTGGGAAGGAAGAGTTCCACCAGCAGTCAGATTTCATGGTGGCGGTGGTGTAAAGAAGCAAATTGTAATGTTGGTCCTCTGTGTAAACTATGTGCAAGGGGAAAAAAATTGGTTCAGCCAATTTTAAGATACGACAAAAAACATCTTTGGAAAAGGATGAAGCTCATGAGCCTTGACCTTTGAGAAACTGCAAATATAAATGATATAGACTTAGCAGTAGTTAAAAGTACCTGTATCTTAAAAACTAATAATAATAATAATAATAATAATAATAATAATAATAATAATAATAATAATAATAACAATAATTCCTATCCTATCCTATCCTGTCCCGTAATCCGAAGGTCGTAAGGGCACCACAGATGATCGTTTAACCAGCATACTCCATCTTTCTCTGTCCTCAGCAGCCCTGATGGCTTCGCTCAGTGTCAAACCAGTCCATTCTCGAATGTTGTCCTCCCACCTCTTTTTCGGTCTCCCTCTTCTTCTACCTCCTTGCACTGTGCCTTGCAGAATAGTCTTTGCAAGGCCTGATGATCTGGTGACGTGGCCATACCATCGGAGTTTCCGTTTCTTCACCACTGTTAGCAGGTCATCGTGTTGTCCAATGGCTTGTGTGATGGTCTGTCGGACTTCGTCGTTGGTGATGTGTTGGGTATAGGAAATGCCTAGAAGTCTTCTGTAGCACCTCATCTCGCTTTGTATTCTTCGTTGGAGATCTGCTGTGAGGGTCCATGCTTCGCAAGCATATAGGAAGATGGAGATGACAAGGGAGCGCAGCAGTCTTACTTTGGAATGTAGACTGATGGTCCTGTCTTTCCAAATGGGCTTCAACCTTGTCAGGGCAGCAGTTGTTTGTGCGATCCTGGAGAGGACTTCCTGTCGGGACCCATTGTCTGATATAATGGCTTCTAAATATTTGAAGCTATGCACTGTGTTGAGGGATTGGCCTTGGACTTTGATGTCCGTATTGATGCCATTGGTGTTGTTGGTCATCATTTTGGTCTTCTCTGCACTTATTTCCATTCCATAGGCTCTGGAGGTGGTGTCAAGCCTCTGTACCAGGTGTTCAAGTTCTTGTTCCTCTCCAGCCAATCCATCAAAGTCATCTGCAAAACGAAGATTGGAGATTGCTCTACCCCCTATGCTGACTGTGCTATAATAATAATAATAATAATAATAATAATAATAATAATAATAATAATAATAATAATAATAATAATAATAATAATAATAATAATAATAATAATAATGCGGTTCAGTAATTCTGGAGATAAGGCAAACAATTTGCTTTGAATGAAACTGTTAAGTTTGGAGGGACAAACCGTCCAGATCCACTGACCGACATCCGGATTGCTCATACTTGTTTGTCCATGAATTGTCGAAGTACCCGTGCCCCCAAAAAGCTACAAACTCGGTTCTAAGTAACAGAGCAAAACGCGTTTATCAACAAAGTGACCCCAGCGACATGTACCATGCGGGAGAGCAAATGTGTTCGCAAGAGAAGCTGGCCAGAAACCCAGGAATCGATCCTATGAAGTTTAGTCAAAATCCGTTTAGTGGTTCTTGCGATATGCTCTTATGTGACAGGCAGACCAACCGACCAACATTTGGCTCGTCCTGATTCCCTACGGTTTTCAAAAGCATTCTCTGGAAATACAATAACACCGTTTTTGGGTGCTGCATCTCTTTGGTAACACCTATAATTAATTTCCAACCTCCGTTTTGCGGATGGCGTTGATGGATTGGTTGGAGAGGAACAAGAACTTGAACAGCTGGTACAGAGGCTTGACACCACCTCCAGAGCCTATGGAATGGAAATAAGTGCAGAGAAGACTAAAATGACGACCAACAACAACAATGGCATCAACAATGGCATCAAAGTCCAAGGCCAATCCCTCAACACAGTGCATAGCTTCAAATATTTAGGAGCCATTGTATCAGACAATGGGTCCCGACAGGAAGTCCTCTCCACACACAACTGCTGTCATGACAAGGTTGTAGCCCATTTGGAAAGACATGACTATCAGTCTATATTCCAAAGTAAGGCTGCTGCGCTCCCTTGTCATCTCCATCTTCCTTTAAGCTTGGGAAACATGGACCCTCACAGCAGCTAAACGACGAAGTATACACAGCATGGAGATGAGATGCTAGATAAAGTGCAAAAAACACCTTGTAAGGCACGGTGCGAGGAGGAAGAAGAGGCGGGTTACAGAAAAAGGTGGGAGGACAACATTCGAGAATGGACTGAGTGAAGCCACGAGGGTTGCTTAGAAAGAGAAAGATGGAGTACACTGGTTAAACATTACATTACATTACATTATTATTGCTTTAGGTCCAGCGGACTCTTCCGAGCCAAATCAGGACCGGACAACCCCTGATCCGCATAAAAGATCTGCTGAAACAACCCTAGTGGTAAAACTGAAAGCTCTCCACCAGCCAGTCACCCTACAACAAAGACATCCCACGCAGGGGAGGCCGAGGCCGCACTCCAACCTATCGAACCCCCGCTTACAAAAACAAAACAGAATACAAACAGCACTATAAATTATCAATAAAACACATACATATAAAATGCCTACATTGCCGAACAATAACATCATAAGAAGCCCCAGCGACCACCTGGCAGAAAGCGTCCAATATTCCCAAGCTGATCCAACAGACCTCACACACAAATAAGGAGTCCTGTCCCGGAAGAGTTTTCAAGAAAAACGGTAGGAGACCGGGCTAGCGAAGAAGAAGATAGTACAGAAGACCGACAGAACAGAGCAGGAATGAGAAAGAGCAAATGCGAAAGACAGCGACAGTGGGAATTTAAAGCACTAAATTTCCAGAAAGTGGGGATATTATTTATACTGAAACCCCCGGCACCCCAACGGGGGTACTGGTTAAACGATCATCTGTGATGCTCCAACGACCTTTGAGTTACGGGATAGGATAGAATAATGAAATTGGTTAATTATGTGGATTTAACTGGTACACCAAATTGTTTGACTGCATGCTTCATTAATTTTTTTAAATAAAATACGTTAATTCTGGAAACTTAATTTGGTCTTTTTGCGTCTTTATAATCGAGTGATTTGTAAAATACGCACATCTCGCAAAAATTGCATATTCAAACGCAATCCATAAGATCTGTTAGATCTTCCGTTTAAGCAGTAGCAATTTAATTACTTAAGTATTTTTTTAAAAATTTGTATCTAATTGTTTTTTTTTAATGCCTGATATAATCTAAATGTGTGAACAGACATTAAATGAAAGCTCGTTTGATTGACTGGTTGATTTGTTTCTATCCAGGGGCCTACTTTTGCCTGAGCATGTTTTTGATCACGTTGTCGACAGTACTAGCTTGCATAGTGTCCAACATGTTCTTCAGAGGCGTCCGAATGAATCGAGCGCCGCGCTGGCTTAGATCGGTAAGTGTTGTTTGACCGTTGTGGCCACAGTGATGACTGTTCTACCCCATCCCCCCCCCCCACTTCAGTTCGATGCACTCTATCTAAAATTTATTTATTTATGTATTTATTATTTTATTTATTATTCATAACGGTATACAACTCATTTACTGAAAAAAAATAAAAAATGATCCAAAAATGTACTTTTACTCTTTCGACGACTCGTGTACATTTTTTATTTTATTTTACTGTTTTATTATCTATGCTATATCTAGTTGCGTGTTTAAACTGTAATGTATAAATGTATATTTTTTATTATATGAACTATATTTGTTTGTTTGTTTATGCTGCATTGTCTTCTTAATCAAATGTGTTTTTTTTATTCTTTTACTTGCGCACGCAAGCGTGTGTAAATGCGTGTGAGCGCTAAGAGCAAACTGTCAGTTTGGATTTGCGCTTTATAAAATAAATTATTATTATTATTATTATTATTATTATTATTATTATTATTATTATTATTATCATCATCATCATCATCATCATCATCATCATCATCATCATCATCATCATCATCATCATCATCATCATCATCATCATCAATGTTAGTAGTAGTAGTAGTAGTAGTAGTAGTAGAGATAGTAGTAGTAGTAGTAGTAGTAGTAGTAGTAGTAGTAGTAGTAGTAGTAGTAGTAGTAGTAGTATTTAGCGCTTTTTCAACTGGCTTAATGTAAAAAATAAACGTCGATACCCTGTCCGCCATATAATAGCGATCTTCCCTGCTTTTCACTAAATCTTTGAGGGCTAGAAGTTTGTTGTGCGTGTATGAGTGGATCAAACAGGCGAGCGTGTATGTTGATACAGATTGCCGCGCTTTGAACCAGATTGGTAATTTGGGAAAAAGGCTAATATAACATCCATTATCATTGTTCTTATTGTTATTGTTCTTATTGTTGTTGTTGTTGTTGTTGTTGTTATTATTATTATTGCTATTGGTCAAAGACAGAGGAAACTGACGATGTCGATAGTGGTAGTGATAACGATGATGGGAGTGGAAGAGAAAATGATGGGAGGCAGTGGTGGAGATGATGATGAGATGATGATGATGTTGATGATGATGATAATGCTGACGACGACGGTGATGATGATGATGATGATGAGAATGATGAAAAAGAGCAGAATTTCGACAGGATGGCAAAATGTCTTCTGCTCCCAGGAATCGAAGAACACTCCGTGTGGGCGGTTGATGATGTGCAATGTTGTCAGAACAATAAAATACAAGACTGTCTTGTATTCATATTCCTTTAAATGGACCTACTTTGATAATGCCCCCTGTATAGATCCTTTTAAAATTTATAGCGAATGTTGCCCCTCTAACAAAATACAACAAAAAATAACTCGGTCGATAGTATAGTTAAGTTTTAATTGAATAAACTCCGTAGTTTTTATGGGGCGCCAGGTGTCCATTTATTCTATGTGACTATTCTATACACAGAATAAATTCTATGCACATAGAAAGCATTCTATGCACACAAAAAGCATTCATTAGTTGAAATTCCATTTATAAAAAAGAAACCAATATTGTAAGTCATAGAATAAAATTCTTTGTATAGAATAACATTCTATAATATAGTGTAAAATTCTATGTCCTTAATAAAATTCTATGTATAGAATAACATTTTATAATAGAGAATAAGATTCCATGTATGTAATACAATTCTATATTATAGAATGCACTTGTATGCATAGAATTATATTCTATAACATAGAATGAATTCTATTACAAAGAATGAATTCTATTACAAAGAATGAATTCTATAACATAGAATTTATTCTATGTGCATACAATTCATTCTATAACATAGAATGAATTCTTTAACATAAAATACATTATATGACATAAAATGAATTCTATGTGCATAGAATAAATTGTATAACATAGAATTAATTCTATAATAAAGAATGAATTCTATATGCATAGAATGAATTTTATAGCATAGAATGAATTCTATGACATAGAATTCATTCTATGACATAGAATGAATTCTATAGGCATAGAATGAATAGTATAACATAGAATGAATAAGATGATATAGAATGAATTCTATGACATAGAATGAATTCTATAACATAGAATGAATTCTATAGCATAGAATGAATTCTATGTTACAGAATGAATTCTATGTCGTAGAATTCATTCTATGCTATAGAATTCATTTTATGCTATAGAATAAATTCTATGTCATAGAATTCATTATTTGCTATAGAATTCATTCTGTTATAGAATTCATTCTATTCATAGAATTCATTCTATGTCATCTTATTCATTCTATGTTATACTATTTATTCTATGCTATAGAATTCATTCTATGTCATAGAATTCATTCTATGTCATAGAATTCATTCTATGTTATAAAATGAAATCAATACATACACTTTTTTTAAAAAATAGTAAAACTGGGGCACTGTCGAGGTATAGAGAACATTTTTTATGGCATGGGACTGTATTGCAGAGAGATATACACATTGCCACATCCCATCATTACACCACATCACTCTACATCACACTGCACCACAAATGTGATGGGTAGGTGTGATGGAGTGATTAGGTTATGTGATGATGTGGTCTGATTCACTCGCTTTTAAGGCGTAATAGAACTGTATTGCAGATACATACATACACATTACCACATCACATCACCACACTACATCACTCTAAATCACACCACACTGCACCACAAATGTGATGGTTGGGAGGGGTGGGGTGATTAGATTATGTGATGTGATTCACTGATGCCATGATATGTGCTGTCTGCTGCAATGTGAAGATGTGCTGCTGCTGTGATGTCGGCTGATGTGATGTGATGATTTGTTGATGTGATGTGATTTTATGTGGTGGTGAGTTTTCACGATGATGGTGATGAAGCAATGTGATGCAGTGATGTGATGTGATGATGTGATCGATGTGTGCATTCTATGTTATAGAATGTTCATTCTATAACATAGAATGTTCATTCTATAACATAGGATCCATTCGATAACATAGAATGTTCATTCTATAACATAGAATGGTCATTCTATAATGTAGAATTCATTCTATAACATAGAATCCATTCTATAACTTAGAATGTTCATTCTATAACATAGAATCCATTCTATAACATAGAATGTGCATTCTTTAACATAGAATGCATTCTATAATATAGAATGTTCGTTCTATAACATAGAATCCATTCTATAACATAGAATGTGCACTCTTTAACATAGAATGCATTCTATAATATAGAATGTTCATTCTATAACATAGAATCCATTCTATAACATAGAATGTGCATTCTTTAACATAGAATGCACATTCTATAATATAGAATGTTCATTCTATGCGCAACTAGGTCATTCTTTGTGAAACGAGGCTATGAGGAATAAAGGGACATGTGCACGCGCGTGAGAACTGAAGAAATGGCTGACGTGCCAAGCGTTCTGCGGGCTTTATCAGACATTAGAACAGGCTCAAATCGCACGATACCGAGTCGATTGCAAATCGGACAGCAGGCAAGTAGTAGTTCTGACGTCATCACGTAGCATTCGCGATCGGATCGCAAACAAAATCGTTGCACAATCGGCATGTGTGGCGGGGCCTTTAGGTTTCTTGATGCAGACGACTTCAAAGCAGTGTGAGTAGACCGCGTAGCAATAAAAAAAAAAATTGACGTCACACCCTCCCCTCCCCCACCCCCCCTCCGCCCCTGCGTGCTTACTTTTTCATTACAATGTGCTGAGGTTCTGTAAGGGTTTATAGTGACAAAATCTAATTAAATAATCAGTTCTTTTTGCTCAATACCGAAGAAATAACCGTACTGTACACTCATAAAAAGCAATAATTAATATAATTAAAGGTCGAATATTGCGATACAACTCTGAGACATAATAATTATTGCAAAAAAAACTATTTCACCCCAGGCGTCCCCCCATAACCTATTTTCAGCTAAATAGCTCTGTTGAGAACTTGGCCTCCCTTTGTAAGAACACCCAGAGTGATGTGGTGTGGTGATGGGATGTGGCAATGTGTATCTCTCTGCAATACAGTCCCATGCCATACAAAATTTTCTCTATACCTTGACAGTGCCCCAGTTTTTACTATTTAAAAAAAGGTTTGTATATTGATTTCATTCTATAACATAGAATGAATTCTATGACATAGAATGCATTCTATGACATAGAATGAATTCTATGACATAGAATGAATTCTATAGCATAGAATGAATAGTATAACATAGAATGAATAAGATGACATAGAATGAATTCTATGACATAGAATGAATTCTATAACATAGAATGAATTCTATAGCATAGAATGAATTCTATGACATATAATTTATTCTATAGCATAGAATGAATTCTATGTTACAGAATGAATTCTATGTCATAGAATTCATTCTATGCTATAGAATTTATTCTATGTTATAGAATTCATTCTATGCTATAGAATAAATTCTATGTAATAGAACTCATTCTATGTCATAGAGTTCATTCTATGTTATAGAATTCATTCTATGTCATAGAATTCATTCTATGTAATCTTATTCATTCTATGTTATACTATTCATTCTTTGCCTATAGAATTCATTCTATGTCATAGAATGAATTCTATGTCATAGAATTCATTCTATGCTATAAAATTCATTCTATGCATATAGAATTCATTATTTATTATAGAATTCATTCTATGTTATACAATTTATTCTATGCACATAGAATAAATTCTATGTCATGCAATTTATTTTATGTTAAAGAATTCATTCTATGTTATAGAATTCATTCTTTGTAATAGAATTCTTTCTATGTTATAGAATATAGTTCTATGCATACAAGTGCATTCTATAATATAGAATTGTATTACATACATAGAATCTTATTCTCTATTATAAAATGTTATTCTATACATAGAATTTTATTATGGACATAGAATTTTACACTATATTATAGAATGTTATTCTATACAAAGAATTTTATTCTATGACTTACAATATTGGTTTCTTTTTTTATAATTGGAATTTCAACTAATGAATGCTTTTTGTGTGCATAGAATGCTTTCTATGTGCATAGAATTTATTCTATGTATAGAATGGTCACATAGAATTAATGGACACATGGCGCCCCATAGTTTTTGCGCCAATTGATAACAACAGCCGTTGACTAGCCAGCCAACATTGCCGAGCTAAAAATAGAAGCTACCAAAGCCGGTAAGAGACAGAACCCGTAAAATCAACCACTGCTGCCCTGGCGAGTTTGAATCCAATTTGGAAAGACAGCCTACATTCCAAGGTAAGACTGCTGCGCTTCATTGTCATTTCCATCTCCCTATATGCTTGCGAAACATGGACCCTCACAGCAGATCTACAACGAAGAATACAAAGCATGGAGATGAGGTGCTACAGAAGACTTCTGGGCATTTCCTATATCCAGCACATCGCCAACGCCGAAGTCAGACAGACCATCACACAAGCCATTGGACAACACGATGACCTGCTCACAGTGGTGAAAAAATGGAAACTCCGATGGTATAGCCACGTCACCAGATCTTCAGGCCTTGCAAAGACCATCCTGCAAGGCACAGTGCAAGGAGGTAGAAGAAGAGGGAGATCGAAAAAGAGGTGGGAGGACAACATTCGAGAATGGACTGGTTTGACACTGAGCGAAACCATCAGGGTTGCTGAGGACAGGGAAAGACGGAGTACGCTGGTTAAACGATCATCTGTGGTGCCCCCACGACCTCTGAGTTACGGGATAGGATAGGATAGAATAGGTAAGGTTTTTTGTTTTAGGTTGATAAAATTGATCCTGCCCTACCCCAGCCATCAGAAATACTTCCAACCGCGTGGATCACTCAAAAATACGGTCAACGGTCACAACGCTGTTTAAAAACAGGGGAAATAACTCCCCGTCGGAACCGAAGTGGAAAATTCAAGCTTTAACTGTTGGTTTGAGCGATAAAAACACACTTTTATCATTATCTAATGTAATAACAAACTTGTTTCTTTTACATCAGGTCTCTAAACAAAATATGGCCTTACATAACGAAGAAAGTCGCCAACTCATGTGCTGTGTCTCTGATCTGTCCTGAATAGACTATTGCAACAGTCTGCTTGTGGGTCTCCCGCAGGTTCTGCTCCAGAGAATTCGGGCTCCTCAGCTAAATTTGTGACGAGGAGCAGGAGATCGGATCAATTTGTACTACTTGACGTTCCAGATACAGATCCGAATCCAATGCACACATAGCGTTTTATATGTAACAGTGGAGGTAAACGGAATGGATGCTTCGCCGATCTACAAGATGGTGATCGGCACTTGAGCTTACCTAGTTGGTGGTCCACAGAGCAAGATCTTCTATTCAATCCTATCCTATCCCGTAACTTGGGGCACCAAAGATGATCGTTTAACCAGCGTACTCCACCTTTTTCTGTCATCAGCAACCCCCATGGCATCGCTCAGTGTCAAGCCAGTCCATTTTCGATTGCTATCCTCCCACTTCTTTTTCCTTCTCCTTCTTTTTCTGCCTTCTTGCATTTTGCCTTGCAGGATGGTCTTTGCAAGGCGTGATGCTCTGGTGAAGTAGCCATACCATCGGAGTTTCCGTTTCTTCACCATTGTGAGCACGTCATCGTGTTGCCCAATGGTTTGTGTGATGGTCTGTCGGATTTTGTCTTTGGTGATGTGCTGGGTATAGGAAATGCCCAGAAGTCTTCTGTAGCACCTCATCTCCATGCTTTGTATTATTCGTTGTAGATCTGATGTCCATGTTTTGCAAGCGTATAGGAAGATAGAGGTGACCAGGGAGCGTAGCAGCCTTACCATGGGGTGTAGACTGATGGTCCTGTCTTTCCAAATGGGTTTCAACCCTGTCAGGACGGCAGTTGTTTGTGCGATCTTGGAGATGATTTCCTATCGGGACCTATTGTCGGATACAATGGCTCCTAAATATTTGAAGCTATGCACTGTGTTGAGGGATTGTTCTTGGACTTTGATGTCCGTGTTGATGCCATTGGTGTTGTTGGTCAGCTGTTCAAGTTCTTGTTGCTCTCCAGCCAATCCATCAATGTCATCCGCAAAACGGAGATTGGAGATTGCTCTACCCCCTATTCTGACTGTGCCTTCGTGATCTGCAAGGGAATCTGACCTGATGCGTTCTAAGAAGGCGTTGAAGAGTGTTGGAGAAAGTAGGCATCCTTGACGCACGCCATTTGTTGTTCTGAACCAGTTCCCGATGACACTGTTGTGGAGGACTGCACTGGTAGCCTCGTCATACACGCTTTTAATGACATCAATAATGTAAGGGCTGATTTTGTACACTCTCATGATTGCCCACAGAGCTGCATGCCAGACTCCTTCAAATGCTTTTTTGAAGTCTACGAACACATGATATAGATGTTGTTGGTGCTGTAGGTATTTCTCGCAGATTATTTTGAAATGGTTCAGTGGTACTTCGCCCTGGACTGAATCCTGCTTGTTCTTCAGCTATGATTTGTTCAGCTTGGGGTTGCAACCTGTTGAGTATTATTTTCAGGAGGACCTAGCTGGGATGGCTGATGAGGCTGAAGGTGCGGTAATTTTTACACCCCTGAAGTTTACCCTTTTTGGGAAGAGTGATGAAATGCGACTGGGTCCATGGTGTATACCACTCCCCACTCTGCCAGATTTTGTTAAAGATAATGGTGATGGCATCAATCATCGCCTCTCCTCCTGCTTGAAGCAAATCTGGAGGTATGTTGTCCACTCCCTCTGACTTACCCTTCTTCAGCGATTGCATTCCTGCTTCAACTTCTCGGAGAATTAGGAGGACTTCTTCTTCTTCTTCTTCTTCTTCTTCTTCTTCTTCTTCTTCTTCTCCTTCTTCTTCTCTGTTCTGGGGACATGTTAGAACTGATGGGTCTCCGCCTGGTGTGTGGTTGTAAAGGTCAGAGCAGTACTTTGTCCATCTATTTAAGACTTCTTGTTCTTCGATAAGGCATACGCCAGACTTGCTTCGGATCGTGGAGAGCAAGTTCTCAGTCTTCTGATAATTCAGCTTTTATTTTTGTTCATCCATCGCTTTCTGTCAATACAACAGTCCTCAATGTTTCTGACATATTGGGCACCCCCAATTGGAGCTTTGTATCATCTGCAAAAAGGTTGTAACACAGAGGATAGCTGCTGATAACTTTGGCCAAACCTCTCGTGTATAAAGAGAGAACAAGAGAGGCCCCAATACAAAGCACTAAGAGACACCACATGTAAGCGTATTTATAGATGAACAGCACCTACCTAAATGAACCTCCTGAGTGCTCCTTGTCAAGTAAGATGAGAACCACGCCAGCGCAAGACCGTCCAAGATAATACCAGTTTTCAATTTGATGAACATCAACGAGTGATCTATGGTTTCGAATGCACTGCTCAAATATAGCAGTACCAGCAACGTATAATCTGCCGAGTCTAGTATAGACAACAGCTCATTCATGATTCTTAGCAGTGCTGTTTCTGTGCTGTGCGAGCATCTGTATGCCGATTGAAATTTGACCTGCGTGGTGTGTACACCTAGATGACAATGCAACTGATCAGCAGCTGCGCGCTCCAAGATCTTGGACACGAAAGATAGATTCCAAACCGGACGATAATTGCCTAGTTCATTGGGGTCAGTAGTGGGCTTTTTCAAGAGAGGTTTCACATCGGCTCTCTTGAAAGCGTCAGGAACTACACCAGATCCCTCTATTTAGTATCTTGAGCACCTGCTCATCGCTAGTGTATGGAAATTGGAACAAAGGAGTAAGGGATTAGAGAGTAAACTCTATGTTATTTTTAGTTATTTTTTACTGTATATGTTGGTGGCTGTGATGATGATGATGATGATGATGATGATGATGATGAAGATGCTGCTGCTGCTGCTGCTGATGATGATGATGATGATGGTAAGGATGATATGCTAAATATGTAGAATCACGATCGTTAACTCAGAACTATATACCTCCTACCTTCCCAAGTCGCCCGAAGCGTGAACATTTCCAACTCTCTTAGTGTCATTGTTGTTTAGCAACGCCAATTGTGTATGCAAATTAACAAAGAAGTTTAAAAAAAATAAAACTTGTATTCCTTTTGAGAGCAATTGAACTGAAAATAAATTATTAATAATGATTTAATGTTTCCCTGTTTTGGTGTCTATTTTGAAAAAACTTGCTATATTGTATCAACGCTTGTTCGAGTGGACTTGCAAAATAATGCTCGCAACAAAAGCCATTAAAAACAAAACTGCAAAACTTGTATCCTCTCCAGAGAGAGAAAGCAAGAGGAGGGAGAGAGAGAGAAGAGAGAGAGGGGGGCAAAGAGAGAGAGAGAGAGAGAGAGAGAGAGAGAGAGAGAGAGAGAGAGAGAGAGAGAGAGAGAGAGAGAGAGAGAGAGAGAGAGATTCCATAGTGGTACATGCATAATAGAGTGCAAGAATTTCTCGCCGTTTTCTTCTAGCTCTCGTTGTTTGTCCTTCCATGTCCCATTTTTGTTTCGGGAGTGCAAGGGTTAGGCTAGAGTTTGAGTGTGTGTTAGGCTGGGGAATAAGGCAAGGGGTGCTGGTGCTAAGCGCGGGTTGCGAGGGGAAAGATATTGGAGATTAATTCATTTACCCTTATGCTTTCCAGTGCATTATTTAACAGCCGAAACGGATGAGTTATTTTGTTTATTGTTAATTGCATTAGAGTGCTAACACTTTTGTCAATAATGCATTTGTTTAACAGTATTCTTCTGAAACCTATTGATCTTTCTGTATGTTGGTCCGTCAATCCTTCTCTGCTCTGTGTGTTTCTATATGTCCGTCCGCCTGTCTCTCTCTAACTTTGTGTAGGTTTCTCATCTCGGTGCTTGTCTGTCTGTGTCTGTCTCTCATTTTTTCTCTCTCTTTTACAGTCTTTCTTTCTTTCTCTCTCTCTCTTTCTCTCTCTCTCTCATTCTCTCTATCTCTCACATACACACATTAAGAGGAACACAACCCAACAGTACATTACACCACACCACACTATACACACTGTCCCCCAAACCTGTACACACACTTACACACACATACTTTCTCTCTCTCTCTTTCTTTCACACACACACATCTGCACACACACACACACAACCACACACACACACACAATCACACACACACACACACACAAACGTGTCTACAATGAAAAGAAGATGTGGCTATATATAAATAAATGAGCAGTTTTATTGTACCTTGAGGCATTTTCCTGTGTGTCGCCTTTGTTGTGCACTGTCACCTGGTTAAGTCTTGTGTTTTATATGATGTGTAATTGCGTGAACATGAAATGGAGTTATCTGTTTTTTACAAAGCGCCCTTACCAGCTCAAAGAGATGCTCAATGCACATAATGTAATCTAACATCAGGGCACGTAACACCGATTTCACATTCATATATGAAGAAAGCATTTAAAGCTGATGGAATGTGATTCTTAATGTTAACTTCCAATGGAAAGGCGATCATGATGTGTGTGTGTGTGTGGGTGTGTGTGTGTGTGTGTGTGTGTGTACAAAGACGTAACTCATATTTATTTGAACGCTCTTTACTGTTAAAACAATACAACTTGGCTGTCACTTCATGTTTATTAGGTAATGACTTGATTCTAAGTGATTTAAAATTGCTATGTGGTTGACTAACAAAACATTCTTTATATCTTTTTTACGAAGATTATAATTTGTTAAACGCATAACCCTAAGTGTGAACTTTATACTGGTTCATTTCATAGTTGCCGAAATTGCTGTCTCCGTCTGTCTCTATCTGTGTATCTGTCTTTCTGGCTTCTCTCTCTCTCTCTCTCTCTCTCTCTCTCTCTCTCTCTCTCTCTCTCTCTCTCTCTCTCTCTCTCTCTCTCTGGCAAGAGTGGAATGATCATATTGAGAATAGTGACAGATTTAGTGTGTATAGAAGGTTTTGTGCTCCTACTGCGATACGATGCATACCTACTTACTTACGAATGAATATGGATAACCATTTGAGATATTTGATGACTAAATTTCGCTTTGGAATTTCTGATTTGTTTGTACATTTCTATAGATATAGGAATCATGAACCTCGCAATTTGTTATATACATTGTGTAATGATTTTGTAGAAAACGAAATTCATTTTTTGTTATGTTGTTCTTTCTTTGAAGATCTACGAAACCAATTTATTTCTCAGAAATATTGTAGAACACTCCACATGTCTCGTTTTTCTGTGTTGATGGCGTCGAGTAATGAAGAGTGCGTTAGAAAAGTATGCATATTCCTGTATAAAGCTTTCAAAGCGTGAGAAACTGCAAAGGAATGAAAATGTTGTCTTTGGTTTGTTTTTGTCTTGTTCTCTGACATCACGTTGAACATTTGCATTGATATGTACCTTTGTATACTCCCCTTCAATTAGGGGCATAGGCCTTATATTTAAATAAATTCTCTCTCTCTCTCTCTCTCTCTCTTATTCCAACAATACAATATTGCTATTATTTATTTCGTATAGTTTAAGCTAACTATATGCAATAGTATTGTAACTTGTACATAACGTATTCATAGACAACAAAATATGGTCTTCTTTGTTGATCATCTCCTACACAGCTGGAATCTGTGTGTACAGCACAGTTTCTCTGACGTCATTAAGTTTACTGTAGAAACAGTTTATGTAGGGCTTGCACTGTAAAAGTGAAATTAGCTTTGGAGAAACAATTGCCAATAACAAAAATATGTTTTAGAAGTTTTATTTTGTATTTGTATTTATATTTGTATTTTATTGTACATTATTTTCATTCACATTTATATTTCATTGATGTAATTCTAGTTTATATTTGTATTTGATTTCTTTATAAATAAACATTCAGATGGCATTTCACTCATCGCTATTTTTTTTAGTTTTTGAATTTGTCATCTGATGAATCAAAAGAGCACATATCTTTGCACTCAGTTGGTCTTTGCATGATGTTTCAGTGTGTGATCGACAGCCTGGCGCGAGGCCTGTGCATACGGGATTCGTTCATCCCCAAGCCACAGGACGTTACCACGCCCAAGAAGACGTGGTCCACCTTCGTGTCCACGTACCGCAGTTTCTCGGACCCGGAGACGCTGTGCGCCAAGGTGCACCTGTTGGACGTCGACAACAACCTCAACCCGAAGACTGGAGACCTGGCTGACTGCGCAATGGAAGACTTTCTCGCCGATGCCTCACCAGTGGCAGGACCTGCAGCAAAGGCGTCTGGCATTAGCCGCAGCAGCAATAACAGCAACAGCAGCAGCAGCCTGAACGACTGGCTGGACGAAATGGAGGAGGAAGGCGAGAACGAGGAGCAGATAGCTGAGCTGATGCTAGGAGAAGTAGGGGACATTCGTGAGATGATGACGGATTGGGAGGAAGCCAGGGAGAAAATGGAATCGAAAGACCGCTGGGTCAAAGAGTGGCGGATGATTGCTATGGTCCTGGACCGCTTCTTTTTCATTCTTTATATCGGTATCAACGTGATCGGTTTGCTGGCTATGTTTCTTAGAGTCTTGTTCCCAGATTAATGTGCTTCATGCACATACAAAACATCTACACCGTTTGTGAATGACAATAAGTAGACACACAAGTATATCAACTAACAAGTTAGTATCTCCCTTCTATGTCTCTGTCCGTACAACCGGTTGCTTCCCTTTACGTGCTTTGCGCTCCATAGAGCGTCGTCGGCCTAAAATAATTTTTTAGAAACTTCAAAACCCAGGGGAATTATGGATAGGGAAATTTTTTTCTGAAATGCCGTCGGCAGGACTCTTCGCGATTGGTACATGGCACACGAGACACACGCACAATGGCGTCACAAGAAGATTGGTTAGATCTGAATTCGTCTAATTTGACCTCGCATGCTGCTGGAAAACAATGCAATTTGAATTTGCTTTCAAAAATCAAAAGAGAGCGAGACCACAACAAAGTACAACGAGCCAAGACGACGCAAACACTCAAGGCCGACAGAACAAAAAGCACACAAACTACAAAAGGTAAGTACCCGTGAGCATACACAATAAAGTAGGCCTAACCACCATTGCAAAACAGGATTGATCATCACCATGATTGAATTTTTCCACCCCACCTTCCAATCGGTACGGAATCGAACATATGCTCAAATCATCATATCTTTGACAGAACTTTCATGTGCATTATACTGTGTGATTCAAGCGATAAATGAACCATCACATAGAAGCGATCTGAGCAGCTGACTCGATGACAATGGCGAACAATCGTTCACTGAGACTCACGATCGCCTGCACTGAGCTCACATACATGTGTGCATGTTTCTATAAATCCATCGTGTTCTCCTTCGATAATTGAGCAAAGCCTTTGTTCACTACCAGAAATATGCAGTTCCTCTCCCAGCTTTCGTTTAATTTCAGCCAGCACATCTTCGCGAGAAATGGCGACCATGACTTCAACCGTAGCTAGTTATCAGTTACTTCCCTTGAACAGATTTCCCAGAATTCTCTATTCTATTTGTAGGTTTGGGATACCCTCGTCTCAGCTTGTGGCTAAAACCAAGGGCAACGGGACCACCGCACGTCGACTGGGGACAATACGAGATACTAACTTGTTAGTTGATATACTTGTGGTAGACATAAATTTGTGAGTGACAATAAGTAGACCTAAATTGGTGCGTGACGGTCTATGAAAAAAGAGCTGCAGATTTAAGTGTGATGTATATCTGTATCGTTAACAATATTATGATTCAGTTGTCATGTAACTATTGACTACCTTTAATTATTATTATATAATGACTTATTTTTATGATTAAAAATCATTTAAGCCACAAATTATGTGTTCCATATTAGCCTTCGAAAATAATTATATACTCAATACTACTGCTGGTGTGGTCAATGCGAATAT
The DNA here is from genome assembly GCA_036898135.1 of Oncomelania hupensis. NCBI lineage: Eukaryota > Metazoa > Mollusca > Gastropoda > Littorinimorpha > Pomatiopsidae > Oncomelania > Oncomelania hupensis. Next base: position 76,002,604 of record CM072512.1, on the reverse strand, counting down.
CGTTTCGACAGTGGACGATAATGATGATGAGTGGGATATCCATTCGAACTAGTCCTTCTTGTGTGGTCTTTGTGCACATTTCTTCTCTACATAAGCGTACCAAGCAAGAGAAGGAGAATAACGATGACTACTACAACGTCCGCGACGACGACGATGATGATGTTGATGATGATGATGATGATAATGGTCGATGACGTTAACGACGTTAAGAGCCAGTACAGTCAACGCAACGCTGGTGGTGACGACTACAACGACGATGACGACGACGATGATGAAAATGATATGATGATGATTATTATTATAATAATGCGCGACTAAAATATTAGAATGTATACGAATATGTCACTAATTACCACGTTCAAAGAAAGCTGCGACAGTTACACAAGAAATTATATGCATGGTTCGTTTGTCGCACCTTTGATTCGAATGGGTAATGGTTTGTAGCGTATACAAGTATGTCTTACATAAAGACTCCAATCGAAGTTTCTTCTGTTCAAGCTGTCGGTGTTTATTTGATTATTCATAATATTCAAAACGTTTACAACTATATAAAATCACGTGTCTGGTGCCACTCTCTTTCGCAGAATCTCAGCATTGTTTATATTTTGTTTTTTCTATGCAATGGAAAGAAGAAATACAAGTGTTCAAAAACATGTTGTATTGTACTGTACGTTTTCATTCTTAATCCTGTGGTGTCTTGTATTGTCATTTTGTTTTCCTTATGTCGACATAGTATGAATCATTTAAACTATCGCCAAGATCATTATATTTCTTGTTGCCGACATGATCATTGAAATAATACATATGTTCACTAATTGTCCCACACTTTTGGTTTCCTACTAACACTGCGAATGTTTTAATGAAAAACAATAAAATGCTGTATTTATTGTTTGTTTGTTAAGTTTGTTGTACATTTTTTATGAATTATTACTTTTGGACAAATCATTTGGAAGAGGGTGAAAGTGTTTTTTTTTTTTGGTTTTTTTTTAAATCACAAAGTAGGTGTGATTCTGCTGCAATGTAATATTAAGAATGTAAATATAAATAATGTATGTTAATTGTGTCTACGTGTATTTTTGTTGGGAGGAGTTGTCGCACCACTGGCACACTTATGAGTTGTCGCACCACTGGTACACTAAGTTTTGTTGTTGTTGTTGTTGTTTTTTGTGCAGGATAAAGGTAATAACATTATCCATCTTGAAATTGAATGCAAGGAGGTATTTGCCATTTGATGTATGTTTTGTGGCTCCATAGAATCATCTGTAGATTTTAACGAAGGCATCATCGTCGCCTATGAGATTGTTAATATGATGAATCATGATTGTTGACCAATAAAATGTCGAATAAACAGTGCATGCGATTCACATATTTCTTTGATGCGTTTTTTGTTCTTTGGATACTCCTAAATTAACACATCTCAACCCACCCTTAAAACCAATAAATTGTGCACCATGCCTGAATATCGAAGTGGCGCAACTGTTCCTCACGTCAGTGTTTTGAAGAAAACATTATTACTTCCCTTGTTTTATTTGCACGGAAACCATGGAAATGGCCACATGCCAGTAAATCCAACAATATTTATTTATCCCGCCATCGCCATCATCATCGTCAATCAATCAATCAATCAATCAATCAATCAATCAATCAATCATCATCATCATCATCATCGTCGTCATCATCATCATCTTCTTCTTCTTCTTTTTCTTCTACTTCTTCTCACAAATTTCCGCGTTTATAGTCTTTATACACGTTTGCAAAGCCACATCATCATCATCATCATCATCATCATCATCATCATCATCATCATCATCATCAATCATCAATCATCATCATCATCATCAATCATCATCATCATCATCTTCTTCTTCTTCTTCTTCTTTTTCTTCTTCTTCTTCTTCTTCTTCTTCTTCTAATTCTTGTCACAAATTTCCGCGTTTATAGTCTTTAGACACGTTTGCAAAGCCACGTTTCCGACAGCACATTCCATTCGCATTTAATAATAATAATAATAATAATAATAATAATAATAATAATAATAATAATAATAATAATAATAATAATAATAATAATAATAATAACAATAATAACAATAATAATAATAATAATAATCACCATCATCATCACCGTCATCATCATCATCAAAACAATCTCTCATTATAACACGTAGATTAAGTTCCTTCTAAAATATTTCATATACGAGTATACAGCTCGTCTACGCCATCTGAATCGTTCAGTGTGGGCAGTGTAATAACTTGATATATAAAATAACACATTTTTGTATATAAATAGTTTGCCTTATGTCACTCTACGTTATAGGTTAGGATCTGTTAGGCCTAGTCTGTTGAAACGTAGTTTCAGACCAGATTTTCACGAAGCATTTCGAGTATCAGTGACTGTTTTTGTTGCTAATGTGTGCTGAATTTATAAAAGAAAAGCTGAACATAGCAGATTGCATGCAAGCAATAGCATTAGTTAGAATTAGCCTCTTTAGTTATTTAAACACGGAGAAAAATAACTTTATAATATTTAGTCTACTGCAGATTTACGAAAAACAAAACTAAATTGTTAAAGTAAAGGCTCGTTTTTCGGTGTAGACTCGTTTCTCGGTGTAGGAAGAAGTCAAGAAAAGAAAGAAGTACTTCTTCAAAAGTCAATTACTCTTTATCGTCTATAAAATGCCAGCGTTTTGGTTATTTACATCGTTTAGCATAACATGACCAGCCTGTTCGACCGTCTTTCTCATTTAGCACCACGCGCATGGGCATCACACGTCTACGTGCCCAGGAAGATAACCATGAGGCCGATAAAGTTTATGATGACGTACCCGATGAAGAAAACGCGGTCCGTGACGCAAGCAATGACGCGCCACTCGCGGATGAGGCGCTCGTTGTCGTCTCGCGTTGCGCGCTTCTCCTCGTAATGTTGCATAGCTTCTCGGATGTTCCGCACCTCGTCCAGCAGCGGGCCGTAGCGTAATGGAGGGTCGTTACTGTTGTTGCGGAGGTTGGTACTGTTGGAGCCCCCTCCTCCACTGCCACTACTCCCATTGCCAACACCATCATTGTTGCCGCTCCCTCTCTGAGACTGGTCAGAGGAGCAATCAAAGTTGGAGCAAGAATCAAACGATTCTTGCTGCGCCAGCATGCGGGATGCAGATCCGTTGTCCACAACACCGTTGTCGCTAAGGAGGCGTACTTTGGCCATCTGGAAGCCGGCGTCCGACACTCTCCCATTCATCCGGCACGGCTCCGCGATGTTGGTGGTGTTGCTGTTGTAGTTAAAGCAGCTGCTCCAGTTCCTGGCGCAGTTGGCATTTGTTGGTACAGCTGCTGCTTGACGCTCCTTGGTCATCTTGCCCCGCATCCGGTTCCGCACGCACAGGATTGGCGACAGCCAGTCTATCATCAGCTAAAGCACAACAGAATGTCTTACATTATTTGAATGAATGGTCTGTAAAATAACGATCACTTGATACATTATCACTGTTTAGTAAATCATGTATTGCAAAATATGTACAATTTCCATTCGTCCCCCTCCCCTCTTCTCCCCCCCCTCTCCAAAAAAAATTTAAAAATAAAAAGTAAAAATAAAAAATAAATAAAGACAACAATTTGTGCGAGACCATTTTATTTATTTATTCGTTCTTATATAGCGCTTTTCTAGCTCAAGAGTTGCTCAAGGCGCTGGTCGATACAGGATCTAACACAAGCCGCCCGAGGCGCCCATTTGTAGTTATTGGACTCTTAGTCTGACGCGCATACAACCGAGCACAATCATGGCGACCGGTTATGGAAAAGAAGAGACCTAGTGCTTGATGGGTGTATTTGTGTAGCCGGCACTCATCCGTCTAGGACATAAGCGTCAGGATCTTTAAAGTCCGTGCGATGGAAAGCGAGCTTGCAAAGACCAGGCCTCGGTTTATACCCTCATCCGAAGGAATAGGCGCGCAGTGTCTCAAGGTCATTTTATTTCTTTGTTGCTGCACTTTAGGTTGTTAAACCAGCTTCGAACTTCGTACGGTAAGCGATGTTATCGTTTGACATCCAATGCGTCAACTGTTTTCGCCGCCGAGTACGCCACTGAGTCAACTGTGTCTCACAATCAGGTTACGTTTTTTTGTGTGTTGTTTTGTTGTGTCTGGACACTCCTGGCCGTCAAATGGGGCTTGGAACCACTGTCTGTAAGGGCTGCAATGTTGTCGCTTAACATTCAATTACTTCAATTGTTTTATTATTCATTATTAGTTTTTATTCCCTTTTTATTTCAAGAGCTGCTGAGGGCACTGGCCAATACAGGATCTAACTCAAGCCGCAGTCTGACATTCAGGCGACTAAGCACAATCCTAGGCGACCCGGGATAAGAATAAGAAGATAAGAACAAAACTATGCACTGAAACAATCATCAGACTAATAGCAATAGTATGATTGCCAGTGCTCACAGCCCATGTTTATGTCCGGGCAACCGGGAATCAAACCCGCAACCTTTGTAACACGAGCTCGCCGCTCTACCACCTGAGCTATCCCAACCCTTTTTGCCGTAGAAGACACCACTGAGCCAACTACGCTACCCAATGCTAATTCCATTCGTCAAGAAAACAGCATACATCATCTGACTTCCTTGTTTATCTCGGTTAACGTCTTTTTAACTAAGGGATTTTATACTACCATTCTCTAATACGAATTATCTTAAACAATTACATATAGTTAAGGCATTAATCTTCTTTTCAAACAGCGGACCCCCTTACCACTCGTAGCCAGCAGGGAGCTTCGTTAGTCCGGACACCCCTGAAATACATGTTGGCCACGACGCACGCTAGTACGGTAGACAGAGTGATCATCACCATGCTTAGACAGAAGTAGGCGCCTAAAAAATATAAAATAAAATAAGTAAAAAATTACAAATAACACTCACACACAAACACACATTCACACAACACAATAGTATCATCAAATAATGTTTGGTAATCCTTCCTTTGGTAAACGATATACACAACTGATCACCATAATTATAGTTTCTTATCATTTTAAGGTGATTTGTTTCATTTATTTGTTTCTCAGTCAGTCAGTCCCTTATTCGTTTAATTATTTGATGACACTGCAAACAACCCCTTAATTTAAACTCATGTCAACAGCTTATTGAGATGCCTAGGTGATCCATTTCTGGCCAGTAGACCTACGTGGCTGTCTTGGACGAGGTGTTCTCCATTGTGGCCTGACCACAACAACTGCTTCCTGCATTTGAACTGGACAATGCGCTATTTATATAAGAACAATCCATATTGAACAGACATGGAACCGATGACTCAGAACCCCAAATGAAAATGTCCAATCAAAATTGACAGTAAGGCACTGTACTACCTTGTATTCATACTTCGATTCCATCAGCGGTTCATGTTCTGCTTTATTTGTCCATTATTTGTGGCCGACCATTTTTTCCCATTGAATTTATAATTATAGAATATATAATGTGAATGTAGCATAGGTGATGAAAACAAATACCTATAAGAGGGATGGATGCTGCCGCTCTCGGAGTGAAGTCTGCTAGAACCAACAACAGGAAGAAAAACGCCACGAACACACTCATGCCTGAAACCAAATAGATAAAAATATAATGCAAAATACACAGAAAATATAACAGTTTAGGGGTGCGTTCTGCATGAAAGCCTAGATATTCAGATTCAGATAATGTATTGCCAAGTGACATACAATGCACAAGGAATTCCGTGTTCTAGAATAACTGTAAAAAGCTGATAGAACTCGTCTTATTATAGTATTCTACAGTAAAAGACGTGCCCGGTGTTCGGGTATATATGTCTGTAAGTAAGGGTGATTCTTATTCGTATTTGGCGTCACGGAGTTGATGTTCATTAAAACAAGCCAGCAATTGACATTTTCTATACGTTTTAATGAAGAGTTTTCCCGGAAAGTTTCTTGTCATTGTATACATTACATTTTCTAGAAATATTTTTTGAAGAGTTTTCATGGGAAATCTCTGAATGTCATTGTATATTATCTAGTACACAGACTTGCTGCTAGTACCTGCAAGGTCAGACTAATGAAAAGCTTTCTAGCCATTGTGGTAACCTGTCTTACTCTTCTGTCTTTTTCTATCTAATCCCTCAGCCTGTCGGACATTTGGGGAGACATGAGGTATTCTGCCGCGTAGAGTTGTGTGTCTTTCTACTCTTACCCAATTGTAACTTGGCCGGCGACTCAGGCGGAACCCAGAAGATGACCAACGTCAGAAGACTGAGCAGTGCGCAGGGCAACACGAGAATGAACGTGTAGAAGGCGACTCTTCGCTTCAAAGTCAAGGTGAAAGTCAAATCAGGGTAAGGTTCATCAGGACAGCAAGTGTACAACTTCACGCTCCGCGTGCCATAGTTTTCTGGGGAAATACATACAAATAATTAAATATATTAATTAATTAATTAATTAAACACGCATAAGGCAGCAAGCATGCGACTAGATGGCTGTCTTAATTAGAAGGTTCGTGAAAGGTTCGCGGCGATTCAATGTTTTTTTCGAGATTGCTGAACCATTTGGACAAAAAGGAAAGGTTCAGAAACCTAGGTTCGGGATCTGAGAACCTCCAAAAAAAGTTGTTAAACCTCCACGAACATTCCAGTTAAGACAGGCCATTATATATATATATATATATATATATATATATATATATATATATATATATATATATATATATATATATATATATATATATATATATATATATATATATATATATATATATATATATATATATATATATATATATATATATATATATATAGATAGATAGATAGATAGATAGATATATATACATATAGATATATAGAGAGAGAGATATATAGATAGATAGATAGAGAGAGAGAGAGAGAGAGAGAGAGAGAGAGAGAGACAGAGAGAGAGAGAGCCAACATGTTTTAATCGGATTAACTTTAAAAACGTTTTTTTTGTACAGATAGAAGTGGATAATGCGTCTGTTTTTCCTTAGCACGTTGATTAAAAACCACAAAACTGATGATGATGATGATGATGATGATGATGATGATGATGATGATGATGATGATGATGATGATGATGATGATGATGGCGATGATGATGATGGTGATGATGACGAAGAGGAGGAAAAGAAGGACGAGAATGCAGACGATGATGGTGACCCTGACGACGCCGTTGATGATGACGACGGCGGTTATGAAGAAGAAGAAGAAGAAGAAGAAGAAGAAGAAGAAGAAGAAGAAGAAGAAGAAGAAGAAGAAGAAGAAGAAGAAGAAGAAGAAGAAGAAGAAGAAGAAGAAGAAGAAAAGATTTACCAGTAATCTCCCATTCGTTGCTGATGACGAAGTTGCTGAGATCAAAGGCAGTTTGCTTGCGGTTGTCGATGGTAATAAAATCAATGTTGAGTTTGTTCCCGTTGTATGTCCACGAGCCGAACTTCAGTTTGCAAGTCTGAAAATAAAGGGGATAATAATAATAATAATAATAATAATAATAATAATAATAATAATAATAATGTTGATGATGATGATGATGATGATGATGATGATGATGATGATGATGATGATGATGATGATGATGATGATGATGATGATGATGATGATGATGATGATGATGATAAAAATGAATTACAAAAACAATGTAGAGATCACATAGATCTACCCTTTCTATATTTAGCACTCGATTACAAAGTTTTCTCGACAATGAACGAACATTAGACTTCTATCATATTCATTGTTAAACATCTTCCATAATCCTTACACCACAGAAATAATAATTCACGAGAATGACAAGCATAGATACGACAAGCAGTTACGTTAGTATTTCAGTAAATTTCAGTACCACAGTATGCAATGGCAGTCTCTCTAATGACCTTGAAACAAAGCGTTTGTGAAAGGAAGGTATATGGTATTTACGAAAGTCTCCTTTCACTATATACAAAATATGAATTTAAGGCGATATCAGAAAATTCCCCAGAGTTGTGCTGTCTTTTGTAATATTGTCGGTTGCCAATTGTTGGTGCTGTGAAGTTTGCTAGATCACAATTTGCCGGACCCCAACGCTCAATGCTCACCACAAGCCACAGGATCACATAAATAGTTCTTCCACTTCTGCAATGCGACCCCCATGGCTGTGTAAGTTTACTCATGATTCTACTCATGATCGCACTGGGTATGTTGGACATTTATCTGCGGATTTTGATGTCGCTTTTACTATGAGACTCTCTCCTATGCCTTGGATAATACATTATAATTTTCTTTTTTATAAAGTCTTTAGTGATTTTAGATCACTTTCTTCTCACCGATGGATATTTAAACATACGGTCTCTTTGCCAATTTTGCTATTATTTTTATCAATGGCAAATGCTATTAACTAAGCACCCAGGCATTGGTCCAAGCTAACAATGTAACAATGTAACGGAGCGAAACACATTTGGAGAGGAGGAGGAAATGACAGATGAACGCCATCGTTATTGTTATTTACGTAATGGCGTTCATCTGTCATTTCCTTACTCTCTTTTGGCAATTCAGACCTGTACATCAAATGGGAAATACTTGGTGTCGAAGGAGCAAGAAGATCTTAGAATAGCTTGAGGCATCCATAGTGTCTTCCCTTCATGGTTCACAACAATCAGCGCATCTCGCTGTTCCCGCAACCGATCATCAGCGCTGCACACCACACACAAAGCATGGAAAAATATTCAATGTACGATTCATACAATAACTAATCGATAATTGTCAAATTAAAGTTCATTGTCCACACCCAAGAAAATAACATTAACATGACATTGTAAACAATCGATTCAATGAAACAGAATCAACACACTTTATGTAATAATAGTACTGCGCCTGAAATTCAAAACTTAATCTTCAACTGCATTTGTTTGTTGTTGTTGGTGGTGGAGGCTTTGGTGGTGATGTTTTTGCTACAGCAGTTCATTATGTAGCGGAAAGGGAGGCGACTGGTTGAGACTTGGGAGAGAAATTGTCTACCTTGAATTTCTTAGTTAGACTAGCCTTGGGTGGCTCCTGCTGTGCAGAAGCCTTTGGGGATGCCATTGGGTTATGCAGGACAAGGTTACACGACATTAGTTCTCCCCGGCTGACCATTCGCCTTCTGCTTTTGGTGGTGAGCGGGGCTACATTGTCGGCAGGCATTTTATGCAAGTCGGTAGCAGCGAATTTGCAGCGAAGTGTCGTGGCACTAGTAGCCGGCAACCCGATACTACCAAACCATCTTCCCGTATCCATCTCCCTCAGACTCACCTCGTATCCTGTACTGGACGTCGTAGCAGACAAGGGCGCTCCCTCTTCCTTCGAATTTCCTCACGCATCATGACTCCTTAATACATCGGCCCTCCCTCATTCAAGTCCCCTATTCGCCAAGTGTGTCCGGGGACGTTAATCTACATGCCTGCCTGCCTGCCTACCAAACCATGCTTCACTGCCTTGCAGGGCAAATATGTTAATGTCCCTCTTTTGAGGGCTAAAATGAAAATAACAGCTCGGGTTGGGCCGGTTTGACGAGAGACGGGAGTCAAATACTCCGCTTGCATGGCTACAATTAGCTATTGGACAAATAAGACTGCTCGGCTACAATTAGGTCCTGGACAAATAATAAACTTTATAAATGAGTGGGGGAAATCTTAATAGTAGAAAGTGAGAGGGTGAAAAGCTTACAATGAGAGAAAGTAATTGCAAGAACAGAACATCAAGACCATGAACAAGTCTAGTCTATAATTATGCTGTCTTTATAAATAATTATAGGTCGACTAAGAACTTGTGTAACACAAGTAGGCCTAGTGGTTTGCCTACAGAGATAGGATTAAAGTCTCTTATTTTTTAACTCGTCAGGAGTAATTTTATTTTTTATTTATTTATTTATTTCATCGTATTATTTCATAGCGCTTTTCCACCCCAAGCGCCGCTTAGGACCCTGACAAGTTGAGAACAAAGCGAAATAACTGTATCCATGCCACAATTCCAAATACTCAAACCGCTGGCAACAGAGAAAGGAAGCTACATAGATGTTTCCTATGATTCCATTTTCCCAGGAGAATTATAGGGTTATAATACCCAAGATTCTATCATGAAACTTTATTTCCATCGCTTCAAGAGAGACAAGTACTACTTGTGTTTCACGCACATAAGAAGAGTCGCAAAGAAACCTGCAAGCCAATAGAGTGAATTCCGAAAACCGTTTCTTCTATCTTCTTAGATGTCTGAATCGATGGGGTTTCCAAACAAGTTGATAACTGATTAGGCCTACTTATAACCTAATTTTCATTACCTCAACACTACAATTTCGACACCCACCTCCACACTACGGTGTCCCGTCGTTTGCGCGCAGGACAAATGCGCGCCGACATTAGCGCGCCATCAATTGCGCGCACCGACAAATGCGCGCCGACAAAAGCGCAAGGCATACGTCAAGCAATGCATATATCAAAATATACAAGGCAAAAACGAAAAACTTCATTTAATTTAATTCATTTAGCGCGCAAGGCATACATCAAGCAATGCATATATTAAGATATACAAGGCAAACACAAAAAAACTTCATTTAATTTGATTTAATTCATTTTGTAACATTTAATGTTTGTTGAGATTTAGTTTACTAATTGATGTTTGGTATGTTTTTCGATTGTCAAATTCCAAAATTATGTGCGATTCCGCGTAGATATTCGAGCAATGGTACGTCGCTGTATGTTGGGACCAAAGCTTGCAGGCGTCGTTTAAGTCTGACGTACTTTGATTTCGATGCCTCAGTCTGTCAAAATCCTGCGCGATAGCGTTCGATCATAAGCTCAACGTGATCCTGCTCCTTGCGAAAGTGGTCAACGACCTTGTAGACAGACGGATGATGACAGTCTATTGTATGTTGAAATGACCGATGCCATGCCTCAACCGAATTATTGGTGCGTGGTAAACTGTCGTTTAAACGGTCGCGCCAGTTCCATAGGTTAATCGGAAATCTTGGATTTCCTCGACGGTTTCTTCTTCGTCTTCCCACGTAGTTGTCTTCCCAGTAATCATTGATTGGGGTTAGTTGCGGAGGGCTGATTTCCACCAAATCATCAAAAGCGTCTGAGACGTCTGCGACTGGAACAAAACTGAGGGCTAAAAGCATTTTGACATGCATGCGAACATTTTCATCATCCCTGTATGCCTCCGCTAAGCTAAATAACATTCTTGTACTTAGCGCCACAAACATTGGCCTAGATGAAAGAAGCAGCCTGCTAACCGTGCTCCTGGGAAGACGGTTTCACATGCGTTTAGATTGGCTTTCTCGAAATCGGCCATAATGCTAGCAGGACTATGACCAGGATGCAGCTCGAGAATTTTCCGCATGACGCGTTCATAACCATGCTCTGTTTTCTCTGGCAGCAACACGTAGGCTAGAGGGTAGGCCGAGTTGTTAATTAAAGCATGGATGGTGAATACCTGTGTAAACAGTGCGGGCGAAACTTTAAAAAGTACCGTCGATAAACCAGTGATCATGTAGCTGTAGAAGGCTCAGATTCTCAGTCGTTCCGAACATCAGAGTACGAGCATCGTCGTCATCACAGTGCGTGTGTCCTCAGCCATCACTTTAATTCGCCTTTTCAATTTCAATGGTTGAATTTATTGTCTCTTCACGACAGTGATATTAGACAATTAATTTAGTTACAAAACAATAAAACAAACAACTGTAGTGATATCAGTTACAACACTGTTGATAAGGACGATTTCATGATGACGTTTACGATATCGTAAATAATAGGACTTCGCACAACTTCTCGAATGTCACAAGTTGTTATGTTTACACCATTGTCTTTGTACATTGATTGCAGCACTGGGCAATCAACAATCAGATGTTGGACTGTAATGTTTTCTGAACATATACATGTAATATCTTTCACATATTTCGTACTCCATGAATTCAATCGTAATTTATAAACCAGCCTTGACACACTTCTAGGTCCTTTTACAGCACTTCCTAGTTTAACATTTCTGTAAGCAACTTTTTCCAAAGGGGCAAAATATTTACATGCAGCTAAGTCAACCTTGAGCATGACAGCGTCAGAATTGTCCGCTCCTGACTTAGCCAACGCATCCGAGAGCTCATTACCATAAATACCTACATGAGATGGTAACCAACAAAAATGCACCCTGGTACCTCTCATACGTAAACAATGTATAAGAAATCGTATTTCAAACAATAAATCTGTACGAATACTTGTAGTAATAATAATAATAAATTCGCCCTTTACAATCACGTTTAAAACATCTCCACGATGCACTGCCGTCTGCATTTACTCGGTCTTTTCTATATCGATATCCATCCGTTATGATATGCTCTTTCTCCTTCTGTGATAAGATTACAATTTTGATATTTTTTACACAATGAATTTGGTATTTATAGGTTTTTAGCGTATACTGCATAAATATGCACTTTAATGTCTGCTCACTCGAAACAGTAATTGGAACTATTAGTTTATTTCTACTATTATGATTACAGTAAATAATAAGTACACACACTTTGATGTGTGCTCACTCGAAGACGTCAGCCTAATTCACACTTTTCTGCTATCCTATGCACCAACGGGAATCCCCTCATGTGAAACATACTTCCGGTTTCTTTCTCCGCGTGTTTTAGTGAGTTATTTCCAAATATTCAAGAATATGTCGAATCACATGAGAAAGCGTTGGTGGGAGCATAAAGAGAAAGTTTTGCAGAGAATGCCTGATGGATTTGAAGTCCCAGTTGTGACAGAGTCAAGTTTACAGTGTTGTTGTATCAATTTTTATTCATCAGATTAACATAAGTTGTAGTACTACAATGGGAAGTTTTTCACAACATGTGTCACTGGCCACCAGTATCGTACCCTCACTTTTTTTTGCTGCAGTTTATTATCCCTTTCTATCGCCAGTGGCGCGCCTAAACCCTACCTACCTAACATTAGTTGTGATTTTTTGAAAAATATTCGGAAAAACATATCGCCCAGATGCTGGCTCGAACCCACACCGGTCAGGCGCCATTGGTTTCTGGCTTGTGGACAAGGCAAGTTAGTCCCGCCATAGCCCACTTGGCCACAACACTCGCCTAACATAGCCAACTACTTCGTGTTTTGTGAAGGTTGCGACGGCGAAGCTATGGAAAACTACAAGAGTCTTCAGGTCCTGTTTCACTTTCTGTCGATGATCGACGCACCTCCGAAGTCGCCACAAATACAGGCCTCTACGATTGTTTTTTGCATCCTTTCACTGAGCATGTACTTCCTCCACCGTTTTTATACTTATCCCACTCGTTTTCTGGCTCTAACAATCGTCGTTTTCGGCAATTTGCCATAGTTAAAAGTCACGCATCAAGCTTTGATAAAAGCAAAACAAGCCAGACCGGAACTTGGTTTCATTCTAACCTCGTTTTAATTTATAATGGCGATACCCACGAGTTTTTATGAGAGGTGCCGGAAAGTTGTGAATATACTGTATGCCAATTAAAATGATTTCACCAAAAAATAATTTGTTTATATAATATATATTATATAAATTGATTTGCATATTTGTTTTATCGATCAAAGTGAAACTTTAATCGAAGTGGAATATTACTACAGGCTTATAGTCTATGCCAGGGTTAGTCTATGCTGCGCGCTTTCGACGGCGCGCATTTGACGGGCATATTTTGCTGCGCGCTATTGACGGCAGGCAATTGACGGCGCGCTATTGTCGGCGCGCATTTTGTCCTGGGCGCTAACGACGGGGTGCCACCTCAACACCCTTTGTCCCCCCAACAATACTCTCTCTCTCTCTCTCTCCCTCCCTCTCTGTCTCTCTCTTCCCAATTATAACAGAGGCCAAAAGAATTAGTCTACAGGGCCTTGAACTGGTTTTTTGATGGAATGGATGTATAGTAAAGCGCGCCCTACGAGGGTCTTCTTAAATTTCGGACCTGGGCTGGCTGGGCGCGGAATCCTGTCGGAAACAGATAATGCCACGGACTCCCAAGAGCTCATTGCGTATTCTGACAACTCCAAGAGACTGCAATCATGCGTTCAAACTTTCGGTGCGGATGGTGCCACAGGGCACCGCAGCCAGTTTGATGCGTGATGGAAGCCACGCACCTCAAAATCGACCAACAACCACCAAGGTAATCGCTGTTTGATTCACCAACATGAAGGTGCCACCTTTCTCGTATGCTTTTGTGACACACGCAATACTGCAATGTATTGTACTGTACATGAATACAATGCCACCACACCAGAATTAAACATTAACCCAAAAGTGCTCAGAGTTAAGCCTATGAAAGATGATTTTTTTTCTAGCAGCTGGACGACATGCGGCACACGAAACATGAACATTTAATGTGAAAGTGTGATCTCGATCGAACAAACTTGTGAACTCTGTGGCTCCCAAGAGAACAGGCAGCAGAATGCTGAATTGCGCTTCGTTACTTTAAACTTTAAAAAGACGTTTTGCAGACATCAATTCAACAGGGCATGAGCCTACAGATGCAGCATTAGAAAAACGAAACGTTAATTTGAGTGCGTCATCTGCAAAGAACAAGTCTGAAAAATAAACAACAGTTTGTTAAATCTCATGAGAACACACTATTCAGCAGATTACAGACAAACGTTTACAGTGAGCCTGACCTAAAAAATGTGAAAGTGTTACACTAGATATAATAATTATAGAAGAGTCTAGTAATTGAAATTATTGTCGAGATAGCTCTCTGGTGAGCTTAAAAACACATTGGGCTCACTGATAAACTCACGGTGAGAGTTTAGTAAAGGAATCCTTGATATAGACATCAAGCTTTACCCAGTCCTTATGGAAAAGGCATTACCATTCCTTCACTTGGTTAATTCACATCAAATCGTTGGAGTATGTCGGTCACGCTCGGCTACGTTTCTCTATGTGCGTTAGCGCCTGCATTCTAAGGAGATAAACCGTTTACTGTTGTAATATATGACCTTTTGAATACTGGGACACGACGTTTAGGTTCAAATTTCGCAACAACAAAAATTAATAGAAAGAGAAAGGAAAGTAGTTATCTCTTAGCATAAATAATTTCAGTCTTGTTTTTTTTTTCTTTTTTTTTCTTCTCGGAATTTTGATTTCAAACAATTGACAAATGTTTTCTTCCGTGTAGTGGAACGAGAGACCGTGTGTACACAGATGAAGGATAAACATAAAACGTTATCCAACGCAATGAAAATTTTATGAGGAAAACTATTCAGGACAACTTTGAATACGTTTGAAAAAAGAAGTATTAAAATCCATCTAGTGGCTCATTTTAATCATTTAATCATCTCATGGAGAAGATGCCAATGTCTTTGTTGGGTTGTTAATGTTGAAAGGTTTGATCATCCTAGTCACCCAGGTACAATGTATGAAAAAAAAGTAGACCTACTCAAAAACAAAAATGTCACTTCATCTGACTACTTCTGATTCTAATTCGTATGAATGTTGTTGGACTTTTACTCAAATCTTAGCATCTGGAATGATTAGATTGTACAATATTGCAATCAAGGCAGAATACAAACTCACGTCTTTTATCGTGGATTCTTCGCATGTTCGGAGGAGCACTTTCGTTTATTGTGAGACTTTTCCATCTGGATCAAATGAAAACACATGCGATGTAAGAGAAACTAATCAACTGTTGATTTCAATTTTATGTGGCTATATCTGATATTCTGGGTTTTTGAGGTTACACTTTTGAGAATTCTAGGATATTTAAGAGTCCGATGTATTAAGAAAGCATCGTGGTTAATTCTTAAAGTTTCTGTTTGAATGATGTTGCCCAGTGCTATTGTTGCAGACACTAAGCTACTACCGCAGCTTCGTAATACAAAGGGATTAATGGAAGCAATTCTGCATAGATTTATTGAAGCTTTATCGACTGCTTCCAGCTTCTTACGACCCCGCAAGGCGGCTGTGCACTTGTTTTCCGACACATTAAATCAGCTACAGGTAATCGTCATGATGAACTGGGTGCCGCGAGCAGAACGGTAACGTAAAAACTCTTCATACGAGCTTCGAGGACAGAGGACGGAATAGCCCGAACAGAGGGTTAGGATGATAAAGGGAGATATAGTGGAAATGAAGTATGATGGGTGGGGGGAGCAGAGATTCGGATTCGGATGTTTTATTGAAAAAAAGCCATTGGTCCATTTCAACACGTAAAATAGCATCAAAAAGTCTTTTGAAATTCTCAATTACGTAAACGAAATACCAACATGGATAGGTTACATTACATTACATGATTATTGCTTTAGGTCCAGCGGACTCTTCCGAGCCAAATCAGGACCGGACAACCCCCGATCCGCATAAAAGATCTGCTTAAACAACCCTAGTGGTAAAACTGGAAGCTCTCCACCAGCCAGTCACTTTACAAAGGTGACCGATTATATTCAAGAACAAAAGTAAAAACAGACGCAACACGTGATGATATACAAATGGACGACTCACACGGACATGCATAATAACATTTACATTACCGCACACAATAACTACGAATAATAATGTTATTACTACAGAATGTACCCCTATCTCCAACTTCCACATACATCTACAATGAACAGATTTATTTTCTCTATCACACCACATATGAAGGCACTATACAAACACTTGAACATGGAAAGTAGCCAACAGATCACAAAATAACTAATCCCATAGGTACATTCGCACTTGGTGCACACATAACGGGGAAAGAGAGAGAGAAAGAAAGAGAGAGAGAGAGAGGGAGAGAGAGAGAGAAAGAGAGAGAGAGTGAGAGAGAGAGAGAGAGAGAGAGAGAGAGAGAGAGAGAGAGAGAGAGAGAGAGAGAGAGAGAGAGAGAGAGAGACGCGACTATTAAACGCTTAATACCCTCGTATTAAATTATACGCCGTAAGCTGAAAACTCTAAATCAAAAGAGGAATTTCTTATCAGCCCGGATAGACCAGTACAGCGCTAAATATTTAGTAGTGTTAATACGCAATGTTATTATTAAGATTTTAATTCCATCGGCATGTGCTACTCCTCAAAAAAGCAAACTTAAGAAGAAAAAAAGGCC
>CM072512.1:75888068-75980568 GCA_036898135.1 Oncomelania hupensis | reverse complement strand
ACACCCCCTACCCTCTGATCTTCCTCCGACGTATGTTTTTCCTCACAGAGTCCTACGTCTCAGAAGTTCAATCAGCTTGAAAGAAGCATCTCCGGAGTACTATTTTTCTCAGTTCTAACGTTCCATGATCCACTGCTCCGGGTTCATGCTCTTGGTTCTATATCTTTGTGTGTGTGGGTGTGTGGGTGTGGGTGTGTATGTGTGTGTGTTATTTCTTCCTTGTATATTTTCTGTTAGGCCTTTCAGAACGTTCATTTAGTGATTTTAGTGCTAGTTCTTTTCTTATGTGCCCCCACGGGCTCGGCTCCGCGCGCCGGGGGTGGACCCCATGCCTCTCTCTGGCTGGGTGACCAAGTTGCCTACCCCTTTTTCTTCTCTTTTGTCTTGTTTCTGTCTTATTGGTCCTTTCACCTATATTCTCTTCACCCTTAAATTCTCCCAGTATACTATGCAGTTTTGACTCCCTTTCTTCTGCCTTACCGGACTTTCCCTGTCTTCTTTTTCCCCATCATTCCTTCTTTTTCTACCCTTCTTTTTCTCTGTGGCCTTCTCTTGGCCCCCTGCGTTTGCCGTGCAGGGCAACCCGTGTCGGGGGAGAATGGGATCCTGGAGGTTGAGGTCCCTGAGGGACTGCGGTCCCTCACACTAACACACCTCTTTGGCCCGGACTTCTCCTAGACGGGAGGCTGGCGTGGCCCGCGTCAGTCAAGCGGCTGGTCGTGTATTGCCCTAGCTCTGCTAGAAGGCTGCGGCTCATGGGTCAAACTTGAACAAAACCGTAGTGGCAGTGCGGGATTGTCTGGGTGTATATCCCCCCTGTAGCCCTGGTGCGCTCCCTTGCTGGATTTTCCGCTTGGACGCATCCCCTTGTTGGACTCCGTGGTGGGTGGGGAGCAGGGGGGATGAATTCATAAATTAATAACATGGCTTCCACAAATAAACGACGACTGCGTGATGACGGACCGGACTCGGACACGGACAGTGACATGGACACGAGACAGAAAGCTTGTGCATCGGGGGTAGAAGGGGCCTGGCCTCGTTTTTTGGTTGTAGAGGGGGCGGATCCGGCTATGCCACTAGGCAAGCTGTCTCCGTTCGCAATACAGAAGGGTTTTCAATCCGTTTGCACAATCGGGTTCAAAGATGTGAAAAAACTGAGATCTGGGGCCTACCTGGTGGAGTGCTCAACCAAAAGGGCATCGGATAGTCTTCTAAAGAGGGATTCGACTGTCTTCGTTGATAGACAAATCAAAGTTTCTGTGCATGGACGGTTGAATTCCTCCAAGGGAGTCATCCGATGTCAGGATTTGATCGACATGTCAGAATTGGAAATCCGTGGTGAGCTCTCCAGCCAGGGGGTCACAGCAGTCCAGCGGGTCTTCGTCACCAAGGGATCCCAACGTATCCCCACCAACACACTTTTTGTGACCTTCGCTATGGCCAAATTGCCGGAGTCACTCAAGGTGGGGTACCTTAGGGTGAAGGTGACGCCGTTTGTACCATCACCGTTGCGATGCTACCGGTGCCAAAGATTTGGTCACGGTAGCAAGAACTGTAAAAGCAAGGAAATATGTCGTGATTGTGGTAAAGAGAAACACGAAAACGAATGCAAAAATCCGATTTGCTGTGTGAATTGCGCCGGGAATCATTCGTCCAGCTCCAAAGACTGTCCTCAGTGGCAGTTGGAGCTGGAAATCCAAAAGGTGCGGGCCACTGAGAGTTGCTCCTTTGGCGACGCAAGGAAAAAAGTTCTCCAAAGTAGGCCAGTTCTGAAAGAGAGGTCCTTTGCGTCTGTGGTGGGTTCCACATCTCATGTGGAAGCTAGCACACACCCGCAATTGGACACTGCCATGAGTAAAATAACACAGATCTTGGACACGTTGTGCAAACGGATGGATGCTTTAGAAAAGATGCTCGCGTTGTTTGCCCAGAAGGGGGTTTCTCCAGCCCCACCGATTCCACTGGAGAACGTGCCGACGGGCACGTCCCCAACCGTCACCCACAACACGCAGACGGCCGTGACAACAGCCGTCACACCTGCTGCAAAGGAGGCTAGGCCTCATGCCACCGCACCAGCAACGACCGGTTTTAGCGACCGGGTAGTTGCTGGGGCGACTAAAATCCTAGTTACCCAGCAGAAGAGCATCAGAGGAGGAGAGGGAAAGATTGGCAGGGGTGAAGGGGAGAGGGAAGATATAAAATCTGGTGCTGGGGAGAAGGGGAGGAAGTCCGCTGGCAGTTCGGGTTCCGGGGCTTTGGCCAAAAATCAAAGGCCCGGACCCCTTTCTTCCAAGCCCCATCAGCCTCTCGAAACGGAGAACCGTTTCGGGGGGTTGATGGAACATGAAGAGATGGACGAGGGTCCAAAAGATAGAGAGACATAATTGTGCTCTCGGAGATGAAAATTTTAGCATTCTTTTACTTAATTTTTATGTCCATTTTACAATGGAACATTCGAGGGATAAGGGCAAATTATGAGGAGCTCTGCTGTCTGCTGACAGAGCATCGACCTGAAGTATTGGCCCTTCAGGAAACTCTCCTGTCAGAAAAACATCCTATAGCTATTACTGGTTATTCCTCTCTAGATTGTTTATCCTCTAGAGGTGTTTCACTCTTTATTCATAGAAATGTCCCATTCAATCCAATTTTACTTAATACAAGTTTACCAGCAGTTGCAGCTAGAGTATCTCTTTTTAAATCCCTCACAGTTTGTTCTCTATATTTGACACCATCAATAAATGTAACTAAAAGTGAACTTGAGAATTTGGTCCAACAGTTACCTCCCCCTTTTTTGTTGTTGGGAGATTTTAATGGACGCTCTCCCCTGTGGGGTAGTGATCGTACCGATTCTCAGGGTAAAATAATTGAAGACATTTTAGACTCGTTAAACCTAGTAACTTTGAACGAGGGTGCTCCAACTTTTTCCTGTTCTAGAACTGCTTCTTTGTCCCACATTGATATATCGATCTGTGATCCCTCCTTACTTTTGGATTTTAAATGGACAGTTTTAGAAGATCTCCATGGCAGCGACCATTTCCCGGTTTTATTAAAACATGATTCAGATAACCTTGAGCAAACTCATGGCAGGTGGAAACTGAAACAAGCTAACTGGAGTCTGTTTTCTAACCTGTCTGAGGCCCAGCTACGTGCTAAGAACCAGGAATTTTCGAACGCCATAGATCCAATACAGCTTTATACTGACATAGTTATAAACAGTGCCAAGGAGTCCATTCCGCAAACGTCGTCAAACCCTCACACACTTAAAAAACCCTGGTTTGACGATGAATGTCGAAAACTTCAGCAAGCTCGTAAAAAAGCTTTAAGAACTATGTTTTTACACCCAAGCACTGAAAATAAACAAAACCACCAACGTTTGCGAGCGCAATGCCGACAGCTCTTCAAACGAAAGAGAAAGGAATCGTGGAGAGGTTTCTGCTCCACGCTTAATTCAAAAGCGAAACTGTCGAAGGTGTGGAAAGTAGTCCGCAAACTCAAAAATAGAAGTAACAAACAGGTGAGCCCATGCCTTACTGTGCAGGGTGACGTAATCGGAGATAAAAAATTAGTAGCTGATCTTTTGGCTTCTTCTTTTGCTGCAAATTCTTCCTCTGAAAATTATTCTGTCCCTTTTCAAACAGTTAAAACCCGTAAAGAAAAACAACAGTTACATTTTACCTCCGATAATTCTGAAGATTACAACATTCCGTTTTCATTAGTCGAACTTGATGATGCAATTAACAAAAGTGCAGATTCAGCAGTTGGACCGGATGATGTACATTATCAATTTCTCAGACATTTAACAAGGTACTCACGGTCTCAACTGCTGGACATCTTCAATCAGCTCTGGATCACTGGCACCTTTCCTCCCTCCTGGAGAAAGGCCATTATTGTACCCATCCCTAAACCTGGCAAAGACCATACTAACCCGACAAACTATAGACCAATAGCCTTAACGTCTTGCTTATGCAAGACACTGGAAAGAATGGTTTATTCTCGTTTACTGTGGTATCTCGAAACCAATAATATCTTATCCAACACTCAGTGTGGCTTTCGAAGTGGTCGAAGTACTGTTGACCACCTGGTGCGACTGGAAACTTTTATCCGTAACGCGTTCGTCCAGGGTGAACATGTCGTTGCCATCATGTTTGATTTGGAAAAAGCTTATGATACCACATGGAAATATGGCATTCTTTCAGATTTACAAGAAATGGGTTTGAAGGGACATTTACCTCTGTTTATATCCAATTTTCTAACGGACAGAATTTTTCAGGTTAAGGTTGGGGGATCTTTGTCAGCTACGAGAGAACAGGAGATGGGAGTGCCTCAGGGTAGCATCTTGTCTCCCTTGCTGTTTAATATTAAAATAAATAACATTGTTCGTTCCGTTAAACGGGGAATTGACAATTCTTTATTTGTCGACGATTTTGCATTAGTAGCCAAAGGTAAAACTTTGGCATCTGCAGAACGTCAGCTACAGTTATGTGTCAAGGCCGTTGAAGACTGGGTTTTACAAAATGGTTTTAAATTTTCTGAAGCAAAAACTGAATGTATTCACTTTTCCCAGCACCGGGGAATTATTCAAGACCCTACTATTCTCCTCAATAAAACTCCAATAAAGGCGGTCAAACAAGTCAAATTTTTGGGTGTTATTTTTGATCAAAAGCTATCTTTCATTCCTCATCTGAAAATTTTGAAAACTAAATGTCAACAGGCCTGCAATTTGCTCAAGGTTATCAGTGGTACAGACTGGGGTGCTGACAAGAAAACTTTATTGCTGTTATATCGTTCTTTAATTAGATCCAAGTTAGACTATGGTTGCATTGTCTATGGTTCTGCTAGAAAATCTTATCTTAAGATGCTAGATCCAGTTGCCCATCAGGCACTACGCATTGCTTTGGGTGCGTTTCGCACTTCCCCTTGTGAAAGCCTTTACGTGGAAGCTAACGAACCTCCGCTGGAGCTGAGACGTACAAAATTGTCAATGAATTACTATTTAAAATTAAAAACTGATCCTATGAACCCTGCTTATGACTGTGTTTTCAACCCAGATTTTGTTCAGAAATTTGAAGCCAAACCTAACACAATTCCTCCGTTTGGCATCAGAATGCAAGCTCATCTGGAAAAAGCAGGCATTGATGTTGCTTCCATCAACGACGATGAACTTCGGACTGAAGCTCCCCCATGGAAATTATGTACCCCAAACATTAATTGGCAGTTGTCCGCTTTCCTTAAAAACAATACATCCGAAACCGTATATAACCAACTTTATCTAGAACAGTGTGCTTTATACCCAGGATATGAACAACTTTTTACAGACGGGTCAAAGAAAGGAGATTCAGTTGCTGCTGCGTCTGTCTCCGAGAGACACTTAGACCAGCCTTTGCAACAGCGTTTACCTGATTTTTGTTCTGTTTATACAGCTGAGCTCAAGGCAATTCATTTAGCTCTGAAACAAGTTTATCAATCCAAAAGAACCTCATTTTTAATCATGTCTGATTCCTTGTCAGCACTTCAGGCTCTTTCCACGAGAAAGATATCACACCCTTTTCTGGCAGAGATCCATGACCTCCATACACAACTTGTTTCTGAGGGTAAAAAGATAGTTTTTATGTGGGTCCCTGGTCACATGGGCATCCGCGGCAATATTGCAGTAGACAGAGCGGCTAAAGATGCTCTACATCTCGATTTCCCTCCAGAGATTTTCCAGTTTGTGCCCTACTCTGACCTACGTTGTATGACTGGATCTTATTGTAAACGACTGTGGCAGACTGACTGGTCTAACCATGTCAACAACAAATTATTTCAAATTCTTCCCGATTTGTCCACTTCTTTGCCTAACTTTGCGTCCACTCGCAGAGAGGAAACAGTGTTAGCTCGCCTTCATATTGGGCATACTTATGTCACCCACAGTTTCCTTTTAAAAGGAGAAGAACCACCATGGTGCTTTGCATGTGATCAATCTTTTTCTGTTCGCCATTTTATGTCTGAATGTGCTGATTTGATTGAGGAAAGGGAAACATATTTTGGTTCCATACCTTTCAAAGAGATTTTTAAAGTATGTAATGGTCAACATCTGTTTCAATTTTTACATGATGTTGGTTTGCTCTATCGCATATAAATTGTATCGACATGTTTTGTTTAGTTTGGATTTTATTAGGACTGAATTTAGTGATTTGATTGAAGAAAGAGAATATATTTTTAATACATCAGTTTTAAAGAAGTCTCTTAAAGAGGCGTCATGTGAAAGTTTGTTTGTGTATTTAAGAGTAACAGGCTTGTTTTTAAAGACTTGAATCATTTGATAATATTTTAAGATAACGTCTCTCTGGTCCTGATTTGGCTCGGAAGAGTCCGCTGGACCTAAAGCAATAACCTTGTATTGTATTGTATTTTCTTATGTTTATCTCCTTGCGCGTTCTTCCTCATACACCTACATGGTTTGTTCTTTTTTCCTCATCTTCTTTTCTTTTTAAAAAAAAACAATTACAGAGCGATTCAACTTGTAAGACAAGGTACAACGTTATTGATGTTATTTATATGTATTTCTCATTTTCCTTCGTCCTTCTGTTATTATCTAGGTTATTGATTCAAGTTCTTTCTTTCTTTTCTTTTCTTTGTTAACCTTTCTTTCCTCAAAGATCTGCTTCGTCTCCAATCATCTCCTTTCCCATTGCTATGTAACGTGTACGACTCGAAACAAAGACTCAATAAAGTACAGACATGTGTTCTTTTCTGCCCACTGCAGTCGCGGGAGTTGTTCTAGATCATCGAACTGACCGGACCTCCACCCTTTCTGCGCCATTATTCCTCCCCCCCCTCTCCGCCCAATTCTTCCTCCATCCAGATATCACGAACAAGAAAACCATCCCCTCCTCTGGTCAATATACGCTAACCGCAACCTCAAACTAAACAAGCCCCTATGTATCTGCATGCCCCAGAGACGGGCAACTGCTTTCTCAGAAAACACACCATCGCTGCTCTCGCTTTCCGGGGCTACATCGAACGAGTTCCGATCTTCAGTCCACTTCAACTTAGTTGTTGAATGCGCTTAGTTCAGGTGTTTCCTCTTTCAGTGCCTTGAGAATTTCTTTAGGCTGGTGGGCGCACTAGATAAGGGCAGTTTCTTTCATGTAGTTGCCGCATTTAAAAGACCACGTAGTAACCTAGACCCACGAAATATTTAAGCATGAATTGCTATTTTAAACTTCGGCATCCGTCCTATTGTAGGGACAAGTACAACGTTTGTTTTGTTTTGTTTGTTGTTCGTAATAAATTTCAACTTTATTTTTCTCTATAGTCTTTTATAATAATAATAATAATAATAATAATAATAATAATAATAATAATAATAATAATAATAATAATAATAATAGTGGATGCCTTATTCCTAAGGCAGACTCAAAGGGCGGCGATCTATAACCAACATACACCCTCACATGTTACCCACATCCTATATACAAAACAAACACAATCATCGCTCAAACATGTGGTGTTAAGTCAAGTCGCTATTAGAGGACGGAAAGGAAATCGAAATTTATTTTGGAATGTCAGATTGACTGCATGCAATACCATTGTTGTGGAGAAGTGGGGTAGGGTGGGGGGGAGCAGTACTCGGAGAAAACCCTCGGTGACTTGAATAGTTTCGGACCTAAGTCAGTCACGCAAGTTCGTCCCTTGCGAGAATCGAACCCGCGATCTTTTGCATAGGAAACCAGCTGCGCCACCAGGCCACACCCTCTGATAACTAGTCCGGAGTGAGAGGTAAGCCACAGTTGAAAATCTGTCTTTCCTTTATAGGCAAGACGCTTCACTGCGGCAACAGTACCCCCGTTGGAGTGCCGGGGGTTTTCAGTATAAATAGTATCCCCACTTTATGGAAATTTAGTGCTTTAAATTCCCACTGTCGCTGTCTTCCTCATTTACTCTTTCCTATTCTTGCTCTGTCCTTCACTCTGCTATACTATCTTCTTCTTCGCTAGATCAATGACCTACCTTTTTTCTTGAAAACTCTTCCTGGACAAGACTCCTTGTTTGTGTATGAGGTCTGTTGGATCAGCTTGGGAGTGTTGGACGCTTTCTGCCGGGTGGTCACTAGGGCTTCCTATGAATGTACTATTTAGCACTATAGGCATTTTATATGTATAATGATGTTTGTATTCTATTTTGTTTTTGTAACCGGGGTGTTCGCGTAGTTGAGGTCAACCCTCAGCCGTCCCCCGCGTGGGATGTCTTTATTGTAAAGTGACTGGCCGGTGGAGGGCATTCAATTTTCCCACTGGGGTTGTTTCAGCAGATCTTTTATGCGGATCGGGGGTTGTCCGGTCCTGATTTGGCTCGGAAGAGTCCGCTGGACCTAAAGCAACAATAAATCAATCAATTCACTTGAATTCATGTTAATGTCAAAGTGTGACATGTAAATGTGGAACAGAAACTTTTATTCGAGTACCCCCGTGAAGACTGTTTAACATAGTTATTAAGTGTTCCGGTAATGAACATCATCCTGTTCAAGTATATCTCTGGAGGGCATTCACATTTGGACAAGTCAATGGACAGGGGCGTTACCGTGTGTTATTTCTTGCTTACGGGAACTGTTTGAATTCGGTACGGAGAAATCCCCTGGATTTACTTTCGACTCGGGCAACATTTCGGGGGTTTTCTCCGGGTACTCCGATTAACTCCCCCAGCAAGATTAAAAAATAAAATAAAAACCACAACAACTAATATTAGGTAGGATGAGTTTGGGCGCGCAAAATGACAGCTTAGAATTTCTCGATAAAAAGGGACAATAAAGTGTCCAAAAAACCAAAACAAACAACACGAAAGCTTACTTGTGGTGCCGTTTTGATTACACTGCTGAATCCAAAGATTTAAAATTAGAAGCTGGTCAGGTTTTTAAAGTACAAGACTTTGTCAATGAGAGCAAGAAAGATGGCAGAGAACATTCGCAGGACCATTTTGATTTTTTTTCTGAAATGTGCTGAAATTATCTCAGAACTTTAGGCCAGTGCTTGACACATTTGTTTCTTATTATTATCAGTGCTGGCTAGGAAGGGAGCTGCAGGACTGTGTTTCTTCAAGGCTGCAGGAATTATTCATTATGCTCCTGCGCAGTCTGGAGTCAAAGTTCAACAAGCCAAATATAAAGGGATATTCCCACGTAAATTCGATAAGACAAAAAGCAAGCAAAACTTCCTATATTTTGGTAACTCAAAAACGGGAAATAAGCGTGTAATCCCGATTTTTAAAATAGTAACGTCAACAGGCATAGATTCCACCTGCAACACGTCGTCTAACGTCCGGGAAAAAACAGTCGACATCCTATCGACAATTTCTCCCTTTCTGAGACTCCTGGACGCACAGCCAGGGATCTGCTCTAAGTCCTCAGCACGGCTTGGACATCGAGGCTTAAGCAGGATGAGTGCTTTGATGCCAGTTGGATATATGCAGTCTTATGAGGCTATCGTGTTCAAGGCCCATGGAATGGACCATATTGCTCACCTACTGACAGGAACTAATGCCCCAGAATTAACTGCCCTTGATCTCTGATCGCTCATCGCTTGCAGGGGGAATGAAACGGGCAGTGATCATTTTAAACTTCTTGAGTATCCTTCATAAGAAAGAAAGATACGTAAGTTGTGCGCTTTTTGAGCCTTGCAGATATTCTGGGATAAATAGTGATATTGTAAATTCCTATAGCAGATACAATTATGCGATGATTAAAAATCGAGACGTATCCTTTTTTTTATAGCGAAAACGCCAACAACAACAAAAAAGCAGCAGCAGCAACAACAACAGGTTGTACAATCTATAAGCTTCGTGGATCTTTGGAACTATGGAGTGAGTAACGATAAATGTATGACGTACATGTAGCTTATATTTCCACAATTTATTTTACCGATGCCATAGGGGGCAGAGCAATCTCCAATCTTCGATTTGCGGATGATATTGATGGATTGGCTGGAGAGGAACAAGAACCTGAACAGCTTGTACAGAGGCTTGACACCACCTCCAGAGCTTATGGAATGGAAATAAGTGCAGAGAAGACCAAAATGATGACCAACAACACCAATGGCATCAACACGGACATCAAAGTACTAGGCCAATCCCTCAACACAGTGCACAGCTTCAAATATTTAGGAGCCATTGTGTCAGACAATGGGTCTCGACAGGAGGTCCTCTCCAGGATCGCACAAACAACTGCTGCCCTGATAAGGTTGAAGCCCATTTGGAAAGACAGAACCATCAGTCTACATTCCAAAGTAAGACTGCTGCGCTCTCTGGTCATCTCCATCTTCCTATATGCTTGCGAAGCATGGACCCTCACAGCAGATCTCCAACGAAGAATACAAAGCATGGAGATGAGGTGCTACAGAAGACTTCTGTGCATTTCCTATACCCAACACATCACCAACGACGAAGTCCGACAGACCATCACACAAGCCATTGGACAACACGATGACCTGCTCACAGTGGTGAAGAAACGGAAACTCCGATGGTATGGTCACGTCACCAGATCATCAGGCCTTGCAAAGATTCAAGATTCAAGATTCAAGATAATTTATTGCCAAGTGAATGATACACAAGGAATGCATTTGGTCAACGCTGCAGCACCACACAAAAGCACATATAAAAACATATAAAGCATAGTGAAAATGTGAACAAGCTGACAATAATCACAATATAAAAAAAAAGATAAAGTCATAAAACAGATGAACTGTACAAAATTGGCAAATATATATTTGCTAGTCAACACACACACACGCACACACGCACATTGCTGAAACATCCATTCGACCTCGTGTTACTTTAACATTAACACGCCTATGCGCAGCGAGTAGGCCTACTTGTACGAAATGTGCTCTACGACAAATTATTGGCTCTCACAATAAGCATGGCGTCCGCATGTACTTGTTGAGGCCATGGTCAGGGACCTGGGTATTATACAATAAATTTGATAAACTGTGGTTCTGAGTAAAGACTACACTGTCGAGTGCACTGACACTGGATACACTGAAATTGGATACCGAGGAACAAGAAGAAGAGACGGCTTAGCATAGGAGGTAAGGGAATATTAGTTTCGGCATGCGGAAATCTGTGTTTAGCCTAGAGCAGAGGTAGGGTCTGTCTGAAAAATACACGTGTCCAATGTGACACAAGCCGCAGCATCCGTCGCCCGCACACACACGGAGCATGCACAGCAAGAAATAATAATAATAACAATAATAACAACAATAATAACAACAATAATAATAACAATAATATATCATACTCACAAATTTAAAAACTACTGCAGTCACAGTAGCAGATATTGCCGAAAATCACAGTACACAAATAGCACAAGTACAGACACATCAGGGGCCCGTTGTCTAAGGCGGGCGCACGCCAACGCTCGCTGGCTTTCGGATTGGAAACGGTACGCACGCCGCGGGCGTGAGCGTGCGTTGGCGAGCGGTGGCTGAAGGTAGTATGCCGCGTGCTTCATGATATCGGAGCACAGCACTGCAGCAATCGTCTTCACACGGTTTCTGTTTCTATCATTCCTTCTTCTGCCGCCATTTTGAAAACGCTCACCACGCGCAAACCGTTTCATAAGGCAAAGTGTGCAGTGCGTGCGCTCACGGCAGGCGTTTTGTTCTAGGCAACAGGCCCCAGTTTTATCACCAACACTGCACCATCCACATCAAAAGGAGTAACATAGTGTCTTTATAAAATGCATAAGAAATACCACCGATAAAACAACAAGAATAATAACAATTAAAAAAACAAATTCAACAGAAACAACTTCTAACAAGTCTTACATCCCAACAGATGAAGTTCAACATTAGTGATGGCTCTAATATTAATTAGCTGCCTGAGCACCATTGCAAACAGGGTAGGGTATTGCATCAAGGGTTTCCAAGGGTGACACGCTTGTATACAAATCTTTAAATCCATTCTTAGCTGCAGATTACCCAACAGTGGATAGTGTATGGGGGGAGGGAGATGTAAGGGTAGAATATAGAAGTTATATACACACACACACCACACACACACACACGCACCCGTATTGTCTACATTGTGGGGTGATTAAGTATCAATGTGTGTGCATACACACACACTCGCCCAACACACTGGGGCAATCAGCCCATCTCAAGATTAAGCAGTTTAACTGCTTGTGGGAAAAAACTATTGAGAGATCTTGATGTGGTGCACCGAGGCATTCTTAATCTCCGCCCCGAGGGTAGCAGCTGGAAGAACTGGCTGGCTGGGTGGAGTTAGTCTTTATATATATTTTGAGCTCTGCGGTTGGCTCGGAGCAGAAACATTGATTCAATGGAAGGGAGAACGCTCCCAAAGACCATTCTGCAAGGCACAGTGCAAGGAGGTAGAAGAAGGGGGAGACCAAAAAAGAGGTGGGAGGACAACATTCGAGTATGGACTGGTTTGACACTGAGCGAAGCCATGAGGGCTGCTGAGGACAGAGAAAGATGGAGTATGCTGGTTAAACGATCATCTGTGGTGCCCCTACGACCTTCGGGTTATGGGACAGGATAGGATAGGATGCCAAAAAAGACGAAATTGAAGCTGAGTAAAACAAGTGATGCAAGTAAGCTTACATAGCTTGCCTTAGGAAACGGAAATGTAATAATAGTAGGAACTAGGACATAATTGTTACAAGATGCAGCGCAAATATGCTGCAAGAAGGAGTGAGGCGCGCTGTCCGAGTGGTTAGAGCGTTGGCTTGCGGATCTGAAGGTCCGGAGTTCGAGCCCAGGCCAGGGCATTGTGTTGTGTCCTTGGGAAAGACACTTTACTCCCGTTTCCTACTCCTTCGGATGACAGTATAAACCAAGGTCTAGCCTGTGTCGCATGCATTCCATCATAACGGACTTTAAAGATCCTGACGCTCATGTCCTAGACGGGTGAGTGCCGATGACAAAAACCCACCCAGTATGCACCTTAGGTAAAGCGCTTCACTTGGGGCTGTTGTACTTTTGGTGATAATAAAGTTGTTACAAATAATTTAAAAAAAATAAATATTTATCGGCCCCTTTTTTCCACTGTGAGAATTTGATCTATGGCAGCTGCTCCGAACGTTTCAAAGTTTCAAGTTTTGTTGTGGATTTTAGCCAAGATTTAAGACTCCAGTTTCAAGTTTGTATTTAGCTCTTTGCTTAAGAGGGTATATTTAGCCAAAAGGGAAAAGGTAGGGGAAAGAAGAGGGTTAGAGGGGGGAGTGAAGAAGGAAAAGGGGAAAGCTTTTAGTTAAGAAATGGGTTATTGACGGGGACTGATACTATATGATTTATGTAAACAAATCAGCTGACATAAAAGGCATCATATCGCAAATAACCACGGTTGCATCACATTTCGTGTGATGGATTATTGAACAGGCAATTCCAACTCATTTTCAAATGGCGTCGATATAGCACGAATTTGAGAAAAAAAATCTAGCCAAGAAGGTAAGATACATCAAATACTTTAACATTTAACATGTCACATAATATGTATGTCGAACAAAATTTAAATATACCGGCAGTAAAAACATATTTTATTCTAATGTACCCGCATTGTATACTTTCTCCTAAATATCATTACAACTTTTGGGCGAATAATACGTTTACAAAAGTATCGACTGAAGTGAAGATATAGATTTGCCAGGAAGAAAACAGGAAACCCGATTACTTATGAGGAAGATCCAAAATGTCCCAGACCTCCCTCTCCCCTCCCCACCTCCCCCCTTCCCCCGCTACCCCGTCCCCCTTTACTGTTTCTTCTTTCCTTCTCCCAGTCCACTTCCTCATCCCTAACCCTTACTCGCACTTTTGTAAAGTTTCTCACCCCCTGTCCTTTCCCCCCCCTCCCCCCCTCATCCCCAACGTTGTCCTGCGCATGTACAATCCTTACAGTTTGCATGTCCTTTCATTCAAACACACAAAACTGGTGGATTTAAAAACGGGCTAGATAAAACGGATGCGAATTTGGTTGTTTGACAAAAACATGCATCTATAAATTCATTTTGTGAATTGCTGCTGCAGCTAATTATAGTGGTACGCTTTAGAATTTTTTTAAAATGAATATTGCTTATCATAATCTTGAAATTTTAATTTCCAGTATTAAAAATGCCCAGCTATATCATTTATTCAAATGCGACACAGATGGCCGTGCTTAATTCCTTTTATGGTAATATAGATTTGTTGAATTAAATTGAATTGAATTCAATAATTGTCACCCCCGTCCACACACACACACACACACTCAAAAACACACACACGCGCGCGCGCACACCCACACACCCACACACACACACACACACACACACACACACACACACACACACACACACACACAGGGGTACGTTCTTCCTACTATACCAATGCTGCGCAAGGACGCTTTATGGTACAGATCTATGCTGGTAGATCGTGTCGCAGGTCTACACATCATAATACATGATAGAAAGCTTGTCGTGTAATGCGCCTGTGATCGCAAGGAACAGCAGGGCTATGTGTAAAACGTGTGAATACGCTGCCAAAACAGAAAGGCAGAATTATTGTCTGATTGAATTATCTCACTACCACACTAATCGCGTGAAGTCCGTTTCCATTAGCTTAAGAACAGCTCTCTTGTCGGCCCAGGCGTTAAGGACAGAATGTTTCGGGTGCCGTCGAAGCTAATGCAATTTTCCTTCAGTAATATTAGCTGACCGTGCTCAGAGGCTTGCGCATATACTGTACGTAATTATACCAAGAAAATTCTGTTTATGTCGCATCTGCAATTAGTTTTATACGCTCTTCCAGGCGCTGGTTGACGATGCTATTGCAATTTCCCTTCATTAACATTAGAAGACTGCTATCTGTGTCACTTTGTGTGGCTAGCACATGTGCTGTACATGTACACAATTCTAATAAGAACGTTTTTAAGACGTATCTGCTATTAGTGTTACACAGCCTTGCAGGTGTTGGCTGATGAAGTAATTGCAATGTTTCTTCAGTAATATCATAAACAAATGAAAAAAAAATCGGGTTATCAACACTACTGCAAGCTTATGAATGAAGTTATGTTTGGTAGTTATTTTTCGGTGGGGGCAAATCTCGTTGTGAATTTGAAAAGGTCTGTGACGCTGAAATATGGGAATGCACATCTTAAATCAAAGTTTCGCTGGCTTAGAGGAACAAGGACTACGGACACTATAGAAAGATAGTGCAAAGAGAACATCAATCTTCAGAATTAATTTGATTAGAAAGTGTATTTCGATCAACAACTGTCATTGCTTTCAATTTCTGTTCTTTCTAGTTCCTTCCCATTCTTTCTTTTCAATAATAATAATAATAATAATAATAATAATAATAATAATAATAATAATACTAATAATAATAATAATAATAATAATAATAATAATAATAATAATAATAATAATAATAGGCTTAATAATACTATAAGATGCTATCACGCACTTTTTCTGCAGTCGAATTAAAAACGCGTCGATCAGAAAAAATCGCTATAAGGGAAGCCGGCATATAAATATTTTTTTTAAATTTTGAATGTTTAGATTGACTGCATCGAATACCATTATTAAATATTGAAGGGAGGGAGGAAACCGGAGTACCCGGAGAAAACCCTCGGTATCTGCCTGTCTCTCTTCTTCTTCTTCTTCTTCTTCTTCTTCTTCTTCTTCTTCTTCTTCTTCTTCTTCTTCTTCTTCTTCGTTGTCGTCGTCGCCGTTGTCGACTTCGTCTTCTTCTTCTCCTTCTTTTCTTTTTTCGTCGTCTCCGCCGCCGTCTTCCTCTTCTTCTTCTTCTTCTTCTTCTTCTTCTTCTTCTTCTTTGTTTTCATCTTCTCGGCAATAATGCTCATCAGTGATGAAAACAACAGTGCACCGAAAACCATCCAGGCTTCAGCTGAACTGTTGATTACAAAGTTTACTTTTCCCTTGCAACCATGGGGTTGGCGACGTTTTAAACTAATGACTTGGGAAGTCTCTATAGCTATTCTCAATATTGCTTTTGTGTCTCCTTAATCAGCGGAGGGTGCAGTCCGAAGACAATACTAGGTACCCCAAGAGAGCAAACAGCAATTTAGGAGGTTTACATTAGTTATAAGCTAACCCTGTACTCTTAGAAGAACGGGTTTTTTTCTTGTAACAAATGATTGTAAAAGTTTTGGTGACAACTGAACCACACTGCGTAGCTGAAACTCGAGGAGGCATAAGTTCACCTCCCCACTAGTCTATGCGGCTGGTTACATGATTTGAGGTTTTAGCTGCAATCCTGACTTAGCTTGTTTTCTTTCCTTTTTTTTTAAAATAACCCTTTTACTTACTCAGACGTATGGAGACCACTCTAGAATAGAAAGTAAAGTAGCGCCTAAAAACAGTGATAAAACTACTCGTTCTTAAAAAAAACCACAACATAATGTTAGGAACTATTTTACGGGACAGAGGATGAGAGGAAAGGCGAGCGTAAAGCCTCGACGAGTCCCAGCTACGCAGTGTGCATCTGATTATCTAGGTGACAGAGACGCTTGGGGTGGGAGTTGGAGGTTTGGATGGGGTGAAAGCGTGGAGGGGTGTCTTTTGGTGTAGCAAATAAACGAAAAATAAAAGTTTGGGCATACATAAACATCCAACAGTTTTACAATTGCTTCAAATTGCAAAGGGTAGATTTTGTAAGGTGGTTTTACTGCTTGCGAATTTACACTTCCTCAACTTACATGCCTCATTTTCACTGTTACAACTGCGTTGGACAGAGACGGAATTGGCTTGTTTGTCTATTTTTATTTAACGTCTACCATTCGTCGATATGATTGTATTCTAAACATAAACGTCGGTTGTTCAGTTTTGTGTTGGTCACTATTCTCACCTTACTGGTAATGTGACACGGGATCGGGCACCTAACTGTAGATTGTGTCAGCGGGTATATGAATTAAGCCTACATAAACATCCCTTCCTTATTATTACTGCCTTTTACATGAATTGTATGTATTTCAGGCTTGTCAGTTGATTAATTGTTCGAGTCACTGTTCAATCAAAGTTTAAGTTAAAAAAAACAACAACACTAACTGCTTTTGAATCGACGATAACGTACTTCGTCGAG
This sequence comes from Oncomelania hupensis, assembly GCA_036898135.1. Classification (NCBI taxonomy): domain Eukaryota; kingdom Metazoa; phylum Mollusca; class Gastropoda; order Littorinimorpha; family Pomatiopsidae; genus Oncomelania; species Oncomelania hupensis. The sequence continues at coordinate 75,963,496 of CM072512.1, read as the reverse complement.
TGGTATTTAAATGAATGCACACGAGGAGGTAGAATATGCTATAACAGCCCCCTCTCTCCCTTTTTCTTCTCTGATCTATTATCACCTCACTCCACCTCCCCCTTTTACCTTCGCTCCACTTCAGTCTTTAAAAAAAATCAGTATCTTTCTTCTTGAATGAATAATACAAGAACCAGAGAGAATAATCAATCACCGGTGAAAATGCGCGTTAGCTAATTGAGCAAAAGCATCACTATCAACGGAACAATACAGTTGTTTTGTCCCGTGCTGTCTGTCCACTGAAAACAGAATAATTACCTCCTCCCGCTTTCCAGCTATCATTAAGTGTTTATATAAACAGCCGCGTTAGTGTTATTGTGAGCCTCATAAACCGTTGGTTAAAATTTATTTTAAAAAAAGTCTAATTCACGCAAACGATGACTATATTTCAGTATCTTCTTAATACATAATTCTGTACTTTGTTTATGTCTGTTCTTCATTTTTGTTAGGCTACATTAATTTGAATCTAAGCGTCGTTGCCTGAGGATTCTTAAAAAGATCATTTGCAATAATCAGTATATTAGTAACCTCCCTTGTAAAACGGGGAGCAGGGGGGACAGAAGTGGAATGGAAAGCGGGGGTGAAAGGTGGGAGGGGTACAGGCACTCACATTTGATTTAAACACACAACTAGCCTTGTAATATTTGCATAAGCTACAAGCTCTCCTGCAACGGCCAAAAGAAGCGGCACATTTGTTTTAAATAGGCTTATCGAAAAGATTTCACAATAATTTGGATTAATAAACTCTCCTACGATTTTTCCATCTACATGTAGTGTAAAACGTTTGGGAGAAACATTCCTCAGACTCATTTTAACACCCTCTTCACAGAAAACAAACACATTGCGAAAAAAAGTAAGCAAAGAACACGCTGAATAACGAGCATCGAGGAACCCCTTGCGGCGTGCAGAAGAGACAAGTTTTAGTCTGAGCGATCAAGTCTGTCATGCTAAACAGTTCCCTATACACTGATGTTGCCAATAGGGATGAATTGATTTGGCTCTGTTGTCTTTCTACGCAGCTGACTGCGCAAAAAACTATTCTCCCGTTCCACTTGTCTCATGCTCTGGATGACTGAAAACAAACAAAATTTCTTCGCTAGTCTTGTTCATAATCTTTCAAACCGTAGCAGAGACAGCGAAAGGCCTTGTCTCGAAATCTGATTGTTCGGTACATTTTACGACTACATCGACTTCATAAACGCGTGTAATAAATTTTTATACAAGACCTATACTTCTTGTTGTTGTTGCTGCTGCCGTTTTGCGTTTGTTAGTTTTGTTATTGCAGCTTAACGCATGTATGTGGAAGGTATGTCTGTATTTGTGTTGTTTTGTTTTGTCCAGCGCAGTATCGTGAGCGCTCGCAGCATGCTCAGGGCGTATAAGTGGTCGGAAGGAGAGGAAATAATCTTCTTCGCTACTCCTCCTCCCTATCATACTCCCTTACGATTCTCCTCATCCTCTTCCTCTTCTTCTTCCTCCTCCTCCTCCGTCATCTTCATCAACTCCTTAATCTTCTGAACTCCACAAAACATGTAGCCTGCAAATGACCTCAAAATCATCACAGAAACTCTTGGCACATGCGTGCTATGAATTTTTGATAGTAAGCAACGATGCATGTTGGCCAACACTGGATGTAAACCGTTATACACCTTCACTCTGTAAATATCTAACACATCAATCCTACATTCATCCAACATTTCCACACAATTTGTCATCAAACCCTTCCTCTTTTCCCTTCCCCAACTACTTCTCCATACACAATCCTCCCATTTTCTCTTTACAAAATCCGCCCCATTTTATTTATCCCAGATCTCCATCTTTCAGTTCCATTTTATTTATCCCAGATCTCCATCTTTCAGTATTCAAAATCATCCCTTTCCTTTACCCAAATTCTTTTCTTTTTTTCTCCATCAAAAATCCTCACCATCCCCATCCACCTTGGTCTCCATTTGATCACCAAAATACCCCAGCTTCATCCATAATGTTACCCCCTCCTCCATTTTCAAATCTTCCATTTTATTTTTCTCTTTAAAATCCTCATGTCCGCTATTCCATTTCCTCCCTATTATTTATCACAAAATCGTATCCTTCTCTACTGACTCATCCCAACCCCTCATCAATCCAAAAGCCTTGACAATTCCTATTGGTTTCTATTGACATCCACTTTCTTAATGATGATTGATCCCTACAGCAGTATTGCCTCTGCATTTAATATTCAATTCATTCGTTTAATTTAAGTCGGCAGCATTTCAATTCAATTATAATAACTTCGTTTAAGATTTACGATTCGATAAACCTCGCTCAGCATTCAGATCTGCCCCACAGCAACATAACAATGATGCGTTTTTTCTTGCTTTTTCTTCTTCAAGAACGCGATTCACAGCTCCACGGATTTGGTTAAATTATTTGTTGAAAGTACGATCGAACCCCACGTCTCCTAAGACCAAATGCGCTGCAGCCAGTCGTTGTCTAGCGAAACAGAAGAAACTTGATTTGTTTTCTCCACTATTTTAGGTTAAAAAATAATATGCCTAAACTTGAAGAAAAGGGTATCGTAAATTTCTTGTATGATTGTCAAATATGTGACCATTTAAAGCTGTTTACATCTTCTATAACGCATAACATTAGGAGAACATTAACACTCATGTCTCCAGTTTTCTTTCTTTTTATGCAAGTATCCATACGAATAAGGAGAGACGTGCACTCATGGATACTATTAATAATGTTGTTTTATATTCTTATTCTAATCCGTAATTCAAAGGTCGTTGGGGCACCACAGATGATCGTTTAACCAGCGTACGCCATGTTTCTCTGTTCTCAGCAACCCTCATGGCTTCGTATGAGTCATATTCTTAACATACCACCAACAATTCCAAATTATACATTTTTGTCTGGCAGAATGCAAAACATAGGCGAGAAGAAACAGAAAGTGTGAGTTCAATATTATTTTTGTCAAACTATCATGCTACCACTGTTGACATAATTATTGTGATAGAAATAACAAACAACAACAATAACAAAACAACAACAACACACATACATATATATTTTTGCAAAACAACATATATAATTGAAGCTTCAATTTAAAAACACTAACTGGAAATCAAATATGCAGGGAAGGCACTCACCTGCACCATTATTGAAGAATATGACAAAGATTGCAGCCAAGAAGAATACTAACAGTTGAAGATGATCCATGGCGACTTGGTATGTCAGTCTAAATGAATTATAGGAACACTATTTTTCAGTAGGTGAAGGTCACATTCCAGGTCTTAACGACATTCAGTAAATATTCGATGATGGCCAGTAGCCTCAGCTGCAAGTCCTTCAGATGTATTCTTGAAGAAAGCAGTTTTACGATTTTGTGATACAAATAAAAAATAAATTGCAAATTTGTGTAACGCCGCTTTTTAATGGCACTGCGATTTTTAACTATTGCAGATATGGAAGAAAATTTGATGTTATTTAACCTTTTCTCTTAGCAATATGAGTTTATATAGCACTAAATCTGCTTCAGAACTCAACAAGACGGTTGTCTAACTGCAGGCGTTACATCCACGTTCTGCTCAGCAACTAACATGAACTTTTCTGATAGTGTCGCTATGTATACAGCATACAGTTGTCTACATTGTTAGTTGTTGTGCTGGAATTAACTGCTGCCTATGACTTTTGATCATTATATAGCATTGGTAATCCCTAGGTCTGTTGGCATCGTGGAGCTAGTCTGCAACATAAGAAAATACTTCGATCAGTATAAACTGCAATTAACATTTGCCAAAAAGAGAGGTTGTTGACTACAACAGTTGTTATAAGCTGGTATTTATCTAATCAGTAGAAGGGAATACAATTATTATGTCAAAATTAGAAAAACGTTATAACCACGAAAAATGGCAATGCAAAAAAAAAAAAGAATAAATAAATAAGAAGAAGAAAAAAAAAACATTATTTTTTTTTAATCAGTTTATAGTCCCCTCTTTTCCCGTTAAGGATTTTCAGAGAGGAGACGTTGATTACAAAAAAAACAAACATTATTCGTTTGTATGTAGATTATAGTCACACGACACTTTCGCATATAGGTGACTACTGGACCGATTTATACTGACACCAGCGGGCCAGTTGTTGGTAAAGGGGAAAATAATATGATCACACGTTGACCAATCCGGGATTCGAACCAGCGACCTTTCGGTTACTAGCAAGACGCTCTTACCAACTGAGCTACCCGGCCCCTCAAACATTATTCCATCTACACAATGCTAATATTGTGCATTCTATTTTAAAATCCCCAGGTGGTAGATTGTTTTAAATTTATTTTATTTTATTGGTTTTTGTGGTCTAATATCACCAAGACTGACCAGGCGTAACATTAAAACAATAAACAAAAAGAATATAACGTTTGGCTAATAACCATTTCCCTGGACTTTGCAGACCAATCTGCTTTGGGTGGATGTAGATAATTAATCAATAAAAGTACCGGTCGGTTTAATACTATACTTATTGTGGGTCAAATTTTAGGCAGGCGTCAAAAATACAGCAAATGATATATGCCAGTGCTGACCATCACCAGTCTCCTGAGTGCAGTCAGATGTGACGACTCTGTTGAATGTTGAACTCGACAAGGCCCAGTATTATGCTCTTACACGGAGAAAAGGGCACGGTAGGATTAAGCAACGTTATGACACTATATATAGAGTATGAAGCATCACGCGAGCCGGGGACAGCCAAAGCCTGGTTTTATGCTTCTGATCCAAACCAGTGAAAAACTAGTCACCTTAATAAAAGAGGTGAGCAAATAAAAAGTAATATATATCCTGATAAGGCATCTACTTCCCATTGTCTGCCTTTCTGATGGGGTCAGATTATATATCTATACTTCTGAGAATACGCAGCATTACAGTTTTCATTTGGCAGTAGCATCAGATTCAGAGCCCGCTACATGAAGCTATTCTATAACATGCACTGGCTCTGACCACAGGCTCCCGTATCGGAATGCGAGCGGACTCTATACTACTTGTATTTCTAGTAGATACAGCCCTCTCACAATCTGATACTGCTCCTGTGGCCATGACAGTGAATATGGCTAGGGCTATAGTTTGTAAACAGTTGCCGACTTCCTGATATCCGCTGGACACGTCAAGGGCAGTATAGGTTCCAAGAACCTCCAGTGGGGCACGTGTCTGGTCCATGGCCAACAAAGCATTGCCATTGTTGTTACAGAGGTACAGGAAACAGCCATTTGCAGCTTAAGAACGTCTTTTTTTAAATGGTAGAAAAACGGGAGGCTGTGCATATTGGATAGAAAAAGAACTGAATGGAGCTGGAAGAGAAGGCAATATGGGTTTGATTTTTATGGTGTATGATGGGTACATTTCTTCTTCTTCTTCTTCTTCTTCTTCTTCTTCTTCTTCTTCTTCTTCTTCTTCTTTACGTCTGAAACGAACGTTTGGCAAATTGTGGGATAACGAATTCTTCTTCTTCTCCTTCTCAGTGGGCAAATGAGTGAATCAAACAGAATATAAACATCCTAGTAATGTTCGAGCAAGCAAGGAAATTAGCTTTCAACTACAGAGTTGAAGGTTTTTTTTAAGTCTCTCACACACACACGCACACACACACACAAACACACACAGAGACACACACACACAAGCGGGCGTACGTACACGTAGAAAACATGTTATAATTTCAGTTTAAATTATTCCATTTCCGGAACAGACACAGTTTGTGGAAAAGCTTTCCTCGGTCAACTATTGAGTACGCCTAGATCCATTCCAGAAGAACAAAAACCGGGTGCCTTTGGTTTCATGAAATTTTAATTGATTTCTGTCTTCTGGTCTGGGATTTTGAGGCGACAGTTTAACTATAAGCCTGATCTCTTTAGAAAGGAGGTAGTACAAAGAAGCAAGGATAAAACTACGGACATCAACTGACACTGACAAAACGGACCCTGAGAAAAATGAGGTCTACAACATCAGATCTAAATTGACTGCGGCCGACAGAGTACTGAAATATCTTTGCCTGTGAATCAATTATCAGTTGAATAAAATTTAAAAAAAAATTGTGGGTGCTAAACAATTAACTAAATAAAATATAGTAAAGAACGTTACCGTTTTGAGGCCACTATTAAAAAGAACTGCTTTTCATCTTAAACAAAGCATTAAGCATAAAAATAACCTTTCAAGCAGCATAACTTCAATAGATATACTCTATAGCTATTTAATTCCATTTTTTTTATACTAGCACAAAAAGGGACATTCCCTTCTGTTCAGTGACTACTCTCCAATGTTTGAATACAATTTCTGATTCAGCCTGAGGTCTAGAGCGAGACGGTCATCCCAAGGTTTAAGGGATTTAGAGTCTGCCTACATGAGTCCCCATCAGCACCACGGATTTGTTTGTGGTCATTCGAGGTACACAATGCCTTGACTGGAAGACAGAAACAAGGGCCCTTGAGCCTGGGTGCAGGGAGAAGTGCACTATAGAAATCATCATCATCATCATCATCATCATCATCATCATCATCATCATCATCATCATCATCATCAAATTATGCGCCTTGAAAAATACAGACCAAAGTTGTACAGATCATCATCATCCTCATCCTTATCCTCATCATCATCATCGCCATCATCATCATCATCATCATCATCATCATCATCATCATCATCATCATCATCATCATCATCATCATCATCATCATCATCATCGTCATAATAATAATAATAATAATAATAATAATAATAATAATAATAATAATAATAATAATAATAATTATAATTATTATTATTATTATTATTATTATTATTATCATTATTATTATTATTATTATTATTATTATTATTATTATATTGGATGCTATATACGCGTCTTTCCCCAAAATAAAGCAAGCTCAAAGCGCGGCGATCTGTACCAACATAAACGTTCACCTGTCTCATCCACCCTCACAACAACAACAAATACACATCCATCACTCAAACAGGCGGTGTAAAGGCAGGGAGATCGCTATTGGAAGACGGAAAGAAAATTAAACTTTTATTTTTTGAAATTTTTATATTGACTGCGTCCAGTACCACATTATGGAAGGGAGGTAGGAAACCGGAGTGCCCGGAGAAAACCCTCGGTGACCTCAATAGTCTCATACCTAAGTCACATACGTTCGCCCTTTGCGGGAATCGAACCCGCGACCTTCGGCATAGGAAACCGGCGACAATCCACTGCGCCACAAGGCCACCCCTCTCATCATCATCATCATCATCATCATCATCATCATCATCATCATCATCATCATCATCATCATCATCATCATCATCATCATCATCATCACCATCATGAATTATGACAGGAGTTAAACATTGCTCAAATAAATAAAAGACATTCAAACTTGAAAAACACTCGGTACCGAATGTAAAAACGCATGTGCACACATATTTCTCTTCAAATTTAATGCAGTCGCAACTCTTTTCACTGATACATTTCATTTTTATTACACATGACATTTTATTTCACAACAACAAAACAACACCAAAAACAACATCAGCAGCATCAACCATTATGATCATCACAGTGACATCCCGAGTAGCAGGAGTCTGAGCGATAATGGTTTTCGCTATGAAATCTGCAGCCGCAGGCCATTATATAAACATACCATTTACTGGCAGGTCATTAGCAGACTAATTGGCTAGGACCCTCCCCTGCACAATATCATCATATCACCACGTCACTTTACAAGATGGGCACTGCATTTTGACCTCTTGGTTCTGCCATTTTTTATAATCTTGTTGATACTTTTATTTACATTTAGACCTCTTGGCATGTTGCAAAAGGTGCATTATGATGATGATGATGATGACCCCGTGTAGTGCGCCAGGTCTCTTTAAAGATCATGCTCTTGGCGCGGCTGCGCGGGGGGAATTTGTTTTTTTTTAAATTTTATTTAATCGTTCTTGTATAGCGTTCTTTGGGTTGAAAGGAATACAGGATCTAACTCAAGCCGCCACATGCGCCCACTTGGAGCCTTCGGGCGGCGCATAGTCTGGCACTTAGATAACTGAGCACAATCCTGGGCGGCAACTGCGTGGGATAATTTAAAGGACCTAGTTCTTGCTGGTTGTAACTGTGTAGCACTAGCCTATGGATTACAAGAGAAGGGGACAAACTCATTATTGCAGACATTATATCGAATGGATCCGATAGAGTAATATTAGATTAACATCTCCATCAAATTATACCGACGTACGCCTCGGCATAATGCAGTAGTTTCAATTTCAAATCGGTATAACTATGACGTTTCCTCATTGGACAGCCATAGCTTGGTTGACTGTTTTTACCATGGTAACCGATGGAAGACCACTACGGCTATGATTTTAAGCGATCTTTCGGAGTACATTATTTTGTCACTTTTTGTACGATTTCTAGGTTGAATTTAATCGTTGCCGATTTAAAATTGCAAAATCAAGGAATGTGTAACAGGTTTTGCTTTGGTATAGCAAAAATAAACAGAAGGAAAGGATTCGGCGCAGACTATGCTTTGGCAGTCTGTAAACACACTGCTATGTTTGCTAAAATAATTTTTTTTGTTACTGCACCTTCTTCTTTCTGAAGCACGCGTAATTTATTACTTTTCTTGTGGAATATATGGGAATGATAATCAGTAATAGCTAAATCTCTGTGGCGGTTTTTTTAAGACATAAAACTTCAAAAATGATAATGAATTGAACTACACTCTATCTTATCCTATCCTGTCCCGTAACTCGGAGGTGGTAGGGGCACCACAGATGATCGTTCAACCAGCATACTCTAATTTTCTCTGTCCTCAGCTGCCCTGATGGCCTCGCTCAGTGTCAAACCAGTCCATTCTCGAATGTTGTCCTCCCACCTCTTTTTCGGTCTCCCTCTTCTTCTACCTCCTTGCACTGTGCCTTGCAGAATGTTTTTTGCAAGGCCTGATGATCTGGTGACGTGGCCATACCATCGGAGTTTCCGTTTCTTCACCACTGTGAGCAGGTCATCTTGTTGTCCAATGGCTTGTGTAATGGTCTGTCGGACTTCGTCGTTGGTGATGTGTTGGGTATAGGAAATGCCCAGAAGTCTTCTGTAGCACCTCATCCCCATGCTTTGTATTCTTCGTTGTAGATCTGCTGTGAGGGTCCATGCTTTGCAAGCATATAGGAGATGACAAGGGAGCGCAGCAGTCTTACTTTGGAATGTAGACTGACGGTCATGTCTTTCCAAATGGGCTTCAATCTTGTCAGGGCAGCAGTTGTTTGTGCGATCCTGGAGAGGACTTCCTGTCGGAACCCATTGTCTGATACAATGGCTCCTAAATATTTGAGCTGTGTTGAGGGATTGGCGTTGGAATTTGATGTCCGTGTTGATGCCATTGGTGTTGTTGGTCATCATTTTGGTCTTCTCTGAACTTATTTCCATTCCATAAGCTCTGAAGGTGTTGTCAAGCCTCTGTACAAGCTGTCCAAGTTCTTGTTCCTCTCCAGCCAATCCATCAATGTCATCCGCAAAACGAAGATTGGAGATTGCTCTACCCCCTATGCTGACTGCGCCTTCGTGATATGAAATGGCATCTGACATGATGCGCTCTAGGAAGATGTTGAAGAGTGTTGGAGAGAGTAGGCATCCTTGACGCACACCGATTGTTGTTCTGAACCAGTTCCCGATGACGCTGTTATGGAGGACTGCACTGGTAGCCTTGTCATACAGGCTTTTGATGACTTCAATAATTTTAGGGCTGATGTTGTACACTGTCATTGTTGCCCATATAGCTGCATGCCAGACTCGTTCAAACGCCTTCTTGAAGTTGATGAACACATGATATAGATGTTGTTGGTGCTGTAGGTATTTCTCACAGATTATTTTGAGGTTGAAAATCTGTTCAGTGGTACTTCGCCCTGCCCTGAATCCACTGAACTACACTCTACTGTGGACGATAATGAAATATACTACATGAGATTTCTCCATCCACTGCAATGAGAATTAATAAGGTATAATACCCAATTAAACTATGGGTGGTTTAAGTACCCTGTAAACCGACAATTATAATGAATTTTACGTCAGCGTATATGGAAGGACCCAAGCCGTCACCTGGACCATTAAAATGAATAGTCACTTTCGACGGCGCGACACATACAGTCAGCACAGGTCTGAAAGGGAGATTAGTTAGCTAGTTAGTCGTTTATAGGGTCAAGCGAACTGCAAAGAGCCAAATCAGGACCACAACTTGTTTAAAAGAGGGCTCACCCCTTATCCGTATAAAAGATCTTCTGAAACAACCCTAATGGGAACTCCCAAGGCACTCCACCAGCCGGCGCGACCACTTTACAATAAAGGCATCCCATGCGTGAGACGCTGAGGCTGAATTTTAATTTATCGAACCCCCCGAAAACAAAATAGAGTATAAACGTCGTTATAAAATATTGACAAAACACATACCTAGAAAAGATATACATTACTAACTAATAATACCATAGAAAGCCCTAGTGACAATTTCTGCAGAAAGCGTCCAATATCCCCAAGATGGCCCAACAGACCCCATACACAAATGAGGGATTTGGGAGAGTGTTCGAGAAAACAGGTAGGTGTGGTCTAGCAAAAAAGATAGCATATTGATAGAACAGATTAGCAACGAGAAAGAACAAATGAGAATGACAAAAACCGTGGTAATTTAAAACACTAAATTTCCACAAAGTGGGGATACTATTTATATAGAAAACCCCGGCATCCCAATGGGGGGTCTAAAAGGGAGGGGAGGGAGGATGAGATAAAGGTGAGAAAAGTGAGAGGGAATATGGTAGTTGGGTGGAGATAAGGTAGGAGGGCAGGAATGGATATTGAAATAGTGATACATTTACATAGGGCAACTAGAAGCCATCAGTTTTATTTTACGGATCTACAGACGTGCGGTAACTGCTCCCCAAAGGAGGAAACCTCCCAAGGCAGTCATGGCACATGATACATTTATCTGCCGTCTGGAAGCATTTGTTACCCCCGAAAAGGGTTTTCATTTACTTGACATTGTTTTGTCAGATAGGATCATCTTGCGAATCTGACAAGAAAATACAAAAGCATGTGTGTCAGGTGGCAGCATAGTGCAGAAATGTCAATTTACATTTAACTAAATCAAAACAATGTGATGCTAGCAGCTCTAAAAAAAAATACAAACATACAAAGCAATTGCAAATTCTCTCTCTCTCTCTCTCTCTCTCTCTCTCTCTTTCTCTCTCTCGGGGCGGATTATAGGGGGATGGGGGTGGGTCCCAGGTAGCAACGAAACCCCCCTTCGGATAAAAAGCCTAACCTTTCCTATCCCGTAAATCGAAGGTCGCTGCTCAACCACAGATGAACGTTTAACCAGCGTACTTCATCTCTCTCTGTCCTCAGCAACCCTCATGACTTCGCTCAATCTCAAGCCATTAAATGTCCAATCTCGAATGTTGTCATCCCACATATTTTTTGTCTCCCTCTTCTTCTGCCTCCTTGCACCGTGCCTGGTAGGATGATCTTTGCAAGGCCAAATGCTATGGTGACGTGGCCATACCATCGGAGTTTCCGTTTTTTCTGTGATTTGAACAGGATATTAGGGTTCTGTTCCTTGCACATTTGTATGCGTTCAATGAAGTCATATTCAATACATTTTATATCGATTTGGATTTTGAAAGGCTTAGCGTATAGTTTGGTACCCAGTTATCCTATTGAACAGTGTTGCAGGCTTGCTGGGACTGACATAGATCTTTTACTCTCTGATGACGTAAAATCTCATGTCACTATCCATGCCCTCTTCCATCCCATTTTATTGACTCACATGCAGAGCAATATGAGTCTTATGTCCTCACACCCACCCCCAACCCAACCCAACCCCAAAAAATCAACATTTTTGCAAACCTGTGCAATAGGAATCTTAAACAGTCCAAAAATGGCATTTAAAAAAAATTGTCCGTCAATCCGTTTGTCCGTCGTCCGCCGTCTGTCGGTGCAAAACTTGCAAATGGATTAATATATCAGAACCTATTTCAACTATCACAACCAAACTTGGTAAGATGGTGTACAGCCTTTGGACTTCAAGAATGATGAGAAAATGAATGACTTTACTTCAAGGTCCAGGGTCACAAGGTAGGTGAAGACGAATTATTACAGTAGCAGCAGAAGTAGAAGACTTTGTAGAATAGCACAGGTAGGGTTTTGGCACTTTCATACAAACATGGCACACACTAATTATTTTAAATCCAACTTAATAATATATTAATTAAAAAAAACTTTTCCTCAACCTTATACTTAATGTTTAAATCATCATCATCATCATCATCATCATCATCATCATCATCATCATCATCATCATCATCATCATCATCATCATCATCATTATCATCATCATCTGTTAATGAAAACAGAGTTTTGTTTTACCACTTTCTATCGTGCAGTTAATATAATCACAATGCTGATTCTGGATGACAATTATTCTCTGGTCTTGTTGGTCAGAATGTCCTTTACATTGTGCTTCTGTGTTCCAAATCCAAGTTCAAGTTCTGTTAGTACAACCAGTTTCTAGACCATTCCTTTACTAGTTTTGATAAGAACTGTTTAATAGCCTTTGTCTGCATTTCACTACACCAAGCTGACATAACAGTGTAGCACATGGTCAACCCAACCCTTTGGTCCTGATTTGGCTCGGAAGAGTCCGCTGGACCTAAAGCAATAACCTTGTATTGTATTGTAACCCAACCCTTGAAGCTAGGTCTGCAAACTAGTACGTGCAGAACATCCCATTTATTACCCCAGTAAATAGCATGGGACAGGAGCCAATGTGAACCTAGGCCATACAACCATCATCTCCATAAGGCACGATAGTCAATACTAAGGGACGCAAATTGCCAACCATGCCTCAGTGCTTTGACTTTTCGTTTGGTCTACATTCCCATCCATACCTCAATGCGTCGAGTCTCAATTTGGTCCCACATTGCCACCGGTACCTATATCCGTCCCTTTTGGGGGGATCCATTTTGGTAAAAGTAACAGTCGTCTATCGTTTCTTTTCGTAGAGCTACTTAAGCTTGTCATGTCCTGTTTGGGTAAGGGACTTTCCGGTGACAGTGCTGGCAGGGCTGCTATTCATACTTGTAACGGAATATGTCTATTTCCTTAACTTGCTTAAGAATTATTAATATATAGGTTCGTGTTACCTATAACGCTATACACTGCCATTCCTTAACTGGCTTCTGAATAAACAGCATTGTCGTGTGTTATTTATATGTGTTTAACTATCAGGTATACTGTGCCTTTTCGTAAGTTAACTGCAATAGGAATAGACTTTAAGTATCACATGAACACTAAATGTTAAACCTACACATTTCAAATACACCTTGGTCACCGTGGTCTCAGTTTAAATCCGACGAAATGTGATAAGTCAAGTTGACAAGTAACCATTCCATTTTGCCATTCGAATACAACAACATAACATATGACGCTCCGACTTGTGACACAAAAACCACAGGCCATGAAACTTTAATCTAAATTAATAACAACATTTACTGCTTTGATTTTGATCGGTCTATCGATAAACAAATGATGTCCAAGGAAATATAAGATTGTCTCGCAAATCTTAGGAGAATGGTTATTCACCTCTAGTCTTGTTGGTCCTGTGCGCAAACGTGCTTAACGGAGCTCGCAGCGTGAAACAAAAGCAAGCAGAAGATGAGATTCGGGCATGGCACCGGGGAGCAGGATCATGCATTTTGTATTACTTTGGATCCCACTAAAGTTCAGGGAGGGCAGGGAAAGCGGAATAGAAGATTATGGTTTGATCCACACCTCCTCCCCCCCTGCTCTCACCCCCGTCCTGTTTTCCTCCGTGCAGATCCCTGTGTAGCATCCCCTCTTAGCAACACAAAGGGTCAGCCCAGTTCCGCCAATAAAAGGGAAATAATCAAATATCACAAAGTATGTAAACTTTGCCACCGTAATGCCATCTACACGGAGACCTAATGTTTTATTTACTAAGCCAAGGTCTTGAATATCTTTCATTGTATCTCGCTTAAAAAAAATATAACCCCGACCCCACAGTATCTTTAAGTTGTTAATTAAAAACAAAACACAGGAACTTAGAAGTGCATAGCGTATTACATTATATCGTAAATTAGTCCATCGATTAATAAGACATAGATCTATAATAGAAATGCCATACAGCAGTGAGATATATATATAATGTTGCTTACATCTTGTATTTTATGCATGAATTAACTCTCATCGACCCACTCATTAATGACACCAAGGCGTTGTTTGAGCTACGAACACACTTTGTTTCACATTCCACGTAACGTAAGTGTAACCATTATGTAAATCATAAAAAGATAATGAATAATAAATAGAAGATTTTAGATCCAGAAAATATGTGACAGAAAAACGACAAAAACTAACAATAACAGGTTAACTGCTATACGAACACTCACGGGGATAAAAACAGAAGAATCGATAGTAATGCCGCTGCTAAATGCGTATATATATATATATTGTTTTTTATTTTCTCACCATATTTCATTCTTTCTTTATTTTGTGTTCTCTCCTGGACGTCTTCCGTAGGATCTCATCTTTGATATGATGATGATGATCATTTTGTCAGGGTGGCGACGTGGTGATCGTCCTTAACGCTGATGCAATAGGACGTTAAGCTTCGTTTTCCTCCAATTCCTTTTTTTTAACTTTGGAATGCGAGCACATATACGAAAAATTGAAGCGATAGTAATGCCCTTGCAAAAAAAAATATTTTCATTTTTAATTCCTTATTTATTTATTTATTTATTTATTTTTGCCACCTTTAATTCTTTCACGAATTTTGTCTGTCTTTTTTTTCTCCAATTTCTATTATTGACTTATCTTTATGAACATCCAACTGCTTGAAAGAAGATATTGCACATTTCTGCTGTATCGAGCGACCAAGGTCGATTCTTTCTAATTCATCACTGGTTCCAGAAGGTGAATAACCACTTTAAGCTTCCAGAGGTCGGCGGAACGGTTCTTTTCAGGAGAAACGGTTGTTATTGTGCAAAACAGGATAGCTGTGTATAGACAAACTCTCCCAAAATAAATTTAAAGGATCGGAGGTGTATGCAGATTGTTTGAGCCCTGCTGGTCGTCTAACAACACGTTTTTCCTTGCATATTCCTTATTCAATAATGTGCTCCTTTATACAGTTATACATGCCAGGCCCACATCCAATTTCGATTAAAATAGCACTTTTAGATAATGTGAGATAATGCAATTCTTTTATTTGTTTAATGATCGATACAGATTTGCATTTATGCTGGTGTTGCATTTTTAAACGTCAAATATTTAGATGTATTTAGCATTCGTGTTCATTTCTTCTTCTTCTTCTTCTTCTTCTTTTTCTTCTTCTTCTCATCCTCCTCCTCCCACTCCTCCTCATCCTTATTTTTTTTTCTTGCCTGCAGTGTGAATGTGTGAGTGATTCTTAACCACCACCGGGATATTTTAATTTATAGATTCTTTGGTGGTTTGGAATGGAAATAAGTTCAGAGAAGACAAAAATGATGACCAACAACACCAATGGTATCAACATGGATATCAAAGTCCAAATCCAATCCCTCAACACAGTGCGTAGCTTCAAATATTTAGATGCCATTGTATCAGGTAATGGGTCCCGACAGGAAGTTCTCTCCTCACAGCGACTCAACCAAAGCTTTTTAGTTTTGAGGTTAGGTCAGCCAGGCTAGCTATAAATAGCTTCGCCGATGCTTCAATTCCTTTCCTTTCTCTTGAAGGGAGGGTACAGGCAAGCTATAAATAACCCACAGCAAGCAAAATGCGGAGGCACAAAACAGTGCTGCTCACATAGGCATTGAGCTGGTGTGTATCCTATCTTATCATATCCTATCTCGTAACTCGAAGGTCGTTGGAGAAATCACAGATGATCGTTTAACCAGCGTACTCCACCTTTCTCTGTCCTCAGCAACCTTAATGGCATCACTCAGTGTCAAGCCAGTCCATTCTCGAATGTTGTCCTCCCACAACTTTTTCTGTCTCCCCCTTCTTCTGCATCCTTGCACCGTGCCTTGCAGAATGGTCTTTGCAAGGCCTGATGTTCTGGTGACGTGACCATACCATCGGTGTTTCCGTTTCTTCACCACTGTGAGCATGTTATCGTGTTGTCCAATGTCTTGTGTGATAATCTCTTGGATTTCGTTATTGGTGATGTGCTGAGTATAGGAAATGCCCAGAAGTCTTCTGGAGCACCTCATCTCCATGCTTTGTATTCTTCGTTTGTAGATCTGCTGTGACAGTCAATGTTTCTCTAGGATAGCATAAACAACTGCTGCCACGACAAGGTTGAAACCCATTTGGAACGACAGGACTATCAGTCTACACTCCAATGTAAGGTTATTGCGCTCCCTTGTCATCTCCGTCTTCTTGTACGCTTGCGAAACATGGACTCTCTCAGTAGACCTACAACGAAGAATACAAAGCATGGATATGAGATGCTACAGACTTGACTTGTGTAGATTAAGATCCCCGGAGACGTTGCGTATATGGGACAGCGAGAAGCGATGATATGCTACAGAAGACTTCTGGGCATTTCTTATACCCAGCACAACACCAACGAAGAAATCCGGCAGACCATCACACAAGCCATTGGACAACACGATAATATGTTCCTAGTGATGAAGAAACGGAAACTCCGATGGTATGGCCACGTCACCAAAGCACCAGGCCTTGCAAAACCCATCCTGCAAGGCACGGTGCAATTGGGCAGAAGAAGAGGGAGACAGAAAAAAGGTGGGAAGACAACATTCGATAATGGATTGGCTTGACACTGAGCGAAGTCATGAGGGTTGATGAGGACAGAGAAAGATGGAATACGCTGGTTAAACAATCAATTGTGGTGCCTCAACGACCTTCGAGTTACGGGATAGGATAAAATAGGAACGATAGGTTGTTTGGCAGAATACATGTGTGTACGGATGTAATTATTCAGTAAGCATCAATAATCACTATTTTTGAAAAGGTATTTAAGGTAACGGACAATGTATTGCTGATTATAAATGTGTTGATCATAATAGAATCTTCCGAAGAGTTCTACCTCTAATTGCTTTGTTCGCTATTCGTCTTCTTGTTGAGCAGCCACAACTCATTGATTCATTTGCTGCTCTAAATTTTATGAATAATCACCAGAATGACATTATCTGAATGCTCGAATATTAGGAATCTGTTTTGCGTACAGTTGGAAATCATAGATAAACGGTTATCCAAGAACACTTTTAAAGAAAAATGGAAAGTGTTGTTATAGATGTCGTCGTTGTTGCTGTTGTTCTTATTGTTGCTGTTGTTGTTGCTGCTACTGTTGTTGTTGATGTTTGTGTGTGTGCTTATGTGTGTGTGTGTGTGTTTGTATGGAGGGGATTTTCGTATTTCCTATTTTCGAAACATTATTCATGTCATATATCAATAGTATTACGGTATATTTATTTGACGTAGTGCATGTATGTTAATTCTGGAGAATGAAGACCGATGGTTGTTAAGCTTCATGCACGTGAATGCCACACGTGGGGAGGAGGCGCTTGGTTAGTTTACACACAGTTATTGCTACATTAACATTCATTTTTGTCCTTTCCGCTAATTTGTTGAGCAAACTCTCGCACATGCATGAGTCAATGTAGCCATTCGGTTAATGATCGGGGGATAAAATCCAATCATGATGAACGATGTAATAGTATCTGGCATGTTCACACAAAAATGGGCAGAGTATAGAAGAAATAAACAGTGGGACATGAATCAAGTGTACAACTGAACGGAAGAAATAATATTTATTATGCTTTGGACCTGTTCGCATATGTTTGTGTGTACTCAATCAGATGTTTTATCTCTTACTTTCAAGGTCAATGTAGCCTATCCTATATTTTTGCCAATGTTTGTGTAACAGCAGACATATTGACGACAAACATGTAGGAAATTAGCTTAGCGAAACAGAGATACCAGCGAAACGAAACTGGACATTAATACAACAGTTAGCTAACAAGCAGCACACACATGGCAAATTAACTTCCTTGAAACAGGCACACCGCCGATAGCTACCGATACCATCAACAGACTTAGCGACCAAGAATGTTAAATAGCATACTTTAGTCAAAAACTAACCATAGCGTTGTCTTCGATTAACTAACTTACTGCACCATGAGACACTAAGTAGCTCACTCCAGCCAAAAGTTACCAAGATGATGTCACCCGTATTGGGCAGACACCGCTTATCGTTATGGCATCTGTTCTTCACTCTATCCCTGATACTCCACTTGAAAAGTGATTATGCGTGCCCAGTGACAAGAGAGAAGGGGATGAACTATTCAAATTAGAACCATAATTCTGTAGATGCGAGATTAACGAAAACGAGAGCTAAAAACGATTGGTCAGAAGACTATTGGGAACTTTTGCATACCTTTGGGGACCAAATCTCAACTGATCAGTCGCAAAAGAACTGCTCAGCTGTGTGGGTCTACCAAAAGGAACAAACTGCAGTGTTCGTCTATCTCCATCTCATCAAGAGGGTGCTAGAGACGTAAAAGACGATTTCACGAGTCCCAGAGTCTACAAGTAAGATAACACCTATCCTATCCTATCCTGTCCCATAACCCGAAGGTCGTAGGGGCACCACAGATGATCGCTTAACCAGCATACTCCATCTTTCTCTGTCCTCAGCAGCCCTCATGGCTTCGCTCAGTGTCAAACCAGTCCATTCTCGAATGTTGTCCTCCCACCTCTTTTTCGGTCTCCCCCTTCTTCTACCTCCTTGCACTGTGCCTTGCAGAATGGTCTTTGCAAGGCCTGATGATCTGGTGACGTGGCCATACCATCGGAGTTTCCGTTTCTTCACCACTGTGAGCAGGTCATCGTGTTGTCCAATGGCTTGTGTGATGGTCTGTCGGACTTCAACGTTGGTGATGTGTTGGGTATAGGAAATGCACAGAAGTCTTCTGTAGCACCTCATCTCCATGCTTTGTATTCTTCGTTGGAGATCTGCTGTGAGGGTCCATGCTTCGCAAGCATATAGGAAGATGGAGATGACCAGAGAGCGCAGCAGTCTTACTTTGGAATGTAGACTGATGGTTCTGTCTTTCCAAATGGGCTTCAACCTTGTCAGGGCAGCAGTTGTTTGTGCGATCCTGGAGAGGACTTCCTGTCGAGACCCATTGTCTGACACAATGGCTCCTAAATATTTGAAGCTGTGCACTGTGTTGAGGGATTGGCCTTGTACTTTGATGTCCGTGTTAATGCCATTGGTGTTGTTGGTCATCATTTTGGTCTTCTCTGCACTTATTTCCATTCCATAAGCTCTGGAGGTGGTTTCAAGCCTCTGTACAAGCTGTTCAAGTTCTTGTTCCTCTCCAGCCAATCCATCAATATCATCCGCAAAACGAAGATTGGAGATTGCTCTGCCCCCTATGCTGACTGTGCCTTCGTGATCTGCAAGAGCATCTGACATGATGCGCTCTAGGAAGATGTTGAAGAGTGTTGGAGAGAGTAGGCATCCTTGACGCACACCGATTGTTGTTCTGAACCAGTTCCCGATGACGCTGTTATGGAGGACTGCACTGGTAGCCTTGTCATACAGGCTTTTGATGACTTCTATAATTTTAGGGCTGATGTTGTACACTTTCATGGTTGCCCATAGAGCTGCATGCCAGACTCGGTCAAATGCCTTCTTGAAGTCTATGAACACATGATATAGATGTTGTTGGTGCTGTAGGTATTTCTCACAGATTATTCTGAGGTTGAAAATCTGTTCAGTGGTACTTCGCCCTGCCATGAATCCTGCTTGTTCTTCAGCTATGATTTGTTCAGCTTGTGGTTTCAACCTGTTGAGTATTATTTTCAGGAGGACCTTGCTGGGATGGCTGATGAGGCTGATGGTGCGGTAATTTTCACACTCCTGAAGGTTACCTTTTTTGGGAAGAGTGATGACAAGCGACTGGGTCCATGGTGTAGGCCATTCCCCACTCTGCCAGATCTTGTTACAGATAATGGTGAGAGCATCAGTCATCGCTTCTCCTCCTGCTTGTAGCAGTTCCGCTGGTATGTTGTCCACTCCCGCTGACTTCCCTTTCTTCAGCGATTGCACTGCTGCCTCAACTTCTTCCCGGAGAATTGGGAGGATTTCTTCTTCTTCTCTGCTCTCGGGACATGCTAGAACTGATGGGTCTCCATTCGGTGTATGGTTGTAAAGGTCAGAGCAGTACTCTGTCCATCTGTCCAAGACTTCTTGTTCTTCTGTAAGGCAAATGCCAGATTTGCTTTGGATAGTGGAGACTTTGGGCTGTTTAACACTTGTCAGCCGCTTCACAGTCTGGTAGGCCTTCTTGCTGTTGTTCTTGTTCAGATTGTTCTCTATTTCCTGGCATTGATCTTCTATCCAGTTCTCCTTTGCTGTGCGCATGCCTTTTCGGATGTCATTGTTGATTTTTCGGTAGACATCAGCTCCCTGTGAGGTGTTCTTTTTCTTTTTTAACTCTCTTCGTTTATCACACAGATCCAAAAGTTCAGGTGTGATCCACGGCTTCTTCTTTGGTCGGTGCTTGCCAAGGATCTCAGTGGCGGCATCTGTTACAGCTGAGTTGAAGGTATTGGTCATGGTGTTGACATCTACTTCGCCTGCCCCCAAAATAAGCAGTGGTGCAAATTTCCCTCCAATTGTGGCCTGAAATATTTTTGCCACCTCCGGGTCTTGCAGTTTGTCCAGGTCGAACTTCAGCCTAGTGCACTTTGCTGTATTTACTCTCTTCAAATGGAGCCGGAAAGACATCATCACGAGATCGTGGTCACTTCCAATGTCTGCTCCTGGAAAAGTGCGTGTCCTGCCAATGTTGATGCTTGATCTGAAGCGTTTCTTGACCATGATGTAATCGATCTGGTTGTGATGTTCCCCGCCGGGACTGTGCCATGTACATCGTCTGGATTTTTTGTGGAGACCAAGCGTGTTTGCCAGTACCAGATTGTTGTATCTGGCAAACTCCAATAGCCTCAGACCCCTGTCATTTGTCTCGTTGTTGCAGTGGGGTCCGCATGTGTCTCCCCAGTTGTGGTGCGCATCTTGGCCAACCTTGGCATTCCAGTCGCCTTGCACTATGACTATGTCCTTCTTCGGCACTTGGTCAAGGACCGCCTGTATATTTTCATAAAAATCCTCCACTTCGCTGTCTTCATAGTCTGATGTTGGGGCATAGGCCTGGATGATGGTAATGTTGAAAGGGGTTGCTCTCAGACGGATGGTAATGAGTCTACTGGAGACTGGGCGGCAACCCATGACAGTGGCTAGAATGTTCTTGTGGACCAAGAATCCAACGCCGTGTTCGTGCCTGTCATCTCTACCGCTGAAATAGAGCTTGTGGTCTTTGTCAGTCGTTGTTTCACCTAGGCCTTTCCAGCGCAGTTCGCTGATACCTAGAACGTTCCATCGATAGTGGTCCAGCTCGTGGGCCAGTTCTTCTAATTTTCCTTCCGCAGTTAGGGTCCTGACATTCCAGGTTCCTATGACGATGTTGTTTCTCATGCGGATCTTGCTAATTTGTCCATCAGTAGCATACTTTTCACCTCCGTCCTGGTGGCCAACGGAAGGCGCGGTCCTTGTGTAGCCGGGCGACGACCGATCCGGCATGGAATTAGTGGATAGCCTCATCATGTGTTGTGTCTTGGGCAAAAAAGACCTGGCAGGGCCCAATCCTCTCCAGGCTGTTGGCCACAGCCGAAATCCACGAATACAGTGTGGCTCGCCTTGGCCCTGAGCACGTGGTCGTTGAACCTGTAGTAACGTGAGGTTCCTCCGCCCTGGCCGGTGACTTCTGTGTAGAAGACTTTCGCCCAGTGATGCCGTGCTAACATCACCCCTGTTAGTCGCCTCTTACGACACGCCGGGAAACGTTGGGTCTATTCTATTTGCCCGAACCCACAGATAACACTAATAGTTTTGATATGTGTATGTTTAGTGTATATTGATTGCCATGTATAAATAATATGTTCTTGATATATAGTTACAGAAACAGATTATTGTTTCTGAGACAGTATGCATGTGGTTTGATGTACCTTAGCCTTAAGATTCGAATTGAATTGTGCATATGGGAACCCTGCAGGTGTCTGATGCTATGGACACTTTGCAGAGGGGACCGCACACTTATAGCTAACGAGAATACTGTAGCCAGGGCTCCGACTTTTACAGGTCGGACCTGGGATCACGTTTGTGGAGACGAACGCCTGACCGTCGCTCCCGTGGAACCAAGGAGAACTACCACGATTCTACCTGACCACGTCCAAACCCCACAGCTTCAAGAGCGACCCGACTTACCTTAGCTAAGTCACCCACAAGAACTGAGTCATACCCTCGAGAAACTAGAACCTTTGAAACTTACGAACAGTGAAAATCGTAACCGCAGGTAGCAAATGACGAAAGAAACCTGTTAAGACATTTTCCCAGCACTTGGAACTATATTACTTATTAATTTACCGATTAATGCAGAAATGTTAAAGTTTGTGTTGAATATATAAAAAGTGAAATTACATACATACGACTGGTGTCATTCTATTTGTATTGTTGTGTAGCTATTAGTTTTCTTCTCTCGAGACATAATAATCTAGTCTTTTGATTAGTAATTAACGGTTCTCAAGTTGAGCCAAATGATACTAAAATTCCCGAGAACAAATATAAATTTTATGTGACCTAAGTGCCGTGATCTGTCTCTCACACAACTTACGGAATTCTGGTAAAAGAACGATCGATAGTGGTAGCACATCGCCCATCTGTCAATAAGTCTTACCCCCTAGTAAGATAAACGTATCTTCCCCAGAATATCATCACATATGGGGGCTCGTCCGGGATAATAAAATTTTGTATCTATATCTTGAGTAACTAAAGATAATATCGAATAGTTAACATTATCTCACTTAGGATTCGGAACAGTGGTCTAGTACAAAATCCGAGAGTTGACTCAGTTACATTGGGAAAACCTTTTTTTCTTGATTTTTGAATTGCATGATTGAATTGATTGTTGTATGCACATGTATGTATTGATTGATGTAAGATAATTGTTTCTTATGCATTGATTGAAAATTGTTGTGGATTGCTGGTAACATCTCACATAGGGATATTTTGATTGTACTTGTGTTAAACTAGATTGACTAAGAGTAGTTAGGTTATCTTGCTTTTGGACTCTGGAAATCTAGAAATCTATCATGGCCGACTTCATAAAAGTACGCCGAGAATTGAGAGAAGAGGGGATAGCACTAGGTCTAACAGGGCAAGATTTAATCACGTATGTAACCTCAGAATGGGATAAATTGGAAAAATCCAGAGCAGAGGAAAGAATCTGTGCAGAAAAAGCTAGAGCTGAGGAAAGAGACCATGCAGAAAAGTTAAAAGGCATAGATATACTTTACTACTGTATCAACTTCTAACTGTATGTCTACTGTTTCATTAAATAATAATATTAAAGAAAAGTGATCACTACCAAGTGTATCAGTTTCAATGTCCCAAGTACAATCGATAGCAATGTTGGACGAAACTAATGTCAAATCAATTGCTGAAGGACGATGTACAGAAGCGTCAGGGACACGAGTTATTCTTCCGTCATTCATAATTATTAGAGAAGAATCCAAAATATTGTCCATTAATCGATAATTCGAAACACCCGCATAATCATTATCCCATAATGAAGAGTGAGCATTAAAGTCTCCAGTTATTATCCATTTCTCAGATCCATCAATGTTTCGAAGCCAGTCACTATTAAAATTATTTGGACCTTTTGGATAGTAAACGGACATCACATTTAAACAAATATAAGAGTTAACTTTCAACTTGATAGCAGATGAAAACACATCAATCAAATTTTGTCCAACTGGCGAAGTAATAATGTTATAATCCAAATCATTTCTGACGTATATAGCTGTGTTGATTTTACTGGACGACAGTTCTGACACAGGAGGATAATAATATCCGTGAAGTTTTGGCAACTTTCCTCTTACAACGTGCTAACTGGGATTTATTTCAATATAATCTTTTGAAATATGAAACTGACTTTATGAAATGTGACGACATCAATAATGTCTATGCAACTTTTGCTAATTTAATTCATGAAGCAGCTAGTAATTCTATTCCGAAGAAAAGAACTACATGTAAGACTAATCATAAAGGGAACATTTGGTGGACTGAAAATTGTGAAGTAGCAGTTAAAAAAAAGAAGATTGCCTACAAAAAATGGTTAAAAAATAAAAATGATATTACATTTAAAGAGATGAAATGTACAAAACTTAATTGTAACAAAGTTATTGCTCTTGCTAAAAAACAATTTTGGTTAAACTTTAGTACAAAAGAAATTAAAACATCGCACGATGCAAGGAAAACATGGAAAAAAGTAACTGAAATGAAAAAAAGTGTCCAGCTCCCAAATTGTCCTATTAAAATAATAGGTAAGGAATTTGCATCTCCTAGTGATAAGGCAGAGGAATTAGCTAAATTGTTTTCAAAAACAAGTACTTCCAAAGAGTTGCCACAAGCTATATTAAATGAAAGAAATAAAGCTGAACAAACAGAAGAATTTAATAACCCTTTGCCTGATAATAGTCTATTTATTAATTCTGAAATTTTATTTTCTGAAGTTGAAGATGCTATTTCTGTCCTTGGAAAGAAAAACTCTGCTGTAGGAATTGATGGGATATCATACACTTTGTTATCTCATCTTCCCTTAAGGTGGATGCACTTTTTGCATAGTATAATAAAAAAAATGCTGGGAAACTGGGATTTTGCCTGATGTATGGAAATCCTCTATTGTGATACCAATTGTAAAAGCAGGAAAGCCTCGATCTGATCCAGCTAGTTATAGACCAATTGCTTTAACGTCTCATGTTTCTAAACTCATGGAAAAAATAATATTAGATAGATTAGTGTATTATTGTGATAAAAATAATGTTATACCAAATAATCAAGCTGGCTTTAAGAAAGGCAGGTCAGTCCATGATCATTTAGTTAAATTAACTACAAATATAAAACAGCAATTCGCTAAGAAAAAAAGTGTACTAGCGACCTTTTTTGATATTAAAAAAGCGTATGATCGAGTGTGGCACTCTAGGCTATTGTATAAAATAAAAAAGATAGGACTCTCTGGGAATATATATAATTATATACAAAATTTTCTTCAAGGAAGAAATATTAAAGTCAAAGTTGGAAATTCATATTCGATCTCTCATAATACAGATATGGGGATTCCGCAAGGATCTATTGTGTCTCCTCTTTTGTTCAATATACTGCTATATGATTTACCAAAAGTAGTTAATAACAAATTTACATTAGTTCAGTATGCCGATGATATTGCTTTGTGGTGTAATGTTTCACTTAGAAAGAAAACGTCAATGTTTGAAATCAATCATATTAATAAAGTTTATCAGAATGAAATAGACAATATAAGCAATTATATGAAGATTAATGGTTTGGAATTATCAAAGGAAAAAACAAATATGATATTATTTAATAATGGTCAAAGTCCTAGAATTATGCCTGAGATAGTTTTAGACGGTCAAGAACTACAATATGTGACTGAAGTAAAATTTTTAGGCGTGTATTTAACTTCAAAGTTGAATTGGAAGAAACATATTGAATATTTATTACAAAAAGCAGTAAAAAGTTTAAATTTAATTAAAATCATTAGCAAGCAGATTTGGGGGCAAGATGTGAAGACTTTGGTTCACATAGCATGTGCTTTGGTTCGTTCAAAATTATGTTTTGGACAAGAAGTTTATTTTTCTGCTTCATGTTGTCATCTTCAAAAATTATATAGTTTAGACAGTAAAGCCATAAAATTTGCTCTTGGAGTTCCTGTACACACTAGAACAATATATGCTTATAAAACAGCAGGTGTTCTACCATTAGATCAATATAGGAAATTAGCATGCACTAAATATATAATACGATCAAAAGCTGTTGATAATTTTACGAATCATGAATTTTGTATTAGATCTGATATTGAGTTTCCTAAAAGAGCTAGACACATTAAAAGCCTTATTACCATAGCAACTTATACACAAGATCTTCTTCAGGAATGTCAAATTACTCATGAAACAGTTGCTACACGTGTAATAACACCTCCTATCCCACCTTGGGAATTAAAAAAGGCGAATTTTGATTATGATTATAGTGCTGTATCAAAACATTCAGATAAAAATATGGTAGCCATAGATGCTCGCATAAATTTAAATGAAAAATATAATAATAGTTTAAAAATTTTCACTGAGGGTTCAGTACTAGAATCAGAAAATGCGGGGTCTGCTTTTGTCATTCCCGATTTGAAAATATGTGAGTCATTTCATTTAGGAAAAGGGTTTTCAATTTTTACAGCAGAATTGATAGCTATTTTAATGGCTTTAAATAAACTTGTTAGCTTGCCTACTGTTTTCTATAGTATAGTAATGTGTGTGGATTCACGGTCTGTTTTACAGGCTTTAAATACTACAAATAGCAAGGAACGACAAGAAATACTTTATGAAATCAAACATGTTGTTCATTGTTTGATTATAAATGGAACAGAAGTTAATTTCTGTTGGATACCATCACATTGTGGTTTTATTTTTAATGACTGGGCAGATCGAGAGGCAAAGAACGGTGCTCTGAACTTGAATTCAGTTACTGTTCACATACCTTTATCTACTAAAGAAGCAATCAGCAGACTAGAAAAAGCAATTTTTAAAAAATACAATTATTCACCCCAATATTCGTTACATGTTGGTTTTTCAAGACCTGTTGTAACATTAGCATATAGAATTCTTTTAAATTCATTACGAACTAAGTTTTGTAAAAATATTTTTTGCTCTTGTAATAGTGCTTTTTCACTGGTTCATATACTGTTTAAATGCACTGATTTTGACTTTTTACTACCAGTGGAAATGAAAAACATTAAGATATTAAGGGATTTAAATTTTTCAGTATGTTTAAAGCTTGCGAAATGTTTTATTTATTTATCTGTTGGAAGATTTATGTAGAATTCTTTTTTCAGTGACTATAGTATGTGTAAATTAAATCATAGAGGTATGGGGAGAGAGAGAGAGAAAGAGAGAGAGAGAGAGAGAGAGAGAGAGAGAGAGAGAGAGAGAGAGAGAGAGTTTTTTTTCTCAGTTGTTCTTGTTAATAAGTTGACTTTTTGATATAGTTAATTATTTTACATTTGTTCAGTACTATGTTCGTTTTCTTATTTTCAATGTCTAAATCACTTAGGTGAATAATAGACAATAAATGAGTAACACACACTTAAAAGGCATGGAATTAGATATGGCAGAACGCCTAAAAAAGATGGAAATTGAAGCAAGGGAAAAAGAAAGGGACCAGTTGATAGCAGCTCGGGCAACTGACCCGAATATTAGCCTACTGTCAAACTCATCTGACAACCCTCCCCAACCTCCGTCCATCACTCCAGGCATGAATTTTTTTCTAAGTCCATTTGACGAGAAAGTTGATAGGATAGATGCATATCTTGATCGGTTTGAGCGCTTAGCACAGGAATTCGAACTTGACTATAACAAATGGAACATCAAATTAGCTCAAGCATTGAGAGGTACAGCCTATGACGTGTACGCGAAATTGCCCACAGGACAAAGTAATGATTACCCAGCGCTAAAGAAAGCACTTTTGATATGGTTCGAGTTGACCGCCGAAACCTACCGTAAGAAATTGCGCAACTCGCGGAAAGAGAAAGGTGAGAGCCATAGTCAGTTTGTAGACCGATTGGACACCTACTTACGCAAATGGTTAGCCTTATCCAACCTAGAAGAATCATTCGAAGATCTTGCTGAACTAATCCTTAGCGAACAGTTACGCGATGCAATGACGCCAGAAACTAGGATGTTCACCGCGGAACAAGGTGCCGAGAACTTAGCTGATCTAATCAAACTAGCGGACCGTTACACCACCGCGCATGAAAACGAAGCTAAACGCAAGGTAACAGATAAACCCAGCAGAGATGGAAACAACCAGAAACTCCACCCACAACAAACACAGCAGTCTAATCAGAATCAGCAGAATTCGGATAACAAGAAAACCCAAAACTCGGTGAAACCGCCCGGTCAAGGTCAAAACCCCCGGAAATATTGTTCTAACTGCAAAAGAACTAACCATAACACCGTTGATTGCCGTAGAACAGCGAATCAAACGCACACAGTGGCTGTAAGTCAAACTAGTACCGTTGAACTGGAGACTTCAGATAAGTCCCGACCCCCAGTCAGTGAAACAGTTGTAGTGAACGGAAAAACCGCGTCATGTCTATACGACACCGGATTATCGTACGATGCAATCGTCAGTCGAACTCTTGTAGCGGCTGATGACATCACCAACGAGACCGTCACTTTGCAAGGCCCTGATCGATCCATACCCGCCTCCACCTTACCAATCGCGATAGTCCATGTAGACTCCCGATATGTGTCAGGAAAAGTAAAAGCGGCAGTAATGGATGCACCTTTGTATG
Source organism: Oncomelania hupensis (assembly GCA_036898135.1). Lineage (NCBI taxonomy): Eukaryota > Metazoa > Mollusca > Gastropoda > Littorinimorpha > Pomatiopsidae > Oncomelania > Oncomelania hupensis. The sequence goes on along the minus strand of CM072512.1, from coordinate 75,934,964 downwards.
ACATCATACTAGGGTGTAAATATGTGTATTTAGGGACTCCGATTGCGCCTCAAGTGGTTGCATCAGTCCAAACTAGAGCACAGACCAGACAGGACGCTGCAGATAATCTCCCTGCTAATCCGGCACCAGCCGAGATGAGGGCAGATCAACTAGCTGACCCCACACTAGCTAAATGCTACAAAAAACTCCCTCAGGCGCATAACCCACCTAAGAAAGGAGAGTTCTTTGAGAAAAACGGACTACTGTACAGACAGACAGACCACGACCACTCTCAATTAGTTGTCCCTGCCAAAAATAGACCACAGGTACTAGAGGTAGGACACGCCATTGCATTTAGCGGGCACATGGGCGTGAGTGCAACAATTCAGAGAATTACCGCTCACTATCATTGGCCGGGAATAACAGGAGACATTACGCGCTTTGTCCGCTCCTGCCCCCAGTGCCAGAAGGTAGACCAACCAGAGATAGGAGTCCCAGTAACGCTAGGCGAAACGCCCGTAACCGGTACCCCATCCCACAGAGTAGCAGTAGAGATCGTAGGCCCACTGCCGCTCACAGAAAAGCGCAAACACCTACGCGACGCCGCAACATCCACCGATCATCTAATGGCTTTGTCAATAGCAGAAGAAGTCGAAGCAACAGAGGATCTAGCTATCGAGTATCCGCTGAAAAGTAGCGAGACCTACAGAGACGTAGCTATCAACCCCAAACTATCGACAGACAGACAAAGACAGATAATGGAGATAGTTGCACAACACCAAGCAGTGTTGACGGACATACCTGGACAGACACCGTTAGTTGAAGTGACAATGACCTTGACTGACCCTACCCCTGTCCGAGTAAAACCGTACCCTATCCCTCTTGCCAAACAAACCGCTGTCAAGCAGGAGATAGCCACCCTATTAGAGGCAGGAATAATTTCCCCCTCAACCTCCCCATACAGCGCGGGAATAGTCCTATTACGCAAACCAAGCGGAGAACATCGCTTATGCATTGACTACCGCAGACTAAATGCCGTGACGGAATTCCAAGCCGAACCGCTACCAGACACAGCACAACTGTTCGCGAAATTGCATAACGCAAAATACTTCTCGCGAATAGACCTAAGCAAAGGGTACTATCAGATACCGGTGCCAGAGCACCTAAGACCGTATCTCGCCTTCAGTACAGCTGATGGCCACTATGAGTTTAATGTCTTACCGTTTGAACTGAACAACGCACCAAGCATTTTCTCACGCATGATGAAACAACTTCTCGCGCCCATTCAAGAAGAAGAACTCCATCACTTTATGGATGATATCTTAATCGCGACCCACACCTGGGATGACCACTTAAGACTTCTCTCTACCGTTCTTCAGCGACTTAGGGAAACTGGACTAACAGCCCGACCGACAAAGTGCCTGCTAGGATACGAAGAGATAGAATTTCTCGGTCACACACTCAGACACGGCAGTCTTCTTCCGGAAGACAAGAACATCGCGAAAATGAACAAGGCACCGCGCCCGATAAACAAAAAGGATGTGCAATCGTTTCTAGGCCTATGTGGCTACTACCAGAAATTCGTTGCAAACTTCAATTCCATCGCCGCGCCATTGTCTGATCTAACCAAGAAGAAAGCGCCCGAGAAAGTAGAATGGAATGCCGAGTGCGAAGATGCGTTCCAAACCCTGAAAGCTAGACTCACCTCACAACCCATCCTGAAGTTGCCCGATGCAACCCAACCATTCGTGCTACGCACAGATGCGAGCAATCAAGGTTTAGGAGCAACCCTACTACAATCTGACCCCAATGACCCTACACTCCTCCTGCCAGTCGCTTATGCCAGCCGGAAATTAAACAAAGCGGAACACAATTACGCAACAGTAGAAAAAGAATGTTTGGCATTGGTCTGGGCCATCCAGAAATTCCAGATGTATTTGTATGGCGCTCATTTCAAGGTGCAGTGCGACCACCAACCCTTAACCTTCCTTGCGTCATCGCAGAAACTCAACGCCAGACTCATGCGTTGGTCACTCTTGCTACAGCCCTACTCATTTCATGTAGAATACATACCCGGAAAGAGTAACCACGGAGCAGATTACCTCAGCAGATACCCCGTGCCCACTGTAGACAAACCTAACCTTGCTTCCAACCCCTCACAGTTGCGGGTGGATGCACCCAGCTTTGTACCCCAGTGACCTCTTCCCCAGTACTCTATGTAAATAATGCATGTACATATTTGCGCCACCATTTCAGTACCAATTCTTACCCACGTGTAAGAATAGTTTTTTGGGGGGCCTATGTAACAGCAGACATATTGACGACAAACATGTAGGAAATTAGCTTAGCGAAACAGAGATACCAGCGAAACGAAACTGGACATTAATACAACAGTTAGCTAACAAGCAGCACACACATGGCAAATTAACTTCCTTGAAACAGGCACACCGCCGATAGCTACCGATACCATCAACAGACTTAGCGACCAAGAATGTTAAATAGCATACTTTAGTCAAAAACTAACCATAGCGTTGTCTTCGATTAACTAACTTACTGCACCATGAGACACTAAGTAGCTCACTCCAGCCAAAAGTTACCAAGATGATGTCACCCGTATTGGGCAGACACCGCTTATCGTTATGGCATCTGTTCTTCACTCTATCCCTGATACTCCACTTGAAAAGTGATTATGCGTGCCCAGTGACAAGAGAGAAGGGGAGGAACTATTCAAATTAGAACCATAATTCTGTAGATGCGAGATTAACGAAAACGAGAGCTAAAAACGATTGGTCAGAAGACTATTGGGAACTTTTGCATACCTTTGGGGACCAAATCTCAACTGATCAGTCGCAAAAGAACTGCTCAGCTGTGTGGGTCTACCAAAAGGAACAAACTGCAGTGTTCGTCTATCTCCATCTCATCAAGAGGGTGCTAGAGACGTAAAAGACGATTTCACGAGTCCCAGAGTCTACAAGTAAGATAACACTAATAGTTTTGATATGTGTATGTTTAGTGTATATTGATTGCCATGTATAAATAATATGTTCTTGATATATAGTTACAAAAACAGATTATTGCTTCTGAGACAGTATGCATGTGGTTTGATGTACCTTAGCCTTAAGATTCGAATTGAATTGTGCATATGGGAACCCTGCAGGTGTCTGATGCTATGGACACTTTGCAGAGGGGACCGCACACTTATAGCTAACGAGAATACTGTAGCCAGGGCTCCGACTTTTACAGGTCGGACCTGGGATCACGTTTGTGGAGACGAACGCCTGACCGTCGCTCCCGTGGAACCAAGGAGAACTACCACGATTCTACCTGACCACGTCCAAACCCCACAGCTTCAAGAGCGACCCGACTTACCTTAGCTAAGTCACCCACAAGAACTGAGTCATACCCTCGAGAAACTAGAACCTTTGAAACTTACGAACAGTGAAAATCGTAACCGCAGGTAGCAAATGACGAAAGAAACCTGTTAAGACATTTTCCCAGCACTTGGAACTATATTACTTATTAATTTACCGATTAATGCAGAAATGTTAAAGTTTGTGTTGAATATATAAAAAGTGAAATTACATACATACGACTGGTGTCATTCTATTTGTATTGTTGTGTAGCTATTAGTTTTCTTCTCTCGAGACATAATAATCTAGTCTTTTGATTAGTAATTAACGGTTCTCAAGTTGAGCCAAATGATACTAAAATTCCCGAGAACAAATATAAATTTTATGTGACCTAAGTGCCGTGATCTGTCTCTCACACAACTTACGGAATTCTGGTAAAAGAACGATCGATAGTGGTAGCACATCGCCCATCTGTCAATAAGTCTTACCCCCTAGTAAGATAAACGTATCTTCCCCAGAATATCATCACAGTTTGAAACAAATTTTGCCACTACTACAAGTGTGTTAAAAACGTTAATGTACTTTCTGATGCAACATAGCACTATGTAACTTTTGAATAAAAACGTTTGGAACATTTGTGAAAAGGTAAACATGAGCAGGTCGAACAGTACTGAAGGGTACTTCAAAAATGTCATAGTCGGTGATTATACTAAATATTCCAAAATAAATCTATAAGCGAACTGCACAGGTTACATCCATACGCTATGAAGTACAGCACATATAGCAATATCATTATTCCTTACCTACATCCTACAAAAAGTAAATCTCAGCAAAGGACATGCAGGAGTTTGTAATACCAGGTATTTGACTAACTGAACTATACGCAAATAATGGTAATCGACGACAATTCATAAAAACAAGCATTTATACCGAATTAACCTTTCGATCACAAGCAGGCATCTTAAAATGTTTTCTCTTTATTCATTCATGTGTTTATTTATATATTGTTTATTTATTTTAAAAATGCATGATTTTTTTTAAAATAAATGTATCCATTAAATGTTCAGGAGAAATATAACCATAGACATATTTCACGTAACTAAACAATAAACGCAATTATATTTCTTTAATTATATACAGCGCACTTACCAGCTCGAAGATTTAACTCGAGCAGCCAAAGACGACAACGTTTTGCTTGATTCAGTTCACTGTCACACGCCCTCTGACAATTGACAAAACTCACTAGTTCGTTAACGTGCAGCTGAAACGACGCTAACGTTTGAAAAAGTTAAACACCGTATTAAGATTTATGACAGAAAGCAGTCCACTCAAGTGACAAAAATGTCCCTTTGCCATAGAGAAGGCATCCGAGACCATGTTATTTTGTTCCAACTAAAATAAAAATAAGATAACAGATAAAAAATAAATAAATAAATAAATAAATATAAACAACACTCACAATAAAAACTGTGCACATTTGCCAGCACTCTAAAAATGAAAAGGGTATAAATTAAAATCATTACTTAATTAAACAACCGAACTATTCATTCTAAAAGAGCAGGTGACCACTGTGCTGTGCCATCCTCCATGATTCTCCCCTGCACCTATAAAACACCGTTACAAGATTGTACATTTTAGCGTAATTGTCATCCTGGAGCAGGCGAATGGGGTGGGTTTGGAGAAGAAAACCATGTCTAAACAGGGTCAACAATGAATATATATTTAATACTTCACAAACCGGTCGCCGTTGTCGGCGTAGCGAAGCAAGGCTAATGAAGTGGCACTCTCACATACATCTTTGGTGCCAGCGATCGTGCCAGCAGCTACTGTTGTCCTCTCTGTCACAGTTTGTTAATTCAGCTCTCACGACATTGTGTGTGCGTGTGGGGGGACGGGGAGGGGGGGACAGTAACAACGTTAAAATTCGCTAATGTAACATCATTCCACCAAAGAGAATCTATGCACGGTTCAGCCACTTTCCTCACTGCAAAGTTTACTAAGTCAAAAATCAGTATATTCTCCTAAGAAGTTCATGTACACTATTACGACATAGTCAAAGAACCATTTTAACTGTTTCATTTTTGAGTCCCGTTAACACACTTTTCATGTTGGATGAAACATTCAGAATCCTTTGAAATCATTATTAAAGGGGACAAGGGCCACTGCCAACCTTTCAACTTACTTGTACGTATGAGTTCTCACATTGGTTTAAAGCCACTACAGTAGAAAGCAAATGAACCGAATAAAAGAAAAAAACTAACTGAGTTGTCTGGAACCACAATGCAATTACCTGTAGTGAAATGTCAAAGAAGAAGCAGGCTTAGAAATAAAAAAGAAAAGTTACCAATCATCTAGAGCCTGATTCAAAGCATTTTCGTTTAGTAATCTCCGGGCCAGGTACGATGGGCGGATGGCTATTTATATTTCCGTAAGTTCCGGTGGTCAGACACTCTTAAAAACGAAGGATGACCTACACTTTTCTAAAAGAATGAAAGTAAAGGGCTTGGTCTCTGCACCGCAAACACAAACAAAATGCACGACCGCACAACAATTAATTAAATATGTTCCTAGCTGCTGAACTGCACACAAAAGGGCATTTGGATTTATACTTTGGATCGTTACACTTCACACAAAAGGCAGAAAAGCTCCATACAAAGGAGACGGAAATGTCCAGAGCTTAAAAATACGATCTGACAGGACCAGCTGTTGCAAGGGGAGTTGAAATGTCCATCGACTCTTCGCCACAGAGTTCAGAAATTTCGATTGATTGACTGGACTTTATTTGCTCGTCTCTCTTCCCTCCCCCCACCTTCCCCTTCCCTCCCAGTCCGCCGCTACCTTCTGTAAGCACACACACTCTCACACACAATACACCCCAAACCACGCCTGTGAGCCTAAATAGATGCAAGGAACCACAGAACTGAATCTGAACTGATAGGCCGCTTCTTTATGCTGCAATAACGCAGTGTAGACTCTGCAGGTCGGGATTAACTGTCACTCTACATGTAAGCGTACATACCCAAATATAGGACCAGGCTCATGACCGCAAGCACACAGCTGCCTCCTGCAGGCAGTACCAGACTCTCTGCGTGCGCTAATGGCAGCGCAGCGGAGTCCCACACGCCATCCTGGTCCATCAATTGTTATTCAAATCCAGTGGTGCTATGGTTGCTAGTCGTCCCACCCCCGAGTAAAATACACATCGCTGCTTCTTCTCTTATGCTAAAAGCAAAGAGCAAGTTGGAAGTGGGAAAACTATAGCTGTTCGCGCTTCAGTTGAGTTAAGATGAAGTTCCGTTTCCCCAATCCTTCCCAACCCCTACCTACATTACACCCACTTAAACCACACGCACCTTTAACCCCTCCACCCCCAACCCCCACCCCCAACACCAGAAGCGCGAATAATAACAAAGCGTGAACATTTCCTAAAGAGCGCGGAGGAAGGAGTAACAACAATACTGTTTACGCATCAGCGGTTCAGTAGTTCGGTCAAGAGTACGATTTCCCATAAACGCTTGCTGGATTTTTACCAAACTACAAACTTACTCAGTACTACTGTTTCACCTACACAACAAGTTTTGAAGTGCAAAGCAATAATTGTTATCGTTTTAATCGCTGAGTGCTGAGATTGCTTTTTAAAATCCGGAAATGTTAAATAATTGTTTATTTTAAAAAGCTTAAAAAACACCACATGTCTGAATTATAAATATGATGTTGTGTATATAAGAGCGTATATAAAACAAGTGAGCTCGGATCGTAGCGTTTAGAGCCTGGTTAGTGATTTGGGGAAAAGCGTGCATATAGTATCCAGTATTATAAACAACTTTCTGGTTTAAAAATATAGAAGACGCACATTAGTATGGCATATCCCCTCTTCCCCCACCCCCCAAAAAGTTATTCAGATGTGTAAAAACATATTTGGTTTTTTCTCAGTTGAATTGTACCCCCCTCCTCCTCTCCCCAACACACACACACACACACACACACACACACACACACGCACACACACAGAATTTGTCTGTTTTATGAAACCAAGAAACGTATTCGATCAAAACGTGCACTGATTAGCGGCACTCACTCTTCTGCAGTGACGATCCGTAGACATGGTATAGTATACAATAATGGCACATTGCCTTGAGGGCGCAACAAACAAGTATAACTTATAACTTATGTTTACTAACGATAAAGATAAATAATGATAGTATGAACTCTACCATTACCTTACATGATTATTGCTTTAGGTCCAGCGGACTCTTCCGAGCCAAATCAGGACCAGTATAGCCGAATCAGGACCACAAAATCAAGACCACAACTTCGCTGAAAGAGGACTCGCCCCTGATCCGCATAAAAGAAACAACCATAGTGGCAACACATGAAGGCACTCCACCAGCCGGTTACTTTACAATAAAGACGTCCCACGCAGGGGACGCTGAGGCTATACTCTAATCAAACCCCCCTTTACAAAAAAAACAAAATAGAATACAAACATAATTATAAAATATCAACAAAACACATACATATAAAATGCCTACATTGCCAAATAATAACATCATAGGAAGCCCAAGTGACCACCTGGCAGAAAGCGTCCAATATTTCCAATCAAATCCACCAGACCTCACACACAAATGAGGAGTTTTGTCCCGGAAGAGTTTTAAAAAAAGGTAGGTGACTGGTCTAGCGAAGAAGAAGATAGTATAGTAGATTGAAATAACACAGTAGGAATGAGAAAGAAGAAAGACAGCGACAGTGAAAATTTAAAGCACTAAATTTCCAGAAAGTGAGGATACTATTTATACTGAAACCCCCGGTACCCCCACGGGCGTACACTCTACCAAAATGGACACCCTTTTGATTTGAATAAGTAGTGTCTACATTTCTGCTTTTGATCTGTATTAATTTATTTAATAAACTTTCGACTTTCCAATTGATATTTTTAAGCTACACTATACGATCTTTCATTAGGGAGGCGACAATGATCAGCACTTTACCAGTTGGCCTACTTCAAGCTAACTCTAACCCCATGGCGTCATACTCTCCGGGTATTTCCGATGTACTTCCGTCAACTTTATGCGGCGACGGCCAAAGATAACCTGAAAACATGTTGTTGTTGGTTCTCTTCTCTTATGGTTATTGGGAAGCTTTCGCCGTAAGAATGTAGATTACTGAACATTTTATGGTCAAACCAACTAGTGTAAAATGTTTAAGGAAAAGAGCCTCTGATATCTTTACGTCAGCGGCAGCAGGGTATGTATCCAAGTTACTTTGCACTTCACTTAGATCGATCTAGCTCTGGAAAACGTCACTATCACACACTAGAGATGAAAGGCGAACCCTTAGTGCAGGTTTGGTTACTATCATTGAGGCCATGCACAATGATCAGCATTAACTTTCTCTGCTATGTTAGTTAGATAGATAGATACTCAGTGCTTATGGGGTCCAGCGGACTGCCAAGAGCCGAATCAGGACCACACAAAATTAAGTAAATTCAGACTAAATGTTAACATTTAAAGATGATGAAGGATGTAAATAAAATCAGAGAAAATAAAAGAGTCGAGATAGAGCGATTAAGTCTCCAATGCTGAGGTTTCCTGTGCCGAATGAGAGGGCGTATTAAGTTCGACCCACGCAGGAGGAGAATTGTTTTGGTTAGGCAGAGGCTTCCCCAATTATCCGAGCGTTTAGTGCTGGTGTTTCAGTTTCCTCCGTCCCTTAATAATGGGCATAGATTGTACAGTTTATATATGTTTTTAAAATACAAAACTAACGTCCTTTTCTGTCTTCTAATAGTTAAGCGAGTTCTCTCTGCCTTTACACAACATGCTTAAGTGATGAATTTGCGTTCTCCTCTCTCTACACAAAAACACAAACACAAACAAGCGCATCCCATACTGGTCATGCATTTGCATGCAGTGCCATGGAAATTAGCAGAAAGACTGACTGGTGATTAGCGTTGTAATGGATGATGTTGGGACTGCTCTTGCATGTTTCGTGCATGTCATCTGCATCTTGTCATAGGATTCAGGCATGGAGGCAAATGCAGCAAAACAACAGAAAAACAACTGAAAAAACGGAGAAACAAATATTATCTCATCTTGTTTTAGACAGGGGATTGAGGAAATTTACCAGGTGAGAGGGAGTGGAATGAGGGGGGAAGAATCGCAAGAAATTAAAAACAAACTAGGGTAGGAAAATGGACTGATCGTCACAATAGACACTGGGTCATGTAAAAATGCGAAAGCGGTAAGAAAAATTAGAAAGGCAAATGGGAAATGCCAGTAAAACGGGACAGAAAAGGAGATAAAACAGTATACCTGGCGAGACATAAAAGACACGCACTTAACGAAACCGCACAAGCGCCCAAGGCCGAGCTCACACACACATAAGCTTACACGCAAACACACACACAAACACGCACCCATACACACACACACACACACACACACACACAGAGTAACACCTACACACACACACACATAGTGTGTTTTGTTGTGTCATCACGTGCCAGCAGAGGTCTTGACTATGCGGAACATTAGACAACCGTATATAACTTGAAAGTTCCACTATTCCAACTTGTTACCAAAGGATCTTCTTTTACCACCATATGTTCAAATACAATTGTGTTACTGGTCACACTTCCTTTTTCGATAGGAGTTGTATTGTCTTTTTTGTCATTGCGTATGTGTTGGACAGGAAAGGAAGACGGGAAAAGAGATGGTAGGCCTACCTTGTCATCCTTTTTTTTTCTATTTATCTGGGCATGGTGGGGCTGAAAATAATTTATTTTTGGTTTTTCCCATTGTTGGAAAGGTAGATGGAGAGAGAGCGTCAACGGAGTAGGGATGATATGGGATGAAGGTGGGGTGATCTCTTTTATCATTTGCAATCTCCATAATGAAGAAAATATAGTCTTAATGTTGTCCTACCTTTTTGGACAGTCATAAACTGTCTGGAAGTTGACAGAAGTATGTTTCTGTTTGTCATAGTATCAAGATTTCCCGACACCTCAATATATTCCGTTGTATCCCTTCCTCGTTAGCTTCCCCTTAATACACATCTTGTTTTCTTAAAATGAATTCACCTTTGGCTAGACGAGTTCTTTGCTGTTTCAGGGTAGAGGCAATTTGTGACTATAAAAAATATAGGTCAAAACTATTACAAACGAAATTACCGATTTTTGCCTTTATAGCAGTTAGTTGGGTTTCGTACAAGTATTTGTGGAATAATGCCATAGATACAGATGTCCATTTCACTATGGTCTTAGTTCGTCAGTGCAAACCAAGTGATTGATTTTCCAAAGCATAATATATCTCCTGAATGAAGTCCCCATAAAAAGCATCTTCATTTTTTAAAAAAAGTCTCCACAGTGTGGCTTTTTGGCAACACAACATTTGACTTTGGCTTTTGACGTTGAATATAAGCACAAGGAAAGACATAACAAGGCCGCTGACCATTGCCAAATAAACTATAAAATACAGGAAAAGACCGCCATACAATTACCAGAGGAGAAAGGACATAATTTTAATGATATGCTGTCTACCTCTGTGAAGGAAATCAGCCAAAGCATGCTGGCGAAAAGAGTCAGCTCGCCATTTGAATTTGCCTACACTGTTTTAGGTACATCCATATTACAAATTCGAATTGAATATATTTGGCTTCACCAAAACAGTATCATGTAGTTTATTTCTTCTTTGGTTAGTAGGTCTAAGCCTTTCCAGCGATTCTACTATTACTAGACCTATTTCACCGTCCCATTTATTCAATAACCGCCAGTGCGGCTCTGTGCTTATAATGTAACCCTGGGGGAAGGTGGAGGAGAGATGGACAGGTGCGGTGCGGAGGATTGTAGAACGTCATAGAAAATATCCACCCTATCCTATCCTGTCCCGTAACGCGGAGGTCGTAGGGGCACCACAGATGATGGTTTAACCAGCATACTCCATCTTTCTCTGTCCTCAGCAGCCCTGATGGCTTCGCTCAGTGTCAAACCAGTCCATTCTCGAATGTTGTCCTCCCGCCTCTTTTTCGGTTTTTTCCCTCTTCTTCTACCTCCTTGCACTGTGCCTTGCAGAATGGTCTTTGCAAGGCCTGATGATCTGGTGACGTGGCCATACCATCGGAGTTTCCGTTTCTTCACCACTGTGAGCAGGTCATCGTGTTGTCCAACGGCTTGTGTGATGGTCTGTCGGACTTCGTCGTTGGTGATGTGTTGGGTATAGGAAATGCCCAGAAGTCTTCTGTAGCACCTCATCTCCATGCTTTGTATTCTTCGTTGTAGATCTGCTGTGAGGGTCCATGCTTCGCAATCATATATCCACCGCTTTTCCATATTCTACCACTGACGCCAGTCGTTGTTATGCTCTGGCCAGAGCTTATATAAAGATCAACTGTAGATTATAGCCAAACGATATCGGAGCGGATAGGCGACTACTGGTCATATTATTCTGACGCCACCGAACCAGTTGACGGTAAGGGGAAAATAATATGGTCACACGTTGGACAATACGGGATTCGAACCAGGGTTCTTTCGGTTATCAGTAAGCCGCTCTACCAACGACGGGGGAGAGGGAGGGGGTGGGGGCTGGTGCTAAAATGCGTGTAAATTCCTTTATGTTCGGAGGCAATTCGCTGCGCGATAATGTACATTTTATTAGAAGAGCCGTTGTACGCTGTCACAAACTCCTCTTTCCCCCCCCCTCCTCCCGCAAACACACAGACACACAAACGCACGTACGCATTCACACTCCTCCCACTCTACATAAACACTGACTCAACCCCCAGCTTCTCCGCTCGCCCACTCGCCCAGCTAAGTGGGGACCAAATTCACAAAGTTTTGGAACTCTATGCCATTTCAGTAATGAACATTATATCGTTTAATAGGATAAATGATTTGGGCTCTAAAGCCTAATCTTATAACCTACCTAAACGACAATTAATTAACACATAAACAATGTAACATCTAACAACAGACTAAACATTAAATACAATCAAAATAATTATTTAAAACTACACACATATTGCAATATCTATTCAAATCTAAGTCAGTTCAACGAAGAATACAAAGCATGGAGATGAGGTGCAATAGAAGACTTCTGGGCATTTCCTATACCCAGCACATCTCCAACGACGAAGTCCGACAGACCATCACACAAGCCATTGGACAACACGATGACCTGCTCACAGTGGTGAAAAAACGTAAACTCCGATGTTATGGCCACGTCACCAGATCATCAGGTCTTGCAAAGACCATCCTGCTAGGCACAGTGCAAGGAGGTAGAAGAAGAAGGAGACCAAAAAAGAGGTGGGAGGACAACATTCGAGAATGGACTGGTTTGACAATGAGCGAAACAATCAGGGTTGCTGAGGACAGGAAAAGATGGAATACGCTGGTTAAACGATCATCTGTGGTGCCCCTACGACCTCCGAGTTATGGGATTGGATAGGATAGGATCTAAAAGAATAAAGAAACAAACAATCAAACAAACATACAAAGAACGAAATAAGAAACAAATACATTTTCGTTGTCTAAAATCACATTGTTTATAACAGGCGTGAAATTAAAATATGGAAATGAAAATAAAATAAGCAGGTCAAAATTATTAAATATTATCATTCATAATATTGATATCATACATTTTATTTATCGCCAACGTAAAACGTACAGCTTCCCATCTGAATCTTAATATCTGTTCCAACGTTTATTTTTCTAATCATTTTTTGTTTACGACTGTTTTCTTCTCACTTTTTTGTTGGGGAGAGGGGTGGGCGGGGCAGAGGAGGGGGGGGGCGGCCTTTTTTTCTTTGGCGCAACTATTCCAGGTGTTACTGCAGTGGTTCATTGGTCTACGGCGTTGCTCACAGTGCAAGGCAGCAGCAAGTGAGAGTCTTAAGCAACGCGCGTTCGATTCTGTTGTCTCGTGCATGCTGGATCTAGACAGAAACTACTTTGAGGAGCTCTTTGAACTAAAACATAAAAAATGCATTATCTATTTGTCTTATCGTTGTTTTGTATCTTATAGAGCTATGATTTAATGGTCAAAAAGCCTGTTGTGAAAGTTTGGTGGCGAGAAAACACACACAAAAATAATCTCCAAAAGCTTTTTTTTTTTAAATAATAACAATAACTTCTAATAGACAAAATGGCAATAGTTGCTTGGAACTACACATAAACATTGCTGGTTGTGATGCGTTGTCGCCAACAAATTCTTATATCTACCGGGTTAGTTCGAATAAATCAAATCTACAACTAATATATGAATACACGAGAAAATACTTCTTTACAACCCTAACCTGCATCAGTCGAACGCTAGGATCTTACATGATGTTCTTATTCGCAATGGCTGGGGTCCTTGAGGTTACGCGTACCAATAAATGTTGTCGTTGGTGGCGATGGTGATGGTGGTGGTAGTTTATGGTAATAGTAAGAGTGCTGTTATCGCTGTTCTTGTATAAAGTGTTATTGTTAATTGTTGTTTTTAAATTAATTTTCCAAAACAAAGGGTTTATTGTTGTTGTTCCTGCTGCTTCTGTTTCTGATGTTGTTATAGTTGTTACTGCTGCAGTCGTTGTTATATTTGGTTATTGTTGTTATGCGTCTGCTGTCGATCTAGATGATTGTAAGTGAAGGGTGTGAATAGTGTTTGAAAGCTGAGTGTGAGAGGGAGATGGGTAATTGACGGAATCCCAATACAGTTAAGTGAACACCTTTCTAAAATGTTATTTATTAAAAAAAAAAGTCAATGTGTAATTAGAATAGTTTCTGTCTTTGTGAGTTCCACTGTATGATAGTGAAAAAGAGAAGGAAAGAACACAAACAAGCAAACAAAAACAACAACATAGCCACAAAAACGTCAGCTCGTTCATTTAAAAAAAAACGATGCTGATGAATTTAGGATTACAGAAAAAGAGAGAAAGGAAGGAAAGAAAAAATAAAAATTAAGGTCTTAACATCTCGGTGCCGCAAGAAAGCACGCCAGCTTGAAAAGAACAGAAGACGAGTGAACAAAGAAAGTACGCGTAAAACAAAGAAATAAGAAAATAAATGTTTAAGGTACGAACGAAAGAAACGGGGAATCAAACAAATGCACAAGTATACATAGAAAAGTTTGGAAAGAAGGGTTTTGACAGAAAAATCGACGAGAGAGAGAGAGAGAGAGAGAGAGAGACAGACAGACAGACAGACAGAGAGACAGACATAGACAGAGACAGACAGAGACAGAAAGAGACGGGACAGAGGCTGAGAGAGCTAGAGACAGACAGACGGTCAAATAGAGAGAGACAGAAGAGAGATAGACAGACAGAGAGAGAGACAAAGACAGAGAGACAGAGACAGATAGAGACGGACAGAGGCTGAGAGAGCTAGAGACAGACAGATAGACGGACAAATAGAGAGAGACAGAGGAGAGAGAGAGAGAGAGAGAGAGAGAGAGAGAGAGAGAGAGAGAGAGAGAGAGAGAGAGAGAGCAGCGGATGCAAACACAAAACGGCAAATGGAATTAAGAACGAGGAAGGGAATGGTGGAGAGTGGGGAATGGGGGAGAGTGGGGAATGGGGGAGAGTGGGGAATGGGGGAGGGATAGACTTACGCGAAGAAGAATACACGTGTCTTGTGAAAGCTTGTGAAACGTAACAATCGCTCAGATGTGGCAGAAGCGCACGGACCTCATGAATGTTTGATGGTTTGCTTGCTTCGTCATTTCTTTCTTTTTTTCCCCTTCACATTCTATGATTGTGATTGCTTTGACTATTTTTCCGATGAAAGGACACTTTTTGGTTGGTTTGTTTTGTATTGTTTTGTTTAGTTTTTGTTATCCTTTAGTTGGGGGATAAAACCTGCATCAGCATCAGCAAAATATTAGGCTACCAGCAGCACGTCTCCTGCCGTTAACTAAGTAAATTCACAGGCGTAAGCACAACACACTGTGCAATATACAACTTTATTTTCTTTCTTTCAGTTTTCTTTATTTAGTGTTTATTTCACTTTGTATCTTATCTCATCATCATGATCGTTGTCGTCGTCATCATCATCATCATCATCATCATCATCATCATCATCATCACCACCACTATCATCATCATCACCACCACCACCGTCATCATCATCATCATCATCACCTCCACCGTCATCATCATCACCACCACCACCACCACCATCATCATCATCATCATCATCATCATCACCATCATCATCACCACCATCATCATCATTACCACCATCATCATCATCATCATCACCACAATCATCATCATCATCACCACCATTATCATCATCATCATCACCACCTCCATCCTCGTGACCACCATCACCACCACTACCATCATCATCATCATAATCATCATCATCATCATCATCATCATCATCATCATCATCATCATCATCATCATCATCATCATCATCATCATCATCATCACCATCAGTATCACCAAACGTGCTGCTTCCCGTCGAGCCAAAGGGGAGATATGAGGGTTCACCACTTCGGTCTGTCGGCAGCTGTTGACAGGAGGCGTGATAATGTGTCCAGCATTTTGACTTCATCTGTCCAGCTCTATCTTTGTCGATATCTGCGCCTGCCTGCTTTCACTGTTCCTTACAGAATTTGCAACGTTTTTTGTTTTGTTTTTTTAATTATTTAAAAAAAAAATTAGGAATCAGGTTTATCTCCGGTCATATTATTCAATAATTTTGGAGCATTGAGGGTTTCTTTCTTCTTCTTCTTCTTCTTCTTCTTCTTCTTCTTCTTCTTCTTCTTCTTCTTCTTCTTCTTCTTCTTCTTCTTCTTCTTCAACTCATTTTTTTATAAGGGGGGGGGGGGAGGTTTGATTATTTGTTTTTCCTCCTCATCATTTCCCTTTTAAATTGCTCTCTTTGTTTCTTTTTGTCTTTTTAAAAATGTTGCTGCTGTTTAATTTTACATAGAATCAATATAGTGTATTGTCATGCAGAAAAGTTGCATGCGCATTTGCGGTTATACAATTGGCATGCGCATTTGTAGTTATAAAATTATAATTATATAGGCATAATCGCAAGTCGTAAGAATAGAATATAACTTTGCCTCTAACACATTAGTCCCATACGCCAAGAGCAGTAAAATCGTTCCAGTGCCACAGAGACCATAGAGGCAGAACATCCAACTTCGCCATTCACAGTTTCAATAGAGGCCCATCTTAATTCAACAACAGTCTCCTCACGGATCAGACTTTCGTAGTCCAAACTACAAAGGCCTCAATATGGTTATTCTTTTCTTACGCACATGCACAAAGTCTATAGTTTTGAGTACATACTTAGTAGAGCTCATGGACAAAACACAAAAACCATGATTTACAGATGCCGTTGACACAGCTAAAAAATGTTTAGATGAAATGAATAAATTATATGAACTGTGTTTATTATGATTACAAAATCCTGTGCCTATGATCTTTACAGAATCTGATTCAGTAGTCTTTGAAACAGCCACACACTGCCATATTTGTAATAAACCATTCTCAAACTCTGGCATTAGGGTGAACTATCACTGCCATCTTACAGGGGCATTCAGTGGTGCTGCACATCAGAAGTGTGACATACTATGGAATCAAACATTTTACTCTCCCTTTCTTTATTTACAATCTCCGTAACTACGACTCTCATTTAATTATGCAAGAAGCGATGAACGCATACAGAGTGTCGTGTATTGCCAAGACAGAAGAAAAATATAAAATATTCACTCTGAATAAATTACAGTTTTATAACAGCTTTCAACACTTGATATCTAGTTTAGAAACACTTGCTAAGAGCTTACCAAGTTATTCTATTACTAGTAAATATTTTCCAGACATTAGACTAATTCGGAAAGGTGTATATACTTACGGGGTACATGAACTCTTGGGAAGTGTTGTTGAACTTGAGATGCCTCCTAAAGAACATTTGTATTCCTCACACCCTAAAACCTGTATTAGCGATTCCGATTACCAACACGCTCAGAATGGATGTGAAAACCTGGGTGACTACCATGACATATATTTAAAGGCTGACATTTGTTTGTTGGCTGATATGTGTGAAAACTACTTAGAAACCAGCTTACAACATTATTCTCTCGATCCTTCTCATTATATTTCTTCATCAGGAATGAGTTGGGATGCTTTCCTAAAACTTAGTGAATCCAAAATTGATCTCATAACTGACCAGGTATGTCACAAGAACGCCGTCTAAATATAATCACACACACACACACACACACACCCACACACACACCCACACACACACACACACACACCCACACACACACACACACACACTCACACAGTAAGTACCCATGCATGCACTGCTAATGTTATTGAATTTTGTTTTCTGCTGTTTTGCTGTTGCTGGTGTTTTGTTTGATGTGCTTTTTTAAAAAAATCATGTAAGCCCTGCATTTTTTAAACGTTCAAATCCGTCTTCAGAAAGATTACCAACTTGGCAAATAATGTAATTTTACATTAAACATGCGACGAATCGATCCAGTTTCAACGCAAAATAACATCTCGGGGTTAACGCCTCCGGAATGAGAACGCTAACATAAGTGATCACATTTTGGAAAGTGCGATCTTGGACATGTCCGGAGGCACGCAGACACGAGTAGCCCCCCCTTCTCCCCTTTGATGTTTTCTTTTGCAGTTTCAGACAGCAAAGGTTGCCTTGACTTTGTTTGAGAAGAAGGAGGAGGAGGAGGAGGAGGAGGAGGAGGAGGAGGCGGTAGAAGCAGAAGAAGAAGACGTTAAGATTAAAAAGCAAGCTTCAGTCTGAAGAATTCTTAAAAAAACTTGTTATAGAGATCAAAGTAAGGTCACAAGGTACACTGAAAGATCTTTGACCTGGCAAACAATACATAAAAAGCTTAGTTGTGAGTAAACGTTGAAAGTGGTGTTAAGTATAATTGATGGATGGGTTGATTGATTGTTTGATTGATTTATTGATTGGTTTCAAGTTTGATAGTTTCTTATATATTGCTAATACAAGTAAATTTCTATGCTGACATTAGATGGCTAGTGCAGAGTATGCGTTCTCTTTGCAATTCATCCTTAATCTGTTACACTTCTCTCTGTTCACTGTTTCAAATACCTTCGTAAGTTCGATGAAGACAGCGTACGGATATAAGTTCTACATTCGATCTGCTCTCTCTCTCTCTCTCTCTCTCTCTCTCTCTCTCTCTCTCTCTCTCTCTCTCTCTCTCTCTCTCTCTCTCTCTCTCTCTGCTAAACACGTTTTGCTCAATATGTTAAAAACGGCTAAGGCTATTTTGTTGAATTTTGTTCTACGGGTACATCAAATCATATATTATCCCGTATAACAAAATTCAACAAAATCGCTTTAGGCGTATTCAACATATTGAGCAAAACGTGTTAAGACACAAAATGACTCCAGACTTTATCTTTGCGGAGTTGTGGTTTTCTTTGCTGAAATCATAATTATTGCAGTTCAGTAAAAAATAAAAAATAAAAGAAACTTTCGCTTATCACTAGTTTCAGACTTTGGGCATGAGGAAATGCGGCGGGAGAGAGAAAGAGAGAAGAGAGAGAGAGAGAGAGAGAGAGAGAGAGAGAGAGAGAGAGAGAGAGAGAGAGAGAGATCCGTAGGCTGTCTTCATCGACCTTATGAAGATACTTGAAACAGTGAACAGAAAGGAGTGTAACAGAGTCACTGGCCTTAGTATTCGACGCAAAGCATGCCAAGGGAAGTAATCTCACATTAATAACAGTCACACCATTTGTTTCCATTTCTAAAAGGCTAGCCACATACTGCGGACTACATTAAGATCGATTATAAGAATTCTCCATTTATTCCATCGTGCTTTAGCAGACATGAAATCAAACGAAATGAAACGATGATGATGATGATGGTGATGATGATGATGATGATGATGATGATGATGATGATGATGATGGTGATGCTGATGATGACGGTTATGGTGATAATGCCGCTGCTTCCCCCGCTGGTGCTGCTGCATCCACTCATAATAATGATGATGATGTTGATGATGCTGATGATTATGATGATGCCGACGACGACGACGATGATGATGATGATGATGATGATGATGATGATGATGATGATGATGATGATGATGATGATGATGATGATGATGATGATAATGATGATGATGACGAGGAGGAGGAGGAAGAGAATTGTTCTTTAATAGCATTTTTCCAACTCAAAGACATGCTGCTTAAAGCGCTGTATGATAATGTCATTGAATTGTTGTGCACAGCATGTCATGCAGGCTGTGTAAAACGTAATTACTTCACTCTGATCACAGAACACAGGCGCTTGTATCTGGACACGCGCGCGCCTATGCCTGTGACGCGTCTCCATTTGGTTATCCATTCTATAATAGATACCCAAAGGGAGACGCGTCATAGGCGCTTGTGCTGGACACGCGTGAATGCCTCGATTTTCGCAGGCCAGTGACGCAAACAGCAATTATGGCACAATAACTATGAAACAATAATTATGGAAAGACGAAGAATCCTCCAAGGATTTAGGTACATACAATTTACCTGACTCAATGCCCACACGCACCTCATATTATTTGCATTTTCTGTATTCATTGGATACCAGATAACAGAGAAAATATGAGGGGGAATCACGGTGGTTTGATGTTTAGACACTCATCCACAAAGACTGTTTATTCCAACTGTTCCAATATACCGTATTATTATCCCAAGAGCCGCTCACGGGGCTGGCCGAAACAGAGTCTCACCTCAGCCGCTAACTTGCTGCTTAGTGCAAATCGTTTGGGGTCAAGACAACTGATTCCCCCGTAGGGGTGCCGTGGGTTTCAGTATAAATAGTATCCCCACTTTCTGGAAATTTAGTGCTTTAAATTCCCACTGTCGCAGTCTTTCTCCTTTGTTCTTTCTCATTCCTACTCTGTTCTATCAATCTACTATACTATCTTCTTCTTCTTCGCTAGACCAGTCACCTATCTCTTTTCTTGAAAACTCTTCCGGAACAAAACTCCTTATTTGTGTGTGAGGTCTGTTGGATCAGCTTGGAAATATTGGACGCTTTCTGCCACGTGGTCACTGAAGCTTCCTATGATGTTAATATTTGGCAATGTAGGCATTTTATATGTATGTGTTTTGTTGATATTTTATAATGATGTTTATATTCTATTTTGTTTTTGTAAACGGGGGTTCGATAATTTAGAGTATAGCCTCAGCGTCCCCTGCGTGGGATGTCTTTATTGTAAAGTGATGGGCTGGCGGAATGTCTTCAGTGTTACCACTAGGGTTGTTTCGGCAGATCTTTTATGCGGATCAGGGGCGAATCCTCTTTCAGCGAAGTTGTGGTCTTGATTTTGTGGTCCGGATTCGGCTATACTGGTCCTGATTTGGCTCGGAAGAGTCCGCTGGACCTAAAGCAATAATCATGTAATGTAATGCAAGACATCTGATTAAACCTTGAACAACCGAGTGTGGGAATTGGAACTAGTCTTGCTGGATGAGTTAAGTGATTTGCACATACCCTTCAAGGACTTTGAGCACTGCGATGAATTAAGAGCAGTAATGTACCTTATAAAAGCGCAAAAACGAGTTCGGCGGATCAAGAGCCTGTCATTAGAGGTGTCATTATCGTCTCAGGTGGTCATGAGTCCTGCAGGAGTAACCATTCGAACACTACCGATCTATACTACTACTGTTGAATACTGATACTGAAAATTCATCTTCAGTACTAGTAGTAATAGCAGTGTTGTGACGGTTATACCGAAATATTGATTATATACCGTTGCGCGCCGTAGACTTGTTACACCGGGTTTTCTGTACCGGCACCCGACGGTAAATACGGCATACTACGGAATGACCCGAATCTCTTGTATTTTAAAGCAGAGAACACGCTGAAACGTACGTGTTGTAGCCTACTGACGTTTTCCTTGGTTGAACGGTGGCATGCATGGAAACGCCAAAAACGCTTTTTTTGTTTGTTGTTGTTGTTGTCTATATATCTGTTTATAAAATTCTAGTTATGATTATTAAATTGCGAAAGTCTATATTGTTTTTATCCAACTCTTGCTTTTAATTGTATTGATTGAACTTAATACGTCATTGATCTATTTTCCGTTGTGATATAATGGCAGCCAGTTTATTTCCACAATACACTTACGAGTGAAAAATACGGGTTTTGCCGACCGTCTCAACACTATTGATCAGGTAGAAAAAAATAGTCAAGCAAAAAAACAAAGAAATTTAATTTTGAAAAAAGGTTCTTGTTTATATTTTATTTTATTGGCAACATGCTTCTGGTCGAAAACCGATGAAAATGGCTTGCCCGTTTCTTGGTTTGACCCCCTACCTCTCTCCCCCCCTTTTTTCACCCTACTGTACCTTCCATCTACCTAATCTTTCCCCTTGTCCTCCCTTACAAGCTGCACCTTCCCTCCCAGCCCCTTACCTCCCTCTAACTTACCATTCTTCTTATCGTTCCTTAGACAGAGAGTCACGGGGTGGCCTAGTGGGGTTTCCTATGCCGAAGGTCGCGGGTTCAATATCCGCAAGGAGCGACCTTATGTGACTTAGTTACCAGACTATTTAGTGCCCCGAGGGTTTTCTCCGTGTACTCCGGTTTACTCTCTCCCTTAAACAATGGTATTGGATGCAGTCAATTTAAAATTTCGCGAATAAATATTCGATTTCCTTCTCATCTTGCGTTTACACCACATGTTTGAGTGATGAATGTGTATTTGCTGTGTATGGAGGAGTGTCTGTGACATGTAAACGTATATGTTGGTTACAGATCGTCGCGCTTTGAGTCTGATTTAGAAATAAGGCGCCTATAGCATCTATTATTATTATTATTATTATTATTATTATTATTATTATTATTAATCTGCTATTACGTCAGAGCCTATTCTACCTCTCCCCTACCTCGCCACCTCCCAGTATTTTGCTAGCAATAAATCAATTAATAAAAATAAATAATAAAACCATTGTGTCTTTATGATAAGTGGTGAAGCAAAAGAATGTTAAAACGAGAAAGAAACGAAACAGTTAATCTCCCTCATGTAGAAACCAAAGACAGTTTTCAAAGAATCTTGCAGTTTTATTTTTGTGCTGTACGCTAGTGCAATCAGGCAAATCTTGATTATATTTTTTTTTAATCAATTCGATCTCTTTTGCAGAATAGCTATGTATGCTATTGAACTGTACCATGTCTTGATATATACAAACAAGACAGACCGACAGAGACTTATACAGACAGAAACACACGCGCGCGCACACACACACACACACACACACACACACACTCACAGTTTGAAAATTTATTCAGAAATTATGATAAAGCATAATAGTACAACACGTCGTCTTCTGATAAAATAATGACATGTAAGCATTAGGCCTACAAATAAAATGTAAGCATTAAAACCAACAGGCGCACAACAATACGAACAAAAGAAAATCACAATCAAGCATTCAAAAGGCACACAATCATTCTCATGGGCACAATAGACCAGCCGTAAACTATTTTTTTTTACATGAATCATTGCACACACACACACACACACACCTACACACACACGCACACACAAACACACACAAACACACAAACACGCGTGCGCGCGCAGTCCCACTCACGCACACCAGGTCTTTTTTAACATTCGTTACAATTTTTTTAAAAAATTGTTACATTCAGAACAGGTAAGCGAGCGCACATTATGTAATGCAGTCGTTGTCATGCGCCTGCGGGCCAGATGGAATGTGAACTGCTCTGACGCCTCTTGTGTACATGAAATTGAGATAGAATACCATCAAGGACAACAAAATGGAGGCCAACATCATATATTTGGGCACATCTTAATTATGCAGCGCAAGCATCACATACCCAGTTCCTCCATAATTACTTGCACTTTAACGAACTGTAACCCCGTGTAATAGCAAAAGAAAATCGCACAGCACAACAATACAAATCCTCATAATAAAATAATAAACTATTACAAGTGCTATATTATTCAGTTTGCATCAACGCTTAATATGTAGACCTTTGCGCAATATGTCAATCCACAATTACTCATACGAAGCTTAACCAAAACCAAACCAAAGCCAACAATACACCAAAGCATCAACAAACTAAAAACAAATCATAACAATAAAAACAACAACAACCACCAAACAAAACACGAAAAAGTAAACACATTGAAAAATAAGTGTTAATTATTCCATTTGCAATAACGCATTTATGCAATGCCAGGCTTCACGCTTTCTGAGATCCATAATTTTGTACTCTAAGACAAATATAAAACAAAAAACAAAATGAAACAAAACAAAACACACAACAAAACAAAGTTTTAAAAAATGTGCTAGATTATTCAATTTACATTAACACTTCTATCGTGACGATGAAAAAAAAAAGAGACAGGAAACATGATTCATTTGGGATCGCCGCCACCGTAATGCGAGCTAAAGCAAGCCAATTCTTTTCTTGAGCTTTATAGCAATGCAAGTGTTTTGAGCTGTTGAATAAAGGCTAAAGATTTACCATCTTACACTGTATGTGGACACAATATTAAGTTTCCTTTATAAATTTGGCCAAAACCAATAAATCTTTCTTTTTTAAAATTATTAGTTAGTTTTGTAGGTCTCGAAGACTCTATAAATAATTGTACAAAACACGTTTGTGTATTTGTGTAAGCATTTATGTATGAATATATGTGGTTATTTTAAATGCTCATTTTGTACTGTACAGATCGCAAGCTTTTTCTTTTTTAAAGTATATTGTATGATACGGCCTAAATAGCCACTATGTCTCGGCAGTTAGTGCTTTGTTAATAAATCCTCATCATGTCATGTGTTGTTGCTGTTTTTTTTAATAGGATAGGGGAACTTAAGGTGGAGGGGGAGTGTTGAGGGTACGGCGACTGTTTAATATTCCATAAAGGCTTTTTAATAGGGACAATAAAGAATCTGTATTCTGTATTCTAATACCGGAGCTTTTAGGAGAGGAAAGGAGAAAAGGAGGGGTGGTTGTTGTGGGAGTGGAGGGGCTGGGAGGGAAGAGGGGCGGATGTTTATTTTTCCATTAAGGCGATATAGTACTGATGAAAAGGAACTCTGGGAGTTGCAAACTTGGGAGACGTGGGAGAGAAGGGAGGTGGGTGGAAGTACTGAGGAGGGTGGTGGGGGGGAGAAGAGGGAGAAGGAGAATAATGTTATGTAGAGTAGCTGTTCATTTTTTTCCCTATTAGGAAGGGCAGTAAAAAAAAGCATCCTTGTTGACATTTAATAACCCTCTATCAAAAAGACGCACGTGTGATGAGCAATGATCGGTGGCGGATAAAGCGAGTAAGCAAACATTATTGATGTGCATTGGCATTGCAAACGTTATCTCTTCGAACTGGCAGATACCCAGTAGAGGGCTTGTTGGGGAACTTCCCCATTCAAACTGTTTAAAAGGACCCAATTCCAAGGCTTTCTTTAATTTTAGCCAAAATGGGTTTACCCTAAAATTCGCATTGTAATTACATCAAACGATGATAATGTAAGTAGTTTTTGATTGCTCAACCCAAACCGCAAAAGTTTTAATTTTGATTTTCTTTCTGCCAGGGAGTAATTTCCCTTGGTTTAACAGTACATCGATACCATTCCCGTGTGACCTTTGACCCCATTTCTGAGCGAACCGCGTGTCTTAAAGAATGCGTATTTGGTGTCTATGGTAGGGTAGGATCTATTTGAGTAATCTAACATGTAAAACCATACAAACAATGTAGGGTAGGATCTATTTTATTAATCTAACAT
Organism: Oncomelania hupensis; assembly: GCA_036898135.1. NCBI lineage: Eukaryota > Metazoa > Mollusca > Gastropoda > Littorinimorpha > Pomatiopsidae > Oncomelania > Oncomelania hupensis. The sequence continues at coordinate 75,909,891 of CM072512.1, read as the reverse complement.
GTAAAACCGTACAAGCAATATTTTGTAGGGCTTCTGTCTCTTACCGGCTTTGGTAGCTGCTACCTTTAGCTCCACAATGTTGGTTGGCTAGCCATGGGCTGTTGCTGTTAACAGGAGCCCTCCCACACCCTCCCCTCCAAAAAATAATTATTTATAAAAGCCTACGGAAGTTATACATTTAAAAAATAACTATAATTTGAATTTTTTTTGTTGTTGGCCAATTTTTTTCATTGGGGCAACACTCGTTGTGAATGTTAAGAAAATCCTTCGATGGGGCGTCTTCAAAGTGAGTCCCTTTAAATAATCATGATAACATGACGGAGGTTTGAAGGGATATTACAATGTTCAATGTTACACACAGAGAGAGACGGAGGGAGAAAAAGAGAGAAAGAGAGAGGGAGAGAGAGGGAAAGCGACAAAGAGAGAGAGAGAGAGAGAGAGAGAGAGAGAGAGAGAGAGAGAGAGAGAGAGAGAGAGAGAGAGAGAGAGAAAGAGACAGAGAGAGAGAGAGAGAGAGAGAGACAGAGAGAGAGAGAGAGAGAGAGAGAGAGAGAGAGAGAGAGAGAGAGAGAGAGAGAGAGAGAGAGAGAGAAATGAGATGAGATGAGATGAGATGAGATGGAAGAGATGTAAGCCTAATTACTGCTCTGTTCGTTGTCTCTATGCATTGCCAAATAATAACATCATAGGAAGCCCCAGTGACCATTTCGCAGAAAGGTCCAATATTCCCAAGCTGATCCAACAGACCTCACACACAAATAAGGAGTTTTGTTCCGGAAGAGTTTTCAAGAAAAAAGATAGGTGACTGGTCTAGTGAAGAAGGAGATAGTATAGTAGATTTATAGAACAGAGTACGAATGAGAAAGAACAAAGGAGAAAGACAGCGACATTGGGAAAAGAAAGCACTAAACTTCCAGAAAGTGGGGATACTATTTGTATCGATAATTAATTAATTCGTATGTAATTGTTTTGGCTTATGATAATGGTGCTACTGTTTCTGCTACTGCTGCTGCTGCTGATCATGATCATTGTGGTGGTGATAATGATAATGATGATGATGATAATGAGGATGATGATGATGATAATGATGATGATGATGATAATGATGAGGATGATGATGATGATAATGGTGATGTAGGATGATATGATGTGATGCTGGTGACTAATACTTTGAAAACTGTAGCGAAGAGTATTTTGTCCATCATTATGATGACGACGACGACGACGATGATGATGATGATGATGATGATGATGATGATGTTGATGATGATGATTGATGAGGAGGAGAAGGACGATCATGACGACGACGTTGATGGCGACGACGTTGATGGCGACGGCGTATTAACCACTTCTAGTAGCAGACTCTTTCCCGAAAAATGTTTTCAGCTCACTGACCAAGCAGCTCCTCATTTACGAAACACTTCTCTCACTTTGCATACTTCTAGCGACTGATTTAATAGATATTAAAGGGTGTTTTTTAAAAAGTACTTTTATACGTTTTTCGTTTGTTTGTTTGTTTGTCGTCATAGCATCGAGCTTATTAAAGTATCGAGCGACTCGGAGTATCAGCGAAATTGCGTTTGTTTATTTAGGTAGCCTAAGTCAAACAGTCGCAAATGCGGAAACGATGTTACCCGTCAGATTTTTTTCCCTATCCATAAACAGTTAACGTGGAGAAGGAAATGGATGAGGGGGGGGGGAGGGAGCGGGATAGGGAGGGGGCCGGGGTCGGGGACAGAATACAATGGGTTGGAAAGTAGAGGTGAAAATATGTGGTCCAAGGGAGCTAAGCGATTGAATATTCCTTCTTCCGAGTAAGTTTGTACAAAAGCACAATTTAATAAAATAATGGAATGAATGAACGAATGAATAAATACATAAATAACCCAGAGAAAGAGAGAGAGAGAGAGAGAGAGAGAGAGAATGAACGAGTGAGAGAGAGAGTGAGAGTAGTAGTAGTAGTAGTAGTAGTAGTAGTAGTAGTAGTAGTAGTAGTAGTAGTAGTAATCTGGTTTTAAAACAATATAGTTTAGTCGCTATTCTGGATGCTTTATAATTGCTTTTCTTGTCACTCCCAACAATATACACCCAACTCCACAAACACACAGTACACACACCCACACACACACGAATACACACACACCCACACACACACACGATTAAGCTTTCGTAGTGCAAATCCAGATATTTTCAACAATGAAAATAATAATGTTTAAAAACCATTAAATAAATAAAATATTACTACTACTACTACTACTACTACTACTACTACTACTACTACTACTACTACTACTAATAATAATAATAATAATAATAATAATAACAATAATAATAATTTGGGAGAAAATAGGATTAGAAAAAGAAATAATGACGCCACCATGATGGCTTCAGCCCAATTGTGTTTTTTGTTTTGTTTTTGTTTTTGTCTACTGATAGGGTTCACTATTTATATGAAAAATATGAAGTTTCACGCAAACAAAAACAAAATCCGTCCATTGGTTTCTGAATAGAAGTGCCCAAATGTCACCTCCGGAAGGACGCCGGACGGGCGGACAACGCCAAAAACAGTAGTAATCGAGATTACATAATAATAATAATAATAATAATAATAATAATAATAATAATAATAATAATAATAATAATAATAATAATAATAATAATAATAATAATAACAACAACAACAAGAAAAAAAAGAAGATGAAGAATAAGAGGTTAGAGAGCGTTGTGGCCAAGTGGGCTAAGGCGGGACTAACTTGCCTTGTCCACAGGCCAGAAACCAATGGCGCCTGACAGGTGTGGGTTCGATCCAGCATCTGGGCGTTATGTTTCTCCGAATATTATTTACTTTCGACTCGGACAACGTCTCGGGTACTCCGGTTTACTCCCCCAGCAAAATTTCAAAATCACAACTAATGTTAGGTAGGTTGGGTTTGGGCGCGCCACAGGCTGCGACTACGCTTTCCCCAGGGGAGGCGGCCCAGAATTTCTCTATGGATAAAGGGACAATAAGGTAAATAAAATAAAAAAATAAATAAAAATAAAAAACAACAATAACATCAACAACACCAACAACAACAATGGATGCCGTATACGCGCCGTAACCATTATAACCGCTCAAATGTTACGTACTCTCTTAGTATTACATATATACACAAACAACGCAAATGGAGTAAAGGTAAGGAAGAATATTAGAAAACACAAAGGTAAATGGAATTTTAATTTTACATTGGCTGCATCTAGGATCATAACTGAAGCAAGGGAGGAAGCCGAAGCACGGGTTCCCCGGGTGGGGTGGGGGTGCATTAGGCTGGGCTTCAGATGAAAGGTTTGCTAGAATCACTCTGTTAAAAAAAATTAAATGGATTGTTTTTATATAGCGTACATGCAAGCTCAGAGAGCCCACGTCGCAAAAGATGCACGAATACAAGATGTGCGCCATGACCACTGAGCTATCCTTGCCGTCATTAACCATAAACCTAGCTCAGATTATGAACTTATGAAATCTGTGTAATGTAACAACCGAAATGGAACACACTTAAAAAAAGAGCCCGCAAGTGACAAAACCCGAAAATGTGTATACGTCTATGCTTAAATGTTGTTCATCATCAAGAAGAAGAAGAAGAAGAAGAAGAAGAAGAAGAAGAAGAAGAAGAAGAAGAAGAAGCTGAAACCCATAGCTCAAGCCCTTAGTCTAGTCCTTTCATTCTGTAGATGACGTCATCATCGATAAATGTAGTGGGGACGAATAAGGTTGGACGGCTACCATTAAAAAAACAACAACTGATTGATAGGAAGATGGCCTCTTGCTGACATCGCTACATTTGACTTCATTATAATGCCATCCCGATTGCGTCAAACGCCCGTGCACCTGATATTTTCTCTTCCCTTCCCCTATTATTTTGTCATTGCATTGAAGTGCAAGTTACATGGTGTTATTTTAAGTTGAAGGTTTTAAGTTTTAAAGCAAATGTCTTAGACTATATAAATTATATATGTAAAAACAACAGCAAGATGTTCCATCACTGCAACCGCTATCCCTAAAAAGCTTCTTGTTTCATTTTGGAAAATTTAAGTCCTTGACAACAACAACAACAACAACAACAACAACAACAACAAAATTTCTTTGGGGATTTGTTCTGCTTTGTGTGTGCGTGTGTGTGTGTGTGTGCGCGCGCGTGTGTGTGTGTGTTCTGCATAGTTGAATTTAATGCATAGTTAAATTCTGTTGAATAATTGTACTGTTTTAATTGAAACGGTAGCTTTCACTGAAGATTTACAATTTCCGGATTTCTTCTTTAAATGTAAAATCCTTTGTGTTGTTGAAATATTACTTTAGGTGTCGCAACAATGATTTATCTATTCAAATAGCAAAACTATTAAGCGCCTTATACGTTTGATATATATATAGACACAAAGGAAGAAACAAAAGAGATACAACTCAGGAGACTAAATAATGCCATGTTCTCAAATAACTGTATTTGGTTAAATGCTTCATCAGGATTTAAAAACCAACTCAGGATAGACAATAAAGTACAGATTATAAAATTCATTTTGTCGCAAATGTTAATTTAGCAACAATAACAGGAAGGATACAGTATTAAATACATTATTTAATGGAAAATCGACCCACTTTGAACTTGTACTACTTCTGCTACTACTTCTACTACTACTAATAATAATAATAATACTAATAATAATAATACTAATAATAATAATACTAATAATAATAATACTACTACTAATAATAATAAAAGAGATTTCCCATATATAGCGCACTTACAAGCTCAGGGAGCTTCTCAAGGCACTGGCCACTAATATCTAGCAATCACACAATAGTTTGCTGAAGTCAGGATTCGAACCCACGTCGCCCAAGACGCACTTAAATAAGTTGTGCGCTCTTACCACTGAGCTATCCCTGCAGCCAATAATAATAATAATAATAATAATAATAATAATAATAATAATAATAATAATAATAATAGGTAAAAAAAAAAAAAGGTAAAGGTAGTCCCATAGCCTTGTGGCCGTAGGGGAGCGTGATGTTGGAGATCACACTTATCTTGGGCCAGCGTAATGAGGGTGATGCCCAACTCTCTCCCTCGCTGCTTTACCTTCCCCACCCTCAAGAGAGTAGGTACTCAATCACAGTTGAGTCAACTGGGGGCGTTGTTGTTTGTCGCTTCACACCTTAGCGGTCACCCATCCAAGTGCTAACCGCACCGGACGGTGCTTCACTTTCGACACAGTAGCGAGTGCTCCAACCACTGCACTATCCGACACCCCTAATAATAATAATAATAATAATAATAAACAATTGTACAGCGCCCATCCTCACTAGCGCTCATAGCGCTTTACAGTAAATTCTATTATGTCTTAAAGTTTGTCAACATTTACTCGATTTTCTCATATTTCCTGAACAACGTATATTGCCTCTCCGTCTCCGAAACTAGATACTCGATGTATCCTCATACATTAAAAAAATACATTTTATTTTACTGAGAGATTCTGTCACTTTAAGTCTGCCAAATATCGTTTGTATGTGTCTACCTATTGTCGGTAGATATAGTCTACAAAAATCCTTTTTTAAATAACTGGTCAATCTAGCATAGCATCTGTGATGTTATTACCTCCGTTGCCACTCGGTAATGCACTGAGTGCTCTCTTAGCGCTGTTACGTATACATCTTCATGTCATCCCATGCTGTCTTGAAGTTGAACGCTCTACATAGACGTGTAAGGAGCAAGTTTATAAGACGATACAGCGGTAGCTGAGCTTTTCAAGAACAGACCTCGCGGGCCTCATCAGCTTCCTGAACGAGTAAAGGGGAAAGATCCATGAAAGAGCAAGCCGCGGTTATCGATCGTGGGTGAAGGAAAGTTATCTTTTTTTCTGCTTTTCCCTCCCCTAGTTTCCTCAGTGTTCCCTTCTTCCGTGTCTTTCTACCTCCTCTGTCACCGGTGCGCCAAACACAGCTGAGTGGAACGTCGGAGACATCGGCCTGCATTTGAGACTGACATGTTCTGCCTCTCGGATTTTGTAAGGGGGCATTTTGTAAATACGGCCTCAGTGACCATGGAGCTACATGCTTTTAGTGTATCCAAGATGATAGATTTGAGAGAAAATGTCAACGGACCTGAATCATGCGTTTTTAGGATTTCAGCTTCACGGCTGTTGCGAGGTAGCTCTTTCAGTGTTTAAAGAATTGAGGAATCAAACTTCAAATCATTGACTAGCTGAACTTATCTCTAAATTATTGACTTAATTTAACTCAAACTGTGAAAATATTGCCTTATTTCAAAACACGTTTGATTAGGCGTTTACATGTTCCAAGATGACTGTGCCCTCGACTGTTTTTGTGGGATTTATTTCTTAAGACTGAAAAGAGCGGCGAAGGATTTTAATAAAACTGGGAAGACCTGTGGTCCGCTCAGTTCATCGTGGATCATTAATCAACTGTCCCTTCTACCTTCTTCTTTCAAGTGAGTACAAGTAAGTAAATTATCGTCATCGTAGTTGCATTTGATGAAAGGTTAAAAACATACGACATTGTTTTATCAGTTAAAACCTAAAACTACATTGTCTACATACGTTTGTTGTGTATATTTAAATGCTTCGAGTGTGAAACCTTTATTAGTGTATAATTATGACATAGTCCAATATTTCACAGAAAATTGTATGGGCAGCATAACTGGCAATGAAGCTGACCATTAAATATTGCAAACAAGTACAAACAAAATGGTGTAGGCTTACTGGCAAGTACTGCAATGCAATAGACTAATGTGATGTACTTCCATTGCAATGAGAATATTTTCATTAGTTGAATTAAATTAGGTGCGTGGGATTTCTTTTCTCATGTGCTTGTTTTATTTAGATTTATTATTAATTTTTTTTTTCTAATGGTGTCGGTGTTGATGGTTATGACGTCTACTCCCACCTCCCTCACATCACTTTGTCTCTGTCTGTCTATCTGTCTGTCTCTCTCGATATAAATATAGATAGATATATATGGATATGTACTGTATATGTATGCGTATGTGTGTGTGTTATCTGTGCAGACTTATTAAATTTAAATTCGTATAATTAGTGTTTACGTTTTAAACTTACTGAATATTTGGATCTGACCGATTTTATTATAGCAGGTACATGCATGTTAGTCTTTGTGAACTGCATGTTATAAACGTTACTCACATGAGAAGACAAAGCATCGTATGAGTTTTAAGTAGCTCTGTAACGGAAAGGCCCTATATTTGAAGCACGTACTGTCCATTATTAAACGCAAAGTCGTGTGAAAAGCCACTCGTTTTGAACTGCAGGAGACAGTACCAATTGATGCGAGTACTCTAGAGGCCGTCTACTGCGGTCATTTTAACTGTACTCATTGATGCAAGTAAGCTATAAAGGTCCGATATTGCGGTCATTTTGTCTACGTAGTTTTCGAAAGTTACACCAAAGTAACTGACCGCATGACGTATATTTTTGTATCTAGCCAGCCATCAGACGTTCTTCTACATTAAAATCACTTGCCGCTGCGTTAATCTGTTGGGCGCCTGTATCTCTATTCTAAAGTTATACAGTATATTCCATTTACTGCTATAGCATACGATCTTTTGAACGGTTGGACACGATGTCTGGATTCAATGTTGGCAAATATAAAACGCAAATAAATAAAAAATATATACATCAAATGATTTATCTCTTAATGTGAATCAAGACATGTTAATAATTTGGTGTTCTTTTTAAAATTTTGAAATCGACTTCAGGTACACTTCAAAAACCGTAATTAATATTAGTTTTGTACGAACGATTTGTCTTAAAAAAATCGTGTGTGTTGTACGAAAGATACGCTGCACCGGTCTTGTGAAATGCTTTTCAAGAGAGCTTAAAAAAGGCTGATTCTGTGGACGCATTTCGCAAAAACCTGAAAACACATCTCTTTTCTTCTTGCTATGATGTGTTTTAACTTTCTGGTCTCAGATTTTATTTACAAAAGTCATTGTGTGAATGGTGTGCATAAATGTTAATTGTCTGGTCTGCTTGCTAGAATGTGTTAAGCGATAGCGAAGAATGAAAAGTATTGAGTTAGGTCCTAGGCCCCTGCGTATGTGTGTGTACTTGCCTTATTCCCACCAGCGCTGCGATCATGCCCGTCGGCGTGGATATATTTATGCGCTTTAGAAATTGTTCATTCATTCATATCTGAAACAGACTCTGCAACAGACCTTACAACGAGCACTCGACACAACATTAGACAGTGTGAAAGCTAACGGAGAAATACGTTGTCTTGAGCAGTTCTTTGAATTTGTCACTACGACGTATACAAACAATATTTTACTTTATTTTATTGTGAATTGCTGTTTATTTTATGCAAGGCACAGTCAGCATAGGGGGTATAGCAATCTCCAATCTTCGTCAAATCTTCGACCCTCAAACACAAGACTGTCTTGATGTAGGAGTCTCCCAACTATCTCGCTGAGTGTATGTGCATGTTGTATGAAGACATGCGCGTGTGCATGTGTGTGCTTGTGAGTGTGTGTATAATATGTGTGTGTTTAATATGAATGTCTGTAAACCAACTTTTAAAATACCATTTACGTGCTTTACCTGTATTTTTTGACAACTGTTATAATCAGTCAACAGTATTATTGCTTATGTTGATCATAGTTTCATACAGTTATATATTGTTGACCTACTAAGATTCATATTAAACTGAGATTATTTATCTAACACTGTTGCAACAAAATAATTTTTTTATAAGTCCAGAGTGGTAAACTATCATATACACTATGTTTGTATGTATTTTTATTATATTTTAACTGTCTAAAAAGGGCATTGACATACGTGTGATAGAACCAGAGTGCGTGGATAGGTGTTTGAAGGAAAAGATGAAGTGTAAGAGTACGCAAGTGATTAGATTTATAGAATGTATATAAATGTAGTATTGATTTTGTAGCTCTGGTAAATGTTATAACATGACTGTTTTTAATTATATGTTTTATATGCCTGACATACATTGCTGTGTAGTTCCTTATGGGATAATAAATATTTGTTGTATTGTATTGTATTGTTTTGCGGATGACATCGATGGATTGGCTGGAGAGGAACAAGAACTTGAACAGCTGGTACAGAGGCTTGACACCACCTCCAGAGCTTATGGAATGGAAATAAGTGCAGAGAATACCAAAATGATGACCCACAACACCAATGGCATCAACACGGACATCAAAGTCCAAGGCCAATCCCTCAACAGTGCATTGCTTCAAATATTTGGGAGCCATTGTGTCAGACACTGGGTCCGGACAGGAAGTCCTCTTCAGGATCGCACAAACAACTGCTGCCCTGACAAGGTTGAAGCCCATTTGGATAGACAGGACCATCAGTCTACATTCCAAAGTAAGACTGCTGCGCTCCCTTGTCATCTCCATCTTCCTATATGCTTGCGAAGCATGGACCCTCACAGCAGATCTGCAACGAAGAATACAAAGCATGAAGATGAGGTGCTACAGAAAACTTCTGGGCATTTCCTATACCCAACACATTACCAACGACGAAGTCCGACAGACCATCACACAAGCCATTGGACAACACGATGACCTGCTCACAGTGGTGAAAAAACGGAAACTCCGATGGTATGGCCCCGTCACCAGATCATCAGGCCTTGCAAAGACCATTCTGTGAGGCATAGTGCAAGGAGGTAGAAGAAGAGGGAGACCGAAAAAGAGGTGGGAGGACAACATTCGAGAATGGACTGGTTTTGACACTGAGCGAAACCATCAGGGCTGCTGAGGACAGAAAAAGATGGAGCATGCTGGTTAAACGATCATCTGTAGTGCCCCTACGACCTTCGGGTTACGGGGCAGGTTAGGATAGGATAGGTTGTTTATTTTGGAATGTCCAAAGGAAAAGCAAATTCGCAAGTGTTTATTTCTAAAAAATTATTATATATCGTGCAAGTCAGTGATTAATTCATGTAATTTTGTTGCGGGAAGGAAAACATGTGTTGCTAAAATTGATTACATTAATTAGGAAAAGGACGTGCGCTAATAATGTTAACATTATTAGTCAAGCGTTATGGTTTATCGTATTGTTATTAAAGTTGAATATTTAGTAAAATTCTTGTTATTTTAATAACTATATTTATGATTGTTGTATTATATTTTTGTACCATCCACGCCCAAAAAGGGATTAAATCCTGATTCTTATTGTTGAATATTTAATAATAATATTGCTATTTTTCAAACAAAATATGATCGTTATACCTAAATGTTCTTGTATCTTATATGAACACCCCAAAAGGGGGGACAAAGTGTAGGATTAAATCTTGAATCTTATTATTAGTCACTTATATCAGTTAAGAGTAGGGATCGAATATTGGAAGTCAACACAGTACGGTAGCTAAGAGCAGGAACCTGCTTAAGCTATGACTAGCTTTTCCTCTCGGCTGTTTTGTAATTTGACAGGGGAAATGCTTGGCATCATAACAGTATACACTCAGGCACGTACCTAGTCTGCTAACGTCGATAGTCTTTTACTGCCGGCCACATAGAAACAACCCTTGTCTCTCAGCAGGCAGTTGCGAACCGCATCTAACCCATGCGGTCGGTTACTATATATATATTCTAGGTTAGATACGGATCGCTATGTAATTTACTTTTTAGAGTGATTTTGTTTTTATTCTGTTGGAAGGATGAGTGAATGGATAGAAGACAACCTATGTTGACCATGATTACACAGGTATTGCGTTCGTCAGTGATGTGACGTCAAGGAAACAAAGCGAAGAAGACGGATGAGGAGGAGGAGGAGGAGGAGGAGGAGGAGGAGGCCGAGGAGAAGAAGAAGAAGAAGAAGAAGAAGAAGAAGAAGAAGAGACTGAGACTGACTGAGACTGAGATTTATCCGTCTATAAAATTTAGATAGAAATTTGCCTTTCGGCTGCAAGCACAAGCATAGTAAAATATAAAATGTTGAATTGGGAAGAAAGAAGAAGAAGAAGAAAGAAGAAAACTTCTTCATTGCTGCAATAATCACAATTTAAAAAAAGAAGGAAAAAAACAAGACCAAGAATATGGCTTGGAATAAAATGGAAAATAAAAACATATCTCCGCAGACAGATCAATATAAATCTTTAGAAGAGACTCCAACCAAACAATTTCTTCAACAACGAAAGAAAGTAAACAAATCCTATTAACAAATTACTGCATTCAATTTCATTTATTACACACCAAAACAAGTATCTTGGTCGAAAACAACAAACATATCAAGCAAATGATATGGCCATTTCAAAAGAAATCTTTTATTGTCCACCATTATGGAATTATTTGTGAAGGTAATTGAAGATAATAAATTATCATGCTGTAATTATGCATCTTAACGTTGTGGCACGAAACTGGTATCCGCTTTTCATCTTCAAAACAATGTAATTATTTAATTGCTATCAATACTATTGTCGATGTTCCTTAAAAGAGAAGAAATAACCTGGAGAGGATAATACAATACAATACAATACAATACAATACAATACAATACAATACAATACAATACAATACAATTGTCCGATAATTTAAAAACAACACTTATTCTTTGACAATGCTAAAAAATGCGAGGCTCTAGAATTAAGGACAATGTAACAATTGTTTTCACATTGCCAGTACATGTTTCCTACATTTTTACCGAAAAGAAGGTAAGAATATACGAGTTACGTGCTTCAAAGTTAAAGAGATAGCTGAATGTTGCTTAGGTTTTGTAGCGGCGATTTTGATATTATAAAGAGGGATTGGCCTTGAACATTGATGTCCGTGTTGATGCCATTGGTGTTGTTGGTCATCATTTTGGTTTCCTTTGCACTTATCTCCAATCCAAAGACTTTGGAGGTGGTGTCAAGCTTTGTACCAGCTGTTCAAGTTCGTGTTCCTTTCCAACCAATCCATCAATGTCATCCGCAAAACGGAGGTTGGAGACTGTTATATCCCTATGCTGATTGTGCCTTTGTGGTCTGCAATGGCCTCTGACATGATGCGCTCTAGGATGATTTTAAAGAGTGTTGGAGAGAGTAGGCACCATTGACGCACGCCGATTGCTGTTCTGAACCAGTTCCCGATGGTGCTGTTGTAGAGGACTGCACTGTTAGCCTTGCCAAACAAACTTTTGATGACTTCAATAATGTTAAGGCTGATGTTGTATATTCTCATGGTGGCCCACAGAGCTGCATGCCAGACTCGGCCAAACGCTTTTTTGAGGTCTACAAACACATGATATAGATGTTAGTGTTATAGTCAATTCTCGCAGATTATTCTGAGGTTGAACATCTGTTCAGTAGTACTTCGCCCTGCCCTGAATCCCGCTTATTCTTCAGCTATGATTTTTTTCAGCTTGGGGTTTAATCTGTTGAGTATTATTTTCAGGAAGACATTGCTGGTATGGCTGATGAGGCTAATGGTGCGGTACTTTTTATATTCCTGAAGGATACCCTATTTGGGAAGAGTGATGACAAGCGACTGGGCCCATGGTGTAAGCCACTCCCCACGCAGCCAGATCTTGTTACAGATAGTGGTGAGGGCGTCAATCATCGCTTCTCATTCTGCTTGAAGTAATTCTGCGGGTATGTTGTCCAGACCCGCTGACTTACCCTTCTTCTGCGATTGCACTGCTGCCTCAACTTCTTCTCGGAGAATTGGGAGGATTTCTTATTCTTCTCTGTTCTGGTGTGTGGTTGTAAAGGTCAGATAAATACTCTGTCCCTGTATCCGAGACTTCTTGTTCTTCTCTAAGGCATATGCCAGACTTGCTTTGGATCGTTAAGACCTTGGGCTTTTTAACACATGTCAACCGCTTCACAGTCTGGTAGGCCTTCTTGCTGTTGTTCTTGTTCAGACTGTTGTCTATTTCCTGGCATTGATCTTCTAATCAGTTCTCCTTTGCTGTGCGCATGCCTTTTCGGATGTCATTGTTGATTTTTTTGGTAGGCATAAGTTCCCTGTGAGGTGTTCGTTTCCTTTTTCATCTCTCTTCGTTTATCACACAGGTCTAAAAGTTCAGGTGTGATCCACGGTTTCTTATTTGGGCGGTGCGTGCCAAGGATCTCTGTGGCGGCATCTGTCACAGCTGATTTGAAGGTGGTGGTCATGGTGTTGACATCTACTTCAGCAGCTCCCAAAATGAGCAATGATGAAAATTTTCCTCCAATTGTGTCTTGTAATATTTCTGATACATCCGGGTCTTGCAGTTTGTACTGGTCGAACTCCAGTCTAGTGCACTTTGCTGGGTATACTCTCTTCAAGTGGAGCCGGAAATACATCATCGTTAGATCGTGGTCACTTCCAATGTCTGCCCCTGGAAAAATGCGTGTCCTGCCAATGTTGGCGCTTGATCTGAAGCATTTCCTGATTATGATGTAGTCAATCTGGTTGTGATGCTTCCTGCTTGATTTTTGTGTGTGGAGCCAAGCGTGTTTGCCAGTATCAGATTGTTGTGTCTGGCAAACTCCAAGAGTCTCAGACCTCCGTCATTTGCCTCGTTGTTGCAGTGGGGTCCACATGTGTCTCCCCAGTTGTGCTGCTTATCTTGGCCAACCTTGGCATTCAGTCGCCTTGCACTATGACTATGTCCTTCCTCGGCACTTGGTCAAGGACAACCTTCAGATGTTCATAGAAATCCTCAACTTCACTGTCGTCATAGTCTGATATTGGGGCATAGGCCTGGATGATGGTGATGTTGACGGATGGTAATGAGTCTTCTGGAGACTGGGCAGCGACCCATGACAGTGGCTAGCATGTCTTTGTGGACCAAGAATCCAACGCCATGTTCGTGCCTTTCAGCACTCCCGCTAAAATAAAGCGCGTAGTCTTTGTCGGTTGTTGTTTCACCTAGGCCTTTCCAGCGCAGTTCACTAATACCTAAATCGTCCCATCGATAGTGGTCCAGCTCGTGGGCCAGTTCTTCTCATTTTTCCTCCGCTGTTAGGGTCCTGACATTCCAAGGACCTATGACGATGTTGTCTCTCGTGCGGATTTTGCTACGTTGTCTATCAGTAACACCCTTATCACCTCCGTCCTGGTGGCCAACGGGAGACGCGGTCTTTGGTGACCCGGGCGACGACCGACCCGGTTTTGAGTTAGTGGTTCTTTTCATAATTTTTATCTTAAGCAAAAAAAAAGATCTGGCGGGGCCCACACCTCTCCAGGCTGTTGGCCACAGCCGAAATCCACGAGTAAGCTTATAGTGTGGCTTGCCTTGGCCCCGAGCACGTGGTCGTTGAATCTATAGTAACGTTCCTCCGTCCTGGCCGGGGACCTCTGTGTAGAAGACTTTCGCCCAGTAATGCCGTGCTGACATCACCCCTGTTAGTCGCCTCTTACGACACGCCGGGAGACATTGGGACTATTGTTCTAATCAGTGCCAGAACCCACAGGTTAGGAAGTTATCCGATTGGATTACAAAATGTTTCCAGACGCCAACATTAAGTCTCGAATTTTTCGAAGATTTTGTAATGAATTCTTTCAAAACAAACTTAAAAGTGAAACTGAAAATATTCAAAACAAAAAAGGGAATGAAAAATATGGGAGGTGAGTCAATACATTAATCTAACATTAAAGTCAAAACAGTTGAGAGACCAAGAAAGAAAAACAAATGAAACATGAGGGCTTGTTCTCGCTCTCTCTTTTTATTCTTTATTTCATTTGTGTTTGCATTTTATTTTATTTTTCTTTTTCTTTTGTTTGCTTTCTTTGTGCAATTTAATGTCGATCTCTTGACATGTCCTTTCTGGCATGCCTAACGCCCTGAATGGGGAAAAAAACTTGTTTTCGCTTCCATTTTGCTGACCATTGTCTTTTTGATATTTGAGTTCTGCAATGTCTTTTTTGTATGTTACGTCCGTAATTTTCGACTTGCAACTTAAAAAAAAATCTCATCGTCCTCTATCTTTTGTTAGACAACTGACGATTTAGATTCCTGTTCGCTTGTTTCTTGGTTCTGTTGTTGTTGTTGTTGTTGTTGTTGTTGTTGTTGTTGTTGTTGTTATTGTTGTTCTTCTTGTTCTTCTTCTGCAGGTCCGCAACCGTCCTCAATTCCAGTATGTCCTTCCTATCCTATCCTATCCCGTAACTCGAAAGTCGTTGGGGCACCACAGATGTTCGTTTAAACAGCGTACTCCAACTTTCTCTGTCCTCAGCAACACTCATGGCTTCGATCAGTGTCAGGCCAGTCCATTATCGAATGTTGTCCTCCCAACTCTTTTTCTGTTTCCCTCTTCTTCCTCCTGGCCACGTGCCTTGCAGGATGGTCTTCGCAAGGCCTGATGCTCTGGTGACGTGGCCATACTATCGGAGTTTCACCACTGTGAGCAGGTCATCATGTTTGTTTGTTTGTTTATTTCATTTAACGTCTATTCACCGAAGTTATTTTAGATTGGAAAATAAAAGAAGGTGGGGAAAAAAGATATGTGCTATATGGATGGCGGAAAGCAGATAACATTTAAACAAAATAGCACAGTAACATAACATGAAAAAAAATTAAATAAACATTAAGTATTCAAACAATATTTTAAAATTACAACACAAAATTACAATAGAACATGTCAAACTTGTGAAATGTTCATGTATAGCAGTTTTGTGATATTGTCATGCCTACTAAGTAATCAGAATAAACTTGCAATTTTTATTTAAAAATGTCCTACAGGGCTATGCTTTATAGATTTAGCAATGGTCATCCAATATTCACTATTTTTTATTTGAACATTATGAATGTTCTGTGGAATATATTGTGCTATTATACTGCAGTCTGTTAAATTTTCATTGCAAATGCAAACAATATCCTTGCAATATTTTGTCCTCCACGAATTTAAAGCAAGACAATGTGCTAAAGAGGTTATTGTTCGAGGATACTGTGAATTTTCACTATATATTACTTTAATGAACAATTATTTTTTCTTCTCCTTTTTTACAAATTATTTTTTTAATTTTATTATTACTATGTCATCGTGTCATCTAATGGCTTATATGATCGTCTGTCGGACTTCGTCGTTGGTGATATGCTGGGTATAGGAAATGCCCAGAAGTCTTCTGTAGCACCTCATCTCCATGCTTTGTATTCTTCGTTGGTAGGTCTGCGGTAAGGTTCCATGTTTTGCAAGCGAATAAGAAGATGGAGATGACAAGAGAGCGCAACAGCCCTACCTTGGAGTACAGACTGGTAGTCCTATCTATCCAAATAGGCTTCAACCTTGTCAGGGCAGCAGTTGTTTGTGCGAACCTGGAAAGTATTTCTTGTTCCGACCCAATGATACAATTACTCTTAAATATTTGAAGCTATGCACCATGTTGAGGGCTTGGCCTTGGACTTTGATGTCCGTGTTAATGCCATTGGTGTTGTTGGTTATCATTTTGGTCTTCTCTGCACTTATTCCCAATCCATTCCATAGGCTCTGAAGGTGGTTTCAAACCTCTGTTCCAGCTGTTCAAATTCGTGTGCTTCTCCAGCCAATCCATCAATGTCATCCGCAACACGGAGGTTAGAGACTGCTCTAATAAATAAACAAACCACCAAAAATGTGCGCAAACGGGCATGTGGGATGATCAATCAATTAACCAACTATCGAACGGCTTGCCGAGCATTTCCTGCCAACAACTGGCGATAAAAAAAATTAAGTTGCAATGTCTGCTGGCTGTTGTTCACAGCAAGTTTTTAGCGACACGTCCCTTGCTATTGCAAGCCTCATAGCGCTGCAGCAGTGGCTGACCCCAAAACCACCACAAGGCAACACGGAAGAAGTCACAATTGTATAGGCTTCGAGACCTGTCATTTTAACGGTGGTTACAGATGATGATGCATGATGGGAAAATGGTAACACACTCAGTGTGCTATAGTAGTAGTAGTAGTAGTAGTAGTAGTAGTAGTAGTAGTAGTAGTAGTAGTAGTAGAAGTAGTTATCCAACATATTCTAATTCCCGCGCCCCCTCCCTTTAATAACCTTAATCCAATGTAATAATGTTTGTTTTCCTTGGTTCCTGTGTATACTTTTAGTTAGCCTACCGTTCACGTTTTATTAATGCCGCATGTTGTTTTTGACTTTCGAGCCCCCCGGTCGAATTCGTGTTACTGTTCTTTTTGCTACAAAAGGTGCCAAAGTGCGCCCAACATTCTCGTGGGCCTATACCGCAAGTAATCCTGTTATACAGGTCGGAAAAAAGAACGCGCATAAAATATGTTACCCATCTATATAGCCATAAATTCCTTTGTGTTTTTTGTCTTTAATCGCCGAATCATTTATTAAATCGCTGAGAAGGCAGCCCGAACCTCGCTCGCAAGGGTGACGAGTACGATATTTAAAAAATATTTGTCGACATCCACATAAGCGAGTAGCCTTTACAATGCTATTTATTTATTTATTTATTTATTTATTTATTTACTTGTTTAGTCGTCCTTATATAGCGCTTTTCCAACTCAAGAGCTGCTCAAGGCGCTGGTCGATACAGTATCTAACACAAGCTGCCCGAAAGACCCATTTGCAGCTTGTGGGCGCATCGTATTACTCCAAGAAAACTGTGCACAATCCTGGGCGACCGGATACAGCGCCGGGAGAAGGGACTCACCCGTTTAGGGCACGAACATCAGGATCTTTAAAGTTTGGGCGAGGAAATGCGTGCAGCGTGCACAGACTATATAACCTCGGTTTATTTTATTATCCGAAGGAGTAGAAGGATTAGAAGTGCAGTGTCTAAGGCTCATTTACAAATTACTAAATATCGTCGTCGCCATCGTCATCATCGTCATCATCATCATCATCATCATCATCATCATCATCATCATCATCATCATCATCATCATCATCATCAGCAGCAGCAGCAGCATCTCTCGTCGTCGTCATCATAATCTTCCTCGTCGTCATAACCATCATCGTTGCTGTCGCCATACAATCGTTTAGGTATCGTCGTTATCATTGTCAGCAACTTATTCTTATTATTGTTTTGCACGGCTGAAAGCAATATTTCCAATGTGAACTCTTGGACGAATACATCTCTTATTTATCTTATGTCTTATGTCTCAATAAACAACATTACAACAAACTTGCACATTCAGCACTGGTTCCACAATTCAGTATCATTGGTCCTTAATGGTGCCGAAGTGTAGCTTGCCTTGTCTTTTTTTTTCCAGCAACGTTCTACCTCTGCTGGTGTTAGTAGGCGTCTGACCGCAGTTCTCATCCGGCTGGACTTAAATTGAGGCAATTATCCATTGATCCACGACTGGGTACCTTTGTAGCTTCACCCCTTTTTTCTGCTTGTTGGCTTCATTTCTCTATCCCTCTTAGTAGCTGCCTCCAAATTGCTATCCCGCTGAAACACCATTAAACCTTGCACTGTCACAATCCCCCAGTGTATAGTGTACGGTGAGGCTTGCACCTTGTAGAAGATAGTGACCTCGCTACAGAGTAATGTCTTCTTGAATTGATATGGAGTTGTACGCTATACAGGAAGACCCTGATTTGATTTATTAAGTATTGCTTTTTGTTAAAATATTCCTGTCAGTTTTGTCTTGCTACTTGTTTCATTAATTGAGTTTGCAGTCTTCGTCCGATCTTTGAGCATAAAATTAGGTACAACTGCATGTTTCCAAAACAACTATAAGGTATAGAGAGTCTTTTTTAAAACATGAAACCGTGCATTGCGCAGTATTGTTTTCTGCTTTGTAGGCAAACTATTGGAAGAAAGCAGTGTGCGTATTTTGAAAAATTGGGCCTACCCAAACAGGGGTTCCCAAAGGCAACTCCTATTCTGATAGTACCAGAATTTTGGCTTTACCAAACATCTTCTTTTGTGGTCTGATAAAACTATAAATCGACATACAAGTAGTAATTATCTATGCAAAGTAAAGTAAGTTTTCTCCTTCATAATACGAGTCGAGTCATTGTAAAGAAAAGCAATACATTATACTTATCGGGAATACTAAGTCATTGAAAAACAACTATTTTTTTTCTAATAAAACTATAAATTTGCAGCTGCTATATAATACAGAATTTCTATTAGTAAATCTATGGTCATTTTCACAGGGCATTTACACTATTATAATGTCATTAGATAAGAACTGGTTTAACTTGATTGCACATAACTACCAAGTCATTGCAATACAACTTGTTTTTCCTAATAGATCTATAAATGTCCATCTGCTACATAATACATGATTCTAGTAATCATATTCACATGCCATTCATACTTTTGTAATATATCGTTTTAATTCTTGTAACCTTTTTTTTTACATAATTATCAAGTCCTTGCAATACAACATAATTGTTTCCTGATAAAACTATACATTTGCAGCTGCTATAAAATACAGCAGTCCGGTAATCATAGTCACAGAGCACTCTTAATAATATTAAGGTTTAATAGATAATAATTGATTTAACATGATGGTAATCCATACAAGGAAAGGTTGCGGCGATGTCAATCAAACGCGATACAAAAGAACCTTTCTATCGACAGCAGCTAATCAAGGAAATGAAATATATAGCGTAGTTTGCCCAGTATTAGCAAGGAAAGGTGATTGGGAGGACTTTAGGGCTAACAACAAGTACCATTGTTTGCCCTGTGCTAGCGCGAGAAAGGTGTTAATGTTCGATAATCACATTTGACGTATTTTCATTGCAGCACAATCCGTCACAGCCATTCAGCATTCATACTGTCAGAAGCGGAAGTTTACACAGGTTACCAGAGATTGCTCTGCTGCGACAAATGAAAGTCTGATAAGAGATCGGGAAGCACTCTAACGTGTTGGAACTCTCAACACAATGGACCTTCAAAAACAATCCTTCGACACGTCGAACCCTCAGAGTTCAGCGATCCTTCGTGCCTGAGCTTCAGACATCTTAATATAACTACCCTCAGTATGATGCAGAACTAAAATACAGCTTTCTCCAATGAAGAGTAAAATTAATGCATACACGACAGGAAGACAAAAACCGGGGAAAAAAGCTAACAACAAGATGACAATCGAAAATGATATCGAAATTGACTTTAATCTTCATAAATAGATTTTTATATCCTTTATCGATCCTTTGAGTTTGTTATGAAATGTAAATCGCAAAAGGATATTGATTGCGTTTGCGTGATTAGGAATATGTTGCCTTTAAATCCTTTATAGAAACATATTGTCGCTATGAAATATAAGGGAATGCTGACAGTATAGGCTACGTTTGCATGTAAAGTCGCTGATTGAAGCATGTTTAAAACATGTTTAATGCAATTAGTTGCTTGCTTAATCACGAATCTCCACACACGTATAGTTGTTATTTACAGTTCATTCTGCTTGAACATTTTTACCTTCTTTTTCTTATTACCACCATCATCATTTACACCATCACCATCAGCAGCAGCAGCAGCAACACAATCAACATTATCTTTTTCATCCTTCATCTCTTCTTCTTCCTCTTCATTTTCGTATGAGATTCGTTCTGTCTTTTTGTCGATGCATAATTTATATTTCTTCTTCTTTTCTTTCTTTCATTCTTTCTTTCTTTCTTTCTTTCTTTCTTTCTTTCTTTCTTTCTTTCTTTCTTTCGTTCTTTCTTTCTTTCTTTCTTTCTTTCTTTCGTTCTTTCTTTCTTTCTTTCTTCTTCTTCTACTTCTTCTTAGCTGCCAACATCGTCATCATGACCTTGCCTATTTTCAGAGCAGAAGAAAGTCGACGAATGATTGAAAAGAATGGGTGCAGTGTTTTATCAGTTGTAACTACCCCAAAGGTTCGGGATCGATACCTTGAACGTTAATCGCTCTTAGCAAGATTTCTCCTCTCAATGTTTATGTTGACAACGTCTCGGATCAGTACTCCCAAATGTCGATAATATAGCACCTTTTAAATAAACGTACCAGTATTTCGTTTCTCCCCAGCGGTTTGGTCATAAGCGCGTGTCACTTCAGTTGGACTCCGGCATTACATTTCTTCACGCAAGAAATCCATCCTCAGGGCAATGCCTACCAAGATATCAAAAATTGGCACCCATCACCAACCTCTCTAAAGTTTAGAAAGACTTCAGTCATTTACTGTATTGATTCCCTCAGTATTTTTAGCTACGCAACCTTATCCTTAATTTCACCTTTTGTTTACTGAAATAACCACCAGCTGGGTTAAAACAACAACAAACAATGCTGGTGTTGATGGAGAATTTAATGCTCGAGCTATCTGGCTTGAACATGCGACCTGAAACGCAAACTCCATGCTATATTGGCTTGACTAATCTGCCATTTACTGCAGGTTTAATTTTTAAAACAAAACAAGTTTCTGTTGACTTTTATTTCCCCAAATAAAAATGGAGTTTAATGTAACATGCATATAATTATGCCTCTCCCAACTCCCTGTCATATAATAAAATTTTGCCAGAATGCACAAGTGAATAACTCATTTGTTTCCAAAGAAAAAGAATAATGGTGCACACCTCATGCCTTTGAACCCTCTTGCGAAAATGTGCCCCAAGGGAGGTAAGGCAGACATGTAATCTGCAAATGGTGTCCATTGCCTCTGGTGAACTGTTTTTATTAGCGTCTAAGGGGACATTTAGGTTTTAACTTGGATCTAGAATCCCTTTCTGCCGGAACTCAACAATATGTTCCGTTGCTGTAAAGCAAATACAATTTAATATTAATTATATTGCGCCTAGCACAACCATTTGTTTTATTAAAGGATGCATATATATATATATATATATATATATATATATATATATATATATATATATATATATATATATATATATATATATATATATATATATATATATATATATATATATGTTTTTTTTTTTTTTTTTTCAGAAGGAAGTCAATAATTATTCTACATT
>CM072512.1:75785568-75885568 GCA_036898135.1 Oncomelania hupensis | reverse complement strand
CCTTTTGTTTGATTTTTTCGTTGGTGTTAGTTTTTTCCCTCTATCACAAGAACAGGATATTGGATCCATTCGGCTGTGTTATTATCACCTAGATTCTTTTTCCTCTACTTTCTTCTTCTTCTTCTTCTTCTTCTTCTTCTTCTTCTTCTTCTTCTTCTTCTTCTTCTTCTTCTCATCTCTCTCTCTCTCTCTCTCTCTCTCTCTCTCTCTCTCTCTCTCTCTCTCTTTCTCTCTCTCTTGTATCATCTATATGCTATCAAGATTCTAGTACCACCAGAAAATATCTGCAATAGTGCTTGCTTGGGATCGTGTGAGTGTGTTTGTGTGAGTTCAGTGCATGCGGGCGTCGAGATGCCTGTATGTGTCTGTCTGCCTGCCTGAATGTTTTGGTCTATTCGTCTTTTGGTGTTTGAGAATATTGACTCGAACTCGAAGTCGGCTATACTATGCCAAATTACGGCCGACACACAGGACATTATTCGAACTTAAAATTAAATCTGGCGAATTTTGAGAAACTACAAAATTACCATCAATTTTAATATATTCCGATTATCGTACATACGACGCACTTAGCAAATACCTTAACAACAACAGTGTCTTGACGCAAATATAATGTATCTTCATGCAAAACAAACTGCATCACGATCCTTGGGTCTATTAGATGAGCTATCTATGATTTGTATAAGCTTGTCTCGAGTTTCTTGCCCTGGCAAGGTTGAAGCCCATTTGGAAAGACAGGACCATCAGTCTACAGTCCAAGGTAAGTCTGCAGCGCTCCCTTGTCATCTTCATTTTCCTGTACATTTGCAAAACATGGACCCTCACAGCAGATCTCCAACGAAGAATACAAAGCATGGGGATGAGGTGCTACAGAAGACTTCTGGACATTTCCTATACCCAGCACATCACCAACGGCGAAGTCCGACAGACCATCACACAAGCCATTGGACAACACGATGACATGCTCACAGTGGTGAAGAAACCGAAACTTCGATGGCATTGCCACGTCAACAGATCATCAGGCCTTACAAAGACCATCCTGCAAGGCATAGTGCAAGGAGGTAGAAGAAGAGGGGGACCGAAAAAGAGGTGGGAGGACAACATTCGAGAATGGATTGGCTTGACACTTAGCGAAGCCATAAGGTTTTCTGAGGACAGAGAAATATAGAGTACGCTGGTTAACGATCATCTGTGGTGCCCCAACCACCTCCGAGTTACGGGATAGGATAGGATAGGATAGTTCCGAGTTTATGGCTTGGGGCAAGTATAAATCTACTAACTCCAGAACATCCAAAATAATCAACAGTCTTTCCACCTCTTGAATAATAGCTGATCCCATAAACCACATAATTTTTTCATTTATAGCGCCCATGCTGAACACTTCATAGCTGACGAAAAAGCAGGATTCAGGGCAGGGCGAAGTACCGCTGAACAGATTTTCAACCTCAGAATAATCTGCGAGAGACAGCACCAACATCTATATCATGTGTTTGTAGACTTCAACAAAGCGCTTGACTGAGTCTGGCATGCAGCTCTGTGGGCAACCATGCGAGGGTACATCAGCCTTAGCATTGTTGAAGTCATAAAAAGCCTGTATTACAAGGCTACCAGTGCAGTCCTCCACAACAGCGCGTCGGGAAATGGTTTAGAACAACAATCGGCTTGCGTAAAAGATGCCTACTCTTTCCAACGCTCTTCAAAATCTTTCTGCAGCGCATCATGTCAGATGCCCTTGCAGATCACGAAGGCACAGTCAGCATAAGGGGCAGAGCAGTCACCAATCTCCGTTTTGCGGATGACATTGATGGATTTGCTGGAGAGGAATAAGACCTTGAACAGCTGGTACAGAGACTTGACACCACCTCCAGAGCTTTTGGAATGGAAAAAGTGCACAGAAGACCAAAATAATTACGAACAACACCAATGGCATCAACACGGACATAAATGTTCAAGTCTAATCCTTAACCACGGTGCATAGCTTCAAATATTTAGGAGCCATTGTATCAGGCAATGCTTCCCGACAGGAATCACCCAATCTCCAGGATCGCGCAAACAACCGCTGCCCTGACAAGGTTGAATCCCATTTGGAAAGACAGGACCATCAGTCTACATTCCTTGACTTTTATGTGCATATGTGTTTCTCATTATGGTAACTTTCAATGTTAAAATGTTTTAGAATAGAAGCGATTTAATTATATGTCATGTTGGGTGTGTTTTCGTGTTCCTCTCGGCAGCAGGGTTTGTGTTAGAGAAAATATTCTTATCTTACCAATTAACATACATGGGACGCAACATCACTCTCAAATCTAAGCTATTCCTGAAACTATGCCATTTGTCGGCAGGTGTTGTTTAATGTAACATGGTTTCTTAGTTTTAGCTGCACTATTTTTGTATTCCCAGACTTATCTGAAATACTTTGAAACAGTCGGGAATCAGAACAAGCCAAATGTTGTTTTGTCAGTCGGTCGAACGGATTTTGATCAAACATTACCGGGGATAGTGGCCTGCCTCCCGTGCCATCAGATTGGCTCTACCACAAAAGTCAAGATTGTAATCATTGTTTAGCTAAACCTATATCAATATTGTAAAACCCGCTGAAGCAATTGTGTTGCATTTTGGCATACAGGTACTCCAAGGCATGGGCCATTCCTTAGTGTCAGTGCGGTTGTCGGGCAGTCTGTCGGTCAGTCGCTTCGAATGTCATCTTTTTGTTCAAAACACAATTTATGCCTTATTTCAAGAATACCTGACCCGAAATACATCATTTTAACTTTGCCGGTTCTTTACTGCTAAGCTTGTTAGATCAGTCATATTTGTTCTTTCTAAAAGGTGCTTCACCATTTTTATATATGTTTTGAGCTGTGTCAATAAATGGCTGGATTGATTTTGATAATTGTTGGTTCGCATAGTTTTCATATATTGGACCATCTTTGCATATTTTCATTTTGCTTTGTTCCGATAAGGCCGACTCACTACACCGGCAAGCAAAATGTAACATGGTGAGTGTCTGGAAATACATCGGAATGTCTTGACATCTTGTTAGTTCGAAGATTAATGATCGCGTGTTTGTGTTCTTATTCCTCTCGGTTTCCGTGCTATGACACTGGGTGTATGACCGTCTTTTGTTCGAGAAGAAGAAATCACTGGACCTTTGGCTTAAGAAATCTTGCTTGATGTGCTAACACAGGAGGCGAGAATTTGGAAACGGTGTCAGTGTTGACAGTTATAGCACTCCTAGAACAAGAGAGTCTTTACGTTAGCTAACAGCTTATTTAATTTTTTTTAAATCAGTTTCTCACACTTGCGATAATTATAGTGTTCTTAAAAAGTGAGTTTGAGGTCGACATCAAAATTCTGCCAACATCAAATATCCATTTACGCTAAGAGATGACAATTTGTTTGTATATTCATCTTTTTCTGCGTGTGTGTGTGTATCTATTATTTACGAAAAATTGAATCTAAACTTCGTATTGTGTCCGAACAGTAAAATGGTCGTTTTCTATATAAACAATTTGGTGACTTTCCGCCCTACAGGCGCGAAAAACCTAGAGGTAATTTATGTGCGTAAGTCAAAAAATTACTTATCAGCGGCAATTTCCTTGTGGCTGTTTGGTTAATTTGTATCGCTTGAGGCATACTAGGAATGCATAGTATAAAAAGCTCTCCAGGTGGTGTTATAAATGGATTAAATGTATTTTTAATATGCGTACCCGCTTATTTGAGACCCTCCACCTTAATAGTGTGTTATTATATCCTATCCTATCCTATGCCGTAACTCAAAAGTCGTTGGGGCACCACAGATGATCGTTTAACCAGCGCACACTCGTGGCTTTGCTCAGTGTCAAACCAGTCCATTCTCGAATGTTGTCATACCACCTCTTTTTCTGTCTACCTCTTCTTCTGCCTCCTTGCACCGTGCCTTGCAGGGGGATTTTTGCAAGGCCTGATGCACTGGTGACGTGGCCATACCATCGGAGTTTCCGTTTCTATACCACTGTGAGTGAGCATGTCATCTTGTGGTCCAATGGCGTGTATGTGGTCTGTCGGACTTCGTTGTTGGTGATGTGCTGGGTATAGGAAATGCCCAGAAGTCTTCTGTAGCACCTAATCTCTATGCTTTGTATTCTTCGCTGTAGATCTGCTGTGAGAGTCCATGTTTCGCAAGCGTATAGGAAGATGGAGATGACAAGGGAGTGGAAGAGTTGTACCTTAGCTTTTATAAACGCTCTTATAATCATGCTGCCTTGTATAACAGACTCCCTTTAACATTTGATCTTACCTTGAGTATGTATTAGATGCACGCCCATTGCCTGGGAAGTGTTGCGTTTACTAGTTACTATTTGAATTACAAATCTAGCATACAAAAAAATTATCATAAAATATTTGCACTTTTTTGGGTAAATGAATGAATAATTTTCGGCGATTTTCTAAGAGACTGGATTCAATGTATTATCTCTCCTTGCGGAAGTCTTCTCGAAAGGAAATAAAGCGGAAGACTCCAATTAGGGTTAGTTTGTATAGGTCAAAGGTTTAATTCATGCTCCTAGGATATTATCTAATTATAGTCTAGTTTGAAAATAAACATAGAGGCAGTTAAAAAAAGGCGAAGGAGAAAGGTTACGACGACCAAAATACAAATTTAAAAAAAATGAAGACGATGGTGTTGTTGATGCTGTTGCTGCTGCTGATTTTGCTGCTGCTTCTGATGAAGATGATGATTCAACTGGAAATTAACAACAGCTGCATGAATGGTGTCCATTGAAATAGCATTAAGGCGTGCTCGTGTTGCATTCGCGCATATCTGAAGCCTTGCGTCCTATCATTATTAGATGAGGCTAATTTAGCATGGAGATGTCTTCAGGCAGTTCGGTTGAGTTTCTTCCTCAGGGCTTATTCTTTCTTTATCCGAAAATCTCTCTCTCTTTCTCCCCTTTGGGCATGCTTACGCGTGTGCATGCAATGGGCCAGAGGCTGCATATGCACTAAATAGTCAAATGGTCATTTCCCTCTCCACTCCCCATCTCTCTCTCTCTCTCTCTCTCTCTCTCTCTCTCTACTGATGTTCTACTTCAACTTCTATATATGTAATTAGTATAAACCATTTCCCAAACGTAGCCATTTAGCACTGATTGATTGATTGATTGTTGCTTTAGGTCCAGCGGACTCTTCCGAGCCAAATCAGGACCGGACAACCCCCAATCCGCATAAAAGATCTGCCGAAACAACCCTAGTGGAAAAATTGAACGCCCTCCACCGGCCAGTCACTTTACAATAAAGACATCCCACGCAGGGGACGGCTGAGGCTTTACCCCAACTACTCGAATCCCCGGTTACAAAAACAAAATAGAATACAAACATTATAAATCATCAACAAAACACATACATATAAAATGCCTATAGTGCTAAATAATAACATCATAGGAAGCCCTAGTGACCACCCGGCAGAAAGCGTCCAACACTCCCAAGCTGATCCAACAGACCTCATGCACGAACAAGGAGTCTTGTCCAGGAAGAGTTTTCAAGAAAAAAGGTAGGTTATTGATCTAGCGAAGAAGAAGATAGTATAGCAGAGTGATAGGACAGATCAGGAATGGGAAAGAGCAAATGAGGAAGACAGCGACAGTGGGAATTTAAAGCACTAAATTTCCAGAAAGTGGGGATACTATTTATACTGAAACCCCAGGCACTCCAACGGGGGTACTGTTGCCGCAGTGAATCAGTCATGCCTACAAAGGCAAGACAGGTTTTCAACTGGGGCTTTTACTTTTCCCTTTATAGGTTAGAACAATCTACAGTGGCAAGATTGCTCATGACCCCAAGGGGTGCCATTTAGCACTAACTATAGGTATACAACTTGAATATGCAGGACATAATAAATTATACCCCCCAAAAAAGAAAATGCATGTACGAGAAGACCAATATGATGACCAACAACACTAAGGGCATCAGCAAGAATATCAAAGTCCAAGGACAATTCCTAAACTCGATGCCCAGCTTCAAATATTTAGGAGCAGTTGTATCGGACATCGGTCTGGACCAGAAGTCTTCTCCAGGATAGAACAAACCACTATTGCCCTGACAAGGTTGAAGAACATTTGGAAAGACAGGACCATCAGTCTACACTCCAAGATAAGGTTGCTGCGCTCCATTGTCATCTCCAACTTCATATACTCTTGTAAAACATGGACCCTAACCATATTCCTACAACGAAGAATACAAAGCATGAAGTGCTACAGAAGAAGACTTCTGAGCATTTCCTAAATCCAGCACATCACCAACGACGAAGTCCGACAGACCATCACACAAGTCATTGGACAACATAGTGATAAAGAAACGGAAACTTCGATGGTATGGCCACGTCAACAGAGCATCAGGCCTTGCAAAGACCATCCTGTAAGGCCGGTGCAAAGAGGCAGAAGAAGATGGAGACCCAAAAAGAGGTGGGAGGACAACATTCGAGAATGGACTGGCTAGACACTGTGCGAAGCCATGAGGGTTGCTGAGGAAAGCGAAGGATAGAGTACGCTGGTTAAACGATCATCTGTGGTGTCCCAACGACCTTCGAGTTACGGGATAGGATATCATAAATATAGGACTTGTTTGAACCTATCCAATATTTCGGGTTCGGTCACTAACTGGCTTGTATTGCTAGCGACTTATTTGAGAAGGGTGATTTTGTGAAGATCATGTCACCAATATGCGAGATGAATGTAGATGATGAGCTCACCCACAGGAGCCCGTATATGGATGCGATGATGTATTGTCTATATAAAACGGGTCCCTCGATGTAATTTAGATAAGACACGCTCATGCATCCATATATGGGCGCCTGTTTACCCGCAAGATCTTGCTACAGAAAAAAAATCTTGCAATATAAAAAAAAAATGAAGAAGACAAAAAGAGAAGAACTTGCCTTATAAAAATACTAGAATGTGCCATACGAGAAGAAGACGGTGCGCTAAAAACTCTCCATATAGATACATGCGAAATGCTAGCCTTTCCTTCAGGCAAACTTTCGCATGTCACGTAAAAGGTTTCTTAACCATTTCGTCAGTTTTTTCTTTCTTTTTTCTCACGACTACGGTCCTCATTAGTGCTCATATTACAGTGGTGATTGTCATGACATTAGTTTTGTTTGTTTAGTTGGTCGGGGCCACGATTTATGAACGAATATGAGGAACTAATAGGCTTGCACCTCTAAGTTGTATACAACTTCTCTCATATTCGCTCCTTTTATCCGTTCATACATCTGCCCACTGAACCCTGCCAAATTGTTATGTCCCTTGGCAAAATAGAGCTGCTCGTGTCCTATCTACAGCGTAGGATCATAATGCTATGAATGGAAACATTTTGTATAGAATTCTCTTTGTAAACTATTTATTTTTACCACTTTCAGCTAAATAATCTTTATTTAGAAGCATATTTACTAAATACAAATAATGTAAGGTTTCTCTAAATAATATATTTTGTCCGTAAATAACTTATTATTTATCTAAACAATATTGTTTGGGTAAATAAATCAAGATTATAGGTAAATAGGAATTGTTGCTAAATAAGGAATTATTTACCTATTTAATGCATTATTTAGCAGATTGTGTTAAATAAT
Organism: Oncomelania hupensis; assembly: GCA_036898135.1. Classification (NCBI taxonomy): domain Eukaryota; kingdom Metazoa; phylum Mollusca; class Gastropoda; order Littorinimorpha; family Pomatiopsidae; genus Oncomelania; species Oncomelania hupensis. The sequence continues at coordinate 75,877,962 of CM072512.1, read as the reverse complement.
ATATTATTTAAAAATATTTTATTGATTTATTTACCTCTATAATGCATTATTTACAAGAATTTGCTAAATAATTTTATTTAGAAGCTCCTATCCTATTCTATCCTGTCACGTAACCCGGAGGTCGTAGAGGCACCAGAGATGATCGTTTAACCAGCATACTCCATCTTTCTCTGTCCTCAGCAGCCCTGATGGCTTCGCTCAGTGTCAAACCAGTCCACTCTCGAATGTTGCCCTCCCACCTCTTTTTCGGTCTCCCTCTTCTTCTACCTCCTTGCATTGTGCCTTGCAGAATGGTCTTTGCAAGGCCTGATGATCTGGTGACGTGGCCATACCATCGGAGTTTCCGTTTCTTCACCACTGTGAGCAGGTCATCATGTTGTCCAATGGCTTGTGTGACGGTCTGTCGGACTTCGTCGTTGGTGATGTGTTGGGTATAGGAAATGCCCAGAAGTCTTCTGTAGCACCTCATCTCCATGCTTTGTATTCTTCGTTGGAGATCTGCTGTGAGTGTCCACGCTTCGCAAGCATATAGGAAAATGGAGATGACAAGGGAGCGCAGCAGTCTTACTTTGGAATGTAGACTGATGGTCCTGTCTTTCCAAATGGGCTTCAACCTTGTCAGGGCAGCAGTTGTTTGTGCGATCCTGGAGAGGACTTCCTGTCGGGACCCATTGTCTGATACAATGGCTCCTAAATATTTGAAGCTATGCAGTGTGTTGAGGGATTGGCCTTGGACTTTGATGTCCGTATTGATGCCATTGGTGTTGTTGGTCATCATTTTGGTCTTCTCTGCACTTATTTCCATTCCATAAGATCTGGAGGTGGTGTCAAGCCTATGTACCAGCTGTTCAAGTTCTTGTTCCTCTCCAGCCAATCCATCAATGTCATCCGCAAAACGAAGATTCGAGATTGCTCTACCCCCTATGCTGACTGTACCTTCATGATCTGCAAGAGCATCTGACATGATGCGCTCTAGGAAGATGTTGAAGAGTGTTGGAGAGAGTAGGCATCCTTGACGCACACCGATTGTTGTTCTGAACCAGTTCCCGATGACGCTGTTATGGAGGACTGCACTGGTAGCCTTGTCATACAGGCTTTTGATGACTTCAATAATTTTAGGGCTGATGTTGTACACTTTCATTGTTGCCCATAGAGCCGCATGCCAGACTCGGTAAAACGCCTTCTTAAAGTCTATGAACACAAGATATAGATGCTTTTTGTTGGTGCTGGGGGTATTTCTCACATATTATTCTGAGGTTGAAATTCTGTTTAGTGGTGCTTTGTCCTGCCCTGAATCCTGCTTGTTCTTCAGCTATGATTTGTTCAGCTTGGGGTTTCAACCTGTTGAGTATTATTTTCAGGAGGACCTTGCTGGGATGGCTGATGAGGCTGATGGTGTGGTAATTTTCACACTCCTGAAGGTTACCTTTTTTGGGAAGAGTGATGACAAGCGACGGAGTCCATAGGGTAGGCCACTCCCCACTCTGGCAGATCTTGTTACAGATAATGGTGAGGGCATCAATCACCACTTCTCCTCCTGCTTGTAGCAGTTCCGCGGGTATGTTGTCCACTCCCGCTGACTTCCCTCTCTTCAGCGATTGCACTGCTGCCTCAACTTCTTCCCAGAGAATTGGGAGGATTTCTTCTTCTTCTCTGTTCTCGGAAAATGCTAGAGCTGACGGGTCTCAATTTGGTGTATGGTTGTAAAGGTCAGAGCAGTATTCTGTCCATCTGTCCAAGACTTCTTGTTCTTCTGTAAGGCATATGCCAGACTTGCTTTGGATCGTGGAGACTTTGGACTGTTTAACACTCGTCAGCAGCTTCACAGTCTGGTAGGCCTTCTTGCTGTTGTTCTTGTTCAGACTGTTCTCTATTTCCTGGCATTGATCTTCTATCCAGTTCTCCTTTGCTTTGCGCATGCTTTTTCGGATGTCATTGTTGATTTTTCGGTAGACATCAGCTCCTTGTGAGGTGTTCTTTTTTTATCTCTCTTCGTTTATCACACAGATCCCAAAGTTTAGGTGTGATCCACGGCTTCTTCTTTGGTCGTTGCTTGCCAAGGATCTCAGTGGTGGCATCTGTCACAGCTGAGTTGAATGTGGTGGTCATGGTGTTGACATCTACTTCACCAACCCCCAAACTGAGCAGTGGTGCAAATTTCCCTCCAATTGTGGCCTGAAATAGTTCTGCCACCTCCGGGTCTTGCAGTTTGTCCAGGTCGAACTTCAGTCTAGTGCACTTTGCTGTATTTACTCTCTTCAAGTGGAGCCGGAAAGACATCATCACGAGATCGTGGTCACTTCCGATGTCTGCTCCTGGAAATGTGCGTGTCCTGCCAATGTTGATGCCTGATCTTAAGCGTTTCTTGATCATGATGTAGTCTATCTGGTTGTGATGCTCCCCGCCAGGACTGTGCCATGTCCATCGTCTGGAGTTTTTGTGGAGACCAAGGGTGTTTGCCAGTACCAGATTGATGTATCTGGCAAACTCCAAGTTTTAGACCCCTGTCATTTGTCTCGTTGTTGCAGTGGGGTCCTTATGTGTCTCCCCAGTTGTGGTGTGCATCTTGGCCAACATTGGCATTCCAGTCGCCTTCCACTATGACTATGTCCTTTTTCGGCACTTGGTCAAGGACCGGCTGTAGATTTTCATTAAAACCCTCCACTTCGCTCTCGTCATAGTCTGATGTTGGGGCATAGGCCTGGATGATGGTGATGTTGAAAGGGGCTGCTCTCAGACGGATGGTAATGAGTCTACTGGAGACTGGGCGGCAACCCATGACAGTGACTAGAATGTTCTTGTGGACCAAGAATCCAACGCCGCTGAAATAGAGCTTGTGGCCTTTGTCGGTCATTTAGAAGATGTTGCTATATAAAGCATTATTTCCGAAACCAATTCATTGTTTAGGGACAGCTTTTTTCATTATTTAAGGAATTATTATGTGTAGTGATACATTTTTTAAAACAGATACATCGTTGTTTTTCGATTTAAAATGAGGCATCTGCATTATTTCAGTCTATTTTTAACATGTTCGCAACTGCACCGTTAACGGCGTTTTGAAAACGAAGGATCTATCATTATTTCTGCATTGCCTTCAGAGTAAATCAACATAGAGAACTCGCATGTTTAAAAAAAGACAAAACACAAAAAGAAAATAAAAACAAAAGAACACGCGGAAACATTCTCAACACAGTTTTGGATAAAACAATACAAAAAGAAAGCTTTTAAATTTCTTCTGACGGAGATACTCAAAACACTGAACACTCCCGCACAAAACTGACCTTGACCTTTCGTTTTGTTCGGGACATTACAAGCGTTTTATCTTCTAATTTGAGGGGTGATTTATGTTGAAAATAAAAAAATTAACACACAATTTGGATACGCAGTCTTTGGAAAGACCTTGCATATAATTATTGAAAGCAGTCAAGTTATAAAAAAACGAGTTTTCAAGAGAATCCTGGAATCCCCTAAATAATAAAATTTGCAGTCCCTAAAAAATTAATTGTTTACGGAAATAATGCATTATTTAGCAACATCTTCTAAATAAGACAATATTTAGCAAATTCTGGTAAATAATGCATTAGATAGGTAAAGAAATCATTATTTTAAAATGTTTAAAATAAATAATACATTATTTAACCCAATCTGCTAAATAATGTCTTATAACATCAATGCTTTATTTACATAAAAAAATATTGTTTTGATAAATAACAAGTCATTTACGGACAAACTATATTTTTTAACAAAATCTTACATTGTCGGTAAACAAATGATTCTAAAATATGCTTCTAAATAAAGATTATTTAGCTGAAAGTGGCAAATAACACCGAAATCAAATCGCAAATAAATAATTATTTTACAAAGGGAGTTCCAAACTTCTTGTTTGCATAGGAGTTATTCTCTTCCCTTCGCCCCCCTCCCACACCTCCCCCTCCCTCTTCCTCCCCTTTCCGGAAATTAGGCGCAGAAAGACCTCAAGCAAGGAGAGTCTGTGTGTGTGAGTGTGTGTGTGTGGGATGTGCGTGTGTGTGTGTGTTTGTGAGCTAGAAAAAGAGAGAAAGAGAGAGAGAGAGAGAGAGAGAGAGAGAGAGAGAGAGAGAGAGAGAGAGAGAGAGAGAGAGAGAGAGAGAGAAATCAGAACTCGGATTTTAATTTGAAAAACATACGTCCATACACATGGATTCCAAAAGGCGTACTAAGGCTATATTAATATAAATAAAAACAAACGAATTGAATACGTATATTTATATATATGCATATATATATGTGGTGAAGAAACGGAAACTCCGATGGTATGGCCACGTCACCAGATCATCAGGCCTTGCAAAGACTATTCTGCAAGGCACAGTGCAAGGAGGTAGAAGAAGAGGGAGACCAAAAAAGAGGTGGGAGGACAACATTCGAGAATGGACTGGTTTGACACTGAGCGAAGCCATCAGGGCTGCTGAGGACAAAGAAAGATGGAGTATGCTGGTTAAACGATCATCTGTGGTGCCCCTACGACCTTCGGGTTACGGGAAAGGATAGGATAGGATAGGATATATGCATAGTACAGGTCAAAGCGAAAGAGCAACGGCCAGCGCCGAATTAACAGATACACATGTAATACATGAGAGAGAGAGAGAGAGAGAGAGAGAGAGAGAGAGAGAGAGAGAGAAAGAGAGAGAGAGAGACAGAGACAGAGACAGAGAGAGAGAGTGACAGAGAGAGAGAGAGAGAGAGAGAGAGAGAGAGAGAGAGAGAGAGAGAGAGAGAGAGAGAGAGATGGCGTAGGCGCCTGCCAGTATGTGTGATGGCGTGCTTCTGTGTCTGATGATTATATATCTCTATTTTTGTGCTTGGCTGAATAATTTATAAGGGGGAAGAACATTCTAGGCCGCGGAGATATTATGTGTCTAGAGACCTCTAAAAAGCTACAAGCTTAGTACCATGTTGTATAGTAAACGTGTGAAAGACACCTATTTGCGAAAGGTCAGTGGGACGCCTATGGATCATGTTTCATATTCAGCTCTTAGTGACTAAGTCCAAATACACATTGAACCTTTTTTTTATCGCACGCTTTCCTAGCAGCCAGAGATTTCCGTCTGTTTTCGCTTTCCTAAAATGAACGAAGTGCGTCTGTTTCTGACCCAGTCTGAAGATCACAATGGTTCCGTTTATCATCCATCAAATCAACAGCAACCGAACGCTCATTTCTTGTTTAGCACCTTCTCAGTTTAAAAGCAGCATATATAAGAAGTTATTGTTTTTGTTGTTGCTGTTGTTTTTGTTGTCATCGTCGTTTTATACAGTATACATGCCGCATTAAAATACACCTCATGACTCTTGTTTAAATTTTAAAACAAGTCTCTTCTGTGGGTTCGGGCACTGAATAGAATAGACCCAACGTTTCCCGGCGTGTCGTAAGAGGCGACTAACAAGGGTGATGTCAGCACGGCATCACTGGGCGAAAGTCTTCTACACAGAAGTCACCGGCCAGGTTACTACAGGTTCAACGACCACGTGCTCGGGGCCAAGGCGAGCCACACTGTATTCGTGGATATCGGCTGTGGCCAACATCCTGGAGAGAATTGGGCCCTGCCAGGTCTTTTTTTTTGCCCAAGACACACTGCAAGATGAATAGAACCATTCTGCCGTGAACTGACAAAACCGAGCAAGTCCACAAAACCTACTTTCGAGAAAATCGACGTTTTGTGTTGCGCTATATTACGCGATCGTTTCTGGAAGTTTAAGGGCATATTATAATGCAATTCCTCGATTTAAGAGTGCATACCTTGAATGTTAAAGAATAGTTTGATAGATTTGATGTTTTAAGACTATTTGTGGACTTGCTTTGTTTTGTCAGATTATTCTTGAGATAGATCTTTGTTGAGAACATGACAAAACCAAGCAAGTCACCCGCTTGGTTTTGTCAGTTTATTATTGAATTAAATCCTTGTTAAAAAAATTCACAAAACCAAGTAAGTCAAATCCGCTTGGTTTTGTCAGTTTATTATTAAGTAAATCCTTGTTTTCAAAATTCACCAAACCAAGTAAGTCCCATAGGCCGTTTCGTTTCTTTGTTAAAAAGTCTGACGAGATGAGTCACATAAGTTGGGTTTTGTAAGATGTGGGTGCGGCAGTTACAGTGAGTGTATTGATTGATTGATTGATTGTTGCTTTAGGTCCAGCGGACTCTACCGAGCCAAATCAGGACCGGACAACCCCCAATCCGCATAAAAGATCTGCCGTAACAACCCTAGTGGGAAAATTGAATTTCCTCCACCGGCCAGTCACTTTACAATAAAGACATCCCACGCAGGGGACGGCTTAGACTTAACCCCAACTACTCGAATCCCCGGTTACAAAAACAAAATAGAATACAAACATCATTATAAATCATCAACAAAACACATACATATAAAATGCCTATAGTGCTAAATAATAACATCATAGGAAGCCCTAGTGGCCACCCGGCAGAAAGCGTCCAACACTCCCAAGCTGATCCAAAAGACCTCATACACAAACAAGGAGTCTTGTCCAGGAAGAGTTTTCAAGAAAAAAGGCAGGTCATTGATCTAGCGAAGAAGAAGATAGTATAGCAGAGTGATAGGACAGATCAGGAATGGGAAAGAGCAAATGAGGAAGACAGCGACAGTGGGAATTTAAAGCACTAAATTTCCAGAAAGTGGGGATACTATTTATACTGAAACCCCCGGCACTCCAACGGGGTACTGTTGCCGCAGTGAATCAGTCATGCTTACAAAGGCAAGACAGGTTTTCAATTGGGGCTTTCACTTTACCCTTTATAGGTTAGAACAATCTACAGTGGCAAGATTGCTCATGACCCCAAGGGGTAGTGAGTGTATATGTGTGCCTGTTTATTGTTTTTAGCCATTCTTCACTTAATATTCCTGGGCTGGTATGCAGGAGTCATGGTTTTATTTGCTCTCCCTTCAAAATAATATTAGATGCAGCCAATTTAATTTTAAAAATACAAAACTATTTTCCTTTCAGTTTCCTATTGTAGCGATCTTCCAGCCTTTACACCATGTGTATGTCTTGTATTTTGTTGCCCTTGTTGTGTGTCTGTAATATATTTGTTGCTGTTTGTTTGTGGGTTCGGGCACTGAATGGAATAGGCCCAACGTTTCCCGGCGTGTCGTCAGAGGCGTCTAACAGGGGTAATGTTAGCACGGCATCACTGGGCGAAAGTCTTCTACACAGAAGTCACCGGCCAGGGCGAGGAACCTCACGTTGCTACAGGTTCAACGACCACTTGCTCGGGACCAAGGCGAGCCACACTGTATTCGTGGATTTCGGCTGTGCCCAACAGCCTGGAGAGGATTGGGCACCGCCAGGTCCTTTTTTGCCCAAGACACACTACATGCATGATGACACTATCCACTAATTCCATACCGGATAGGTCGTCGCCCGGCTCAAGGACCGCGCCTTCCGTTGGCCACCAGGACGGAGGTGTAAAGTATGCTACTGATGGACAATTTAGCAAGATCCGCACGAGAAACAACATCGTCATAGGAACCTGGAATGTCAGGACCCTGACTGCGGAAGGAAAATTAGAAGAACTGGCCCACGAGTTGGACCGCTATCGATGGAACGTCCTAGGCATTAGCGAACTGCGCTGGAAAGGCCTAGGTGAAACAACGACTGACAAAGGCCACAAGCTCTATTTCAGCGGTAGAGATGAAAGGCACGAACACGGCGTTGGATTCTTGGTCCACAAGAACATTCTAGCCACTGTCATGGGTTGCCGCCCAGTAGACTCATTACCATCCGCCTGAGAGCAGCCCCTTTCAACATCAGCATCATCCAGACCTATGCCCCAACATCAGACTATGACGACAGCGAAGTGGAGGATTTTTATGAAAATCTACAGGCGGTCCTTGACCAAGTGCCGAAGAAGGACATAGTCATAGTGCAAGGCGACTGGAATGCCAAGGTTGGCCAAGATGCGCACCACAACTGGGGAGACACATGTGGACCCCACTGCAACAACGAGACAAATGACAGGGGTCTGAGATTCTTGGAGTTTGCCAGATACAACAATCTGGTACTGGCAAACACGCTTGGTCTCCACAAAAACTCCAGACGATGGACATGGCACAGTCCCAGGGGGGGAGCATCACAACCAAATAGACTACATCATGGTCAAGAAACGCTTCAGATCAAGCATCAACATTGGCAGGACACGCACTTTTCCAGGAGCAGACACCGGAAGTGACCACGATCTCTTGATGATGTCTTTCCGGCTCCACTTGAAGAGAGTAAATACTGCACTAGACTGAAGTTCCACCTGGACAAACTGCAAGACCCGGAGGTGGCAGAACTATTTCAGGCCACAATTGAAGGGAAATTTGCACCACTGCTCATTTTGGGGGCTGGTGAAGTAGATGTCAACACCATGACCACCACCTTCAACTCAGCTGTGACAGATGCCGCCACTGAGATCCTTGGCAAGCACCGACCAAAGAGGAAGCCGTGGATCACACCTGAACTTTTGGATCTGTGTGATAAACGAAGAGAGATTTTAAAAAAAGAAAGAAAAAGAACACCTCACAGGGAGCTGATGTCTACCGAAAAATCAAGTCAAGTCAAGTCAAGTCAATATATTCTTTATTCCATCAAAGAGGAAAATTTGTTTTGCCACCAGGATACGCACTGTATAAAAACACATATGCCCACCACATACTCATCGTCATCCTATCATAACTTACAACCACAAAACCATATCACATGTGTACTAATACACTAATACAGTTTAGCACAAATGAAGATTACACTATTCAATTTCTACAGCTATCATAACTAAGAGACAAAGTTAAGAAATTGTATTAATACTACATATATATATATATATATATATATATATATATATATATATATATATATATATATATATATATATATATATATATATATATATATACACATACACACATACACATACACACATATACACGCACACACACACACACACACACACACCCATATATAAACATACCCACCCACATACACCTATACATACACATATATACACACATACACGCACACCCACCCAAATACACATACACACACACGTACAAATATGCATATACATATAATTATGCAAGTTAGCAGCACATTACATTGACAATTTAATTAGCATAGACATAATTATTGTAATTGCTTGACTGTATAGTTGACTCTAGCTAGAGCGTGCAGTGGGGCAGTGTTAACATCCGATGCGCCAGCCGGAGCCAGAGGCAGCATTCAGTCTACCCACCGCCATGGGAACAAAGCTGCGAGAGTACTTTGCCTTCTTGCATTTGATGGAGCGATACCGCCTGCCCGAGGGGAGCAGTTCAAACTCCGCGTGCAATGGGTGGGAGCTGTCAGCAGAGACTGCATGCGCCTTGCGGAGCAGGGCTTTGTCTGTTATCTCAGAGATGAGGGGGACGGGGAGGCCAATGATCTTTGAGGCCGTGTTTGAAATTTTCATCAACTTGTTTCTTTCAGTGACAGAGAGGGAGGGGTGGTATATACTACTGCAGTATGTGAGAAGGGGCTCTATGATGGAGCGATAGAGGTTGAGGAGCAGCTGGGGGTCCAGTTCGAGAGACCGCAGTCGGCGCAGCACATACAGCCTCTGCTGACACTTCCTCTGGACAGAAGTGACTTGCTCCTTGAAGTTGAGTGCAGAGTCCAGGATGAGGCCGAGGTAGCGGAAGGACTCCACTATCTCCACCTGCTCCTGCCCGATAATGACAGGCTGTATAGGCGGAGCGTCCCTTCTGGGGTCCACAACTAACTCTTTGGTCTTGATGACGTTGAGCTGCAGGTGGTGCTCTGAGCACCAGGCGGCGAACTTGTTGACAGTGGCCTGATATGTCGTCTCCGACTCAGCATCGGACATCAGGCCGAGGATGGCAGAGTCGTCAGCGAACTTGGAGCAAGAGCATTTATCACCCTCGCACTTGCAGCTGTTTGTGTAGGTAATGTACAAAAACGGGCTGAGCACACACCCCTGGGGGGCGCCCGTGTTTGTCGTCAACTCAGGCGAGAGCGTGACCCCAGTCTCCCCGCCACCCGCCACCCGCACCCGCTGCCGTCTGTCAGTGAGGAAGTCAAGCACCCACCGAACGATGACTGTGGGGACTGCCAGCTGCTGAAGCTTCTCCACCAGTACGTGTCTCTGCATGGTGTTGAAGGCCGAACTGAAGTCAGCAAACAGTAACCTAGCATAATGGCCAGGAGTCTCCAGGTGCTTCAGCAGCCGGTGAAGGATGGTCGCCACTGCATCTTCCACCCCCCGACCTGCACGGTAGGCAAATTGCAGGGGGTCCAGGTGTGGCTCAATGAAAGGCTGCAGGTTCCTCAGCATTATGCGCTCGAGGCACTTCATGGGTAGAGGGGTGAGGGCAACAGGGCGGTAATGGTTAGGTTCAGTGGGTCTGGGCTTTTTGGGGACGGGGATGATGACTGAGGATTTCCATAGAGTGGGTACAATGCCAGAGTCAACGGAGGCTTGGAATAGGGGCTGAAAGGCAGGTGCAAGGGAATCAGCGCAGCTCTTGAGTAGCCGAGCTGAGATGCCGTCAGGGCCGGCCGCCTTGGTTGCCTTCGTCTTCCTGAACTGGGTTCTCACATCGTCGACGCTGATGGTGACTGACCCTTCCACGACTGGAGCTGCTGACATCAGGTGAAAGCACTCTGCAGAGAAGTCAGCATTGTCAAATCGATTGTAGAAGTTGTTCAGGTCAGTTGCGAAAGTCAAAGGGTCAGTGGATGCTGGAAGCTGGTCAGAACGAGAGGAGTCACCGTCGTCCATCAACGTCCGCAGGTGTTGGAAAGCAGCTCTAGCAATCAACAATGACATCCGAAAAGGCATTCGCACAGCAAAGGAGAACTGGATAGAAGATCAATGCCAGGAAATAGAGAACAGTCTGAACAAGAACAACAGCAAGAAGGCCTACCAGACTGTACACACCGACTCGACCAAAGCTTTTAGGTTTTGAAGCTAGTTTAGCCAGGCTAGCTATAAATAGCTTCGCCGGTGCTCTTCTTTCCTTTCCTTTCACTGAAAGGGAGGGTGTAGGCAATCTATAAATAGCCCGCAGCCAGCAAAATATGGGAGAACCTAAGAGTGCAGTTCACATAGGCATTGAGCTGGTGTGTGTAAAGCGGCTGACAAGTTTCAAACAGCTCAAAGTCTCCACGATCCAAAGCAAGTCTGGCATATGCCTTACAGAAGAACAAGAAGTCTTGGACAGATGGACAGAGTACTGCTCTGACCTTTACAACCATATACCAAATGGAGACCCATCAGTTCTAGCATGTCCCGAGAACAGAGAAGAAGAAATCCTCCCAATTCTCCGGGAAGAAGTTGAGGCAGCAGTGCAATCGCTAAAGAAAAGGAAGTCAGCGGGAGTGGACAACATACCCGCGGAACTGCTTCAAGCAGGAGGAGAAGCGATGATTGATGCCCTCACCATTATCTGTAACAAGATCTGGCAGAGTGGAGAGTGGCCTATACCATGGGCCCAGTCACTTGTCATCACTCTTCCCAAAAAAAAGGTAACCTTCAGGAGTGTGAAAATTACCGCACCATCAGCCTCATCATCCATCCCAGCAAGGTCCTCCTGAAAATATTACTCAACAGGTTGAAACCCCAAGCTGAACAAATCATAGCTGAAGAACAAGCAGGATTCAGGGCAGGGCGAAGTGCCACTGAACAGATTTTCAACCTCAGAATAATCTGTGAGAAATACCTACAGCACCAACAACATCTATATCATGTGTTCATAGACTTCAAGAAAACGTTTGACCGAGTCTGGCATGCAGCTCTATGGGCAACAATGAAAGCGTACAACATCAGATCTAAAATTATTGAAGTCATCAAAAACCTGTATGACAAGGCTACCAGTGCAGTCCTCCACAACAGCGCCATCGGGAACTGGTTCAGAACAACAATCGGTGTGCGTCAAGGATGCCTACTCTCTCCAACACCCTTCAACATCTTCCTAGAGCGCATCATGTCAGATGCTCTTGCAGATCACGAAGGCACAGTCAGCATAGGGGGTAGAGCAATCTCCAATCTTCGTTTTGCGGATGACATTGATGGATTGGCTGGAGAGGAACAAGAACTTGAACAGCTGGTACAGAGGCTTGACACCACCTCCAAAGCTTGTGGAATTGAAATAAGTGCAGAGAAGACCGAAATGATGATCAACAACACCAATGGCATCAACACGGACATCAAAGTCCAAGGCCAATCCCTCAACACAGTGCATAGCTTCAAATGTTTAGGAGCCATTGTATCAGACAATGGGTCTCGACAGGAAGTCCTCTCCAGGATCGCACAAACAACTGCTGCCCTGACAATGTTGAAGCCATTTGGAAAGACAGGATCATCATTCTACATTCCAAAGTAAGACTGCTGCGCTCCCTTCTCATCTCCATCTTCCTATACGCTTGCGAAGCATGGACCCTCACAGCAGATCTACAACGAAGAATACAAAGCATGGAGATGAGGTGCTACAGAAGACTTCTGTGCATTTCCTATACCCAACACATCACCAACGACGAAGTCCGACAGACCATCACACAAGCCATTTGACAACACGATGACCTGCTCACAGTGGTGAAGAAACGGAAACTCCGATGGTATGGCCACGTCACCAGATCATCAGGCCTTGCAAAGACTATTCTGCAAGGCACAGTGCAAGGAGGTAGAAGAAGAGGGAGACCGAAAAAGAGGTGGGAGGACAACATTCGAGAATGGACTGGTTTGACACTGAGCGAAGCCATCAGGGCTGCTGAGGACAGAGAGAGATGGAGTATGCTGGTTAAACGATCATCTGTGGTGCCCCTACGACCTCAGGGTTACGGGACAGGATAGGATAGGATAGGATAGTTTGTTTGTTTATTTCCACACCTCGTGGAAGTTGCCGCGTAGGCGGAAGATCTACAGGATCCTTCATGGTGGGCAGGAAAGTACATGAAGAAATCTCTTTTTCAAAAAGCCGAAAACGTCCTTTGCTGACCGAAATTTCGTCATCATTTTCACAGGAAAATAATATTGCACAGCAGCAATAACATGGATTCTCACTGGTCCACTTCATCTTAAGGCGCTTTCTCATTGGTCGGGAGGACTTACTTTTCTTTGTCAGGTTATTGTAGAAAATGACGTCATCATGCCAACTCGAGCATCAGCCAGAGGATCGCCGAAACAAAATCGCAGGGGACTTGCTTGGTTTTATCAGTTTATTCCCCCACTTAAAATTTTTTTAACAAGGACTTACTCTACGATATCTCCAAATCTAAACATAGTTCGGATTTGATTTTTACAGGTAAGATGCGTCATTCTCTTGCAAGTTTGATGGCGCAAAAAACTCATTTTCGACCTTAGGTGGACTTACTCGGTTTTGTCAAATCACGGCAGCATTCACTCCATACCGGATCGATCGTCGCCCGAGACACCAAGGACCGCGCCTTCCGTTAGCCACCAGGATGGAGGTGATAAGTGTGCTACTGATGGACAACTTAGCCAGGACCGCACCAGAAACAACATCGTAATAGGAACCTGGAATGTCAGGACCCTAACTGCGGAAGAAAAATTAGAAGAACTGGCCCACGAGCTGGACCACTATCGATGGAACGTTTTAGGTGCCAGCGAACTGCACTGGAAAGGCCTAGGTGAAACAACGACCGACAAAGGCCACAAGCTTTATTTCAGCGGTATAGATGACAGGCACGAACACGGTATTGGATTCTTGGTCCACAAAAACATTCTAGCAACTGTCATGGGTTGCCGCCCAGTCTCCAGTAGGCTCATTACTATCCGTCTGAGAGCAGCTCCTTTCAACATCACTATCATCTAGGCCTATGCCCCAACATGAGACTATGACGACAGCGAAGTGGAGGATTTCTATGAAAATCTACAGGCTGTCCTTGACCAAGTGCCGAAAACAAGGACATGGTCATAGTGGAATGCGACTGGAATGCCAAGGTTGGCCAAGATATCTCCGTCTCAAAATAATATTCTTTTAATATTCTTTACAGCTATTTTATGAGTTATGTTTTAATTACATACACACGCGTGCACACACACACACACGCACACACACACCAACACACGCATTCGTGCGGTCGCACTTCGCGTGACGGGGGTCTAGCGAGTCCCAAACACCATCGCTGACCTCGCACTCCGTCTAATTCTCGTTCAGTCTACCTTTTTTCATCTACCTTTTTTCCAATGCCATCAGGGGGGGTCAATTTTTGTAATGACTCGGTAGACTTTGTTACATTTATTTTTTTAAAATTTTATTTACCCTTTTTCCATAGGGAAATTTTGGGCCGCCTCCCCTGGGGAAAGCGTAGTCGCAGCCTGTGGCGCACCCACACCCTACCTACCGAGCATTAGTTGTGATTTTGAAATTTTGCTGAGAGAGCAAACCGGAGTACCCGGAGAAAACCCCCGAGACGTTGCCCGAGTCGAAAGTAAGTAATATTCGGAGAATTATAACGCCCAGATGCTGGATCGAAGCCACACCTGTCAGGCGCCATTGGTTTCTGGCCTGTGGACAAGGCAAGTTAGTCCCGCCTTAGCACACTTGGCCACAACGCTCGCTTTCCCAGTATCGTCGCACCAGCACGTTAAGGAACCTGTGCAGAGCGGAAGCTGAAGACGACAGTGAAAACGCAACAGAGCACTGAGTTGGTTCCAGTTTCCTGGATACTATATTGATAATGATACTACTACTACTACTACTACTACTACTACTACTACTACTACTACTACTATTACACTATTACTACTACTACTACTACTACTACTACTACTACCAATAATAATAATAATAACAATAATTTTCATTTTCAAAATCTACGACTTTCCCTCAGGAAAAGCTACTATTAGTAATACAAAATAATTTAACAATTCATTTCTTTTCTATTTGCGTGTGTGTGTGTAAGTGTGATGTGTTGCATTGCCCGCGTTCGTGTTGTGTGTGCATTAAAGTGTGTGTGTGCGTAGATGTGCGCGCGCGTGTGTGTGTGCGTGTGTGTGCCGCCCGCGCTTAGGCGTGTGCGGGGTGAATGTCTGAATAAAAGATAGCGACTTTGCAGACAAGAATATACCGTGGGGAAGGATGAACGAGATTATTATTATGCTTATCTATAGCTTTTGTGCTGGGAGCGATAGATATGATCCAGAGCTTGTTCTTTTGTTCAGACCGGACTACGTCCATCTATGCCAGGACATCGTGGCAGTCGCGGGCCCGCTGAAGTTGCAGGCTGAGCTAGAGACTGCTGCCTAAATTAGTTTCTTCTATAGTTTGGCTGGTAGATAGACAGATCAGGATTAGGCCGGGTGAGCAGCACCTACCCCATCACCGACATCGAACGTTCAATTGGTCTCCGGAGACCTGTCATTGTCTACCGCTTCTCCACACAGAAAAAGAAATCGGGTTAAAAAAACAAAACAAAACAAAACCACCATAAGTACGTGTAACAAGGTTTTATAAGAATTGGTCAATAACAAAATGATAGTTAAGCAGAATGGAAGTATTTGACTTACACCTGAAATTGATACGAAAAATTTCTGTGTACGTACCATACCTATTTTATGTATAAGTGTGATAATTTTGTTTTTTGCCCGCATCCAGAAGTCCATCGAGATGAAATATGAGACAACACAACACTGACTGCCCTCATTGCAGACTCTTTCGGAGAATCATCCAGAATGATAATGATGGTTGCTCAGTAGCGTAGTGATTTAGGCATGTTTCATCATACTGAACGTCGGGAAGGGTTAGTACTTGGATGGGTGATTAAGCTTGGAATCCAACCACTAAACGACACCAAAAGATTGAAACAAGCGCGCGACACACCCTAGTCCAACCATCTGGGAATGGGTAACTGGATCTGTTTAGAAACGGGCAAAGTTAAGCAGCGAGAGAGAAGCGATATGCACCGCCCTCATTAAGCTGACACAGAAAAAAGAAAGGTCCCAAACGCTTCCTTACCCAACGACCAAAAGATTACGGGGATACCTTTACCTTTTTTGTTTTAAATGATGGTTATATCCCCGTTTAGCAATAATTTTAGTGTATTCGATGAAATAAGAGCGGCAGAACCACAATATAATAATGTACACAAACTAGCCATTTTGTTAGATTTATAGGGAGGCAACAATGAACCCGGGTGATTAGTCCAAAAGTCACACGATCATTTCTGTATGATGAAGGCACAAAGACACTCATAAACTAAAGGAACAACGCATGACAACTTCAATAAACAAAAAACCCACAGCAACGAACATGCCATTTGTTCCCATAAACAAGCTAACACGTAAATTCTTTTCAGTATTTAGAACAGGAAAGATAGGGACCCAGGAACCTTTAGAGTTTTAGGGGTTTTGTTCTCAACGGATACTAATAGTATTGTTCGTATTAATTATGAAGAAAAACTCTCAAATATGAAAAAGGTCATGGCTGCCTGGTGTCGAAGGCATCTTACCCCATTGGGGAAGATTTTAATTATTAAAACGCTGGTATTTTCAAAAATCACTTATTTATTAACGACCCTGCCAGATCCGTCTGAGGAAATTTTACTTTTGCTAGAAAAGGAAATTTATTCATTTTTATGGGATAAAAAAAAGAAGTAAATAAAAAAAATCTATTGTATGTAAGTCCTATGAAGAGGGTGGATTGAGTGTGATTAATGTCCGAAACTTTCTGACTTCGCTTAAAGTTCAGTGGTTAAAAAGATTGAGAAATGAAACATCCTGGAAGGAAATGGTGCTTACGATGTATCCAAAGTTAAGTAATATTTATAAGTATGGTGCGGAATATTGTAATGTGCTCAGTACAAAGGTGAACAATCCCTTTTGGAAGGATGTTTTGAAACACTTTAGGAGGATTGCTGTTAAATGTCAATCTTCGGATAATAATGAATTCATGTCTAAAAATATTCATTACAACAAAAATATTTTGAGAGATCAAAAGGTTATTTACTGAAACTAAAGGAATGGTGTGATTGTGACATAATATTTATTAAGCAGCTTGTCAATGAGGAGGGCACTTACCTTTCATTCCAGGAGTTTAAAACAAAATTTCTCAATGCGATAAAAACAAATTTTTTGACATATCAAGGAGTGTTAAATGCGGTTAAGAACTTTCAGAAGAGGTTAGGTTTAGAACTAGGCATTACATATGAGGAATCAGTCCCGAAAGTATGGACATACATTAATAGGGGTAAAAATCAAGTACGAGCATTGTTGGCTGAAAACAGTTTCTCTCCGCCTGCAGTAGCAAGATGGAATACCTTTTTTGAAAATCTACATTGGGAGAAAATCTTCCCTCACTGCTTTAGAATAACACAAGACACGCAGTTAAGATGGTTTCAAACTCGACTATTACATAGGCTACTTCCAACCCAACAATATTTATTCAGGTGTAAAATTATAGAATCACCCATGTGTAATTTTTGTGAAATAGAAGATCAGACGTTAACACATATGTTCTATGAGTGTAGGGTTGTTTCAAAATTTTGGAGTGACTTCAAGGAATGTTTGGTGGAAAAGTGTGCCTGTCATAATATTTGTCTGGATAAAGCATTAATTTTATTCGGTATAAAAGAAGATGTCCATACAGATATCACGTTTGAATTGATCATACAGCTTGCTAAATTCTATATATATAAATGTAAGTTAGGTAATTCTCAACCACAAATTCAACAGTTCAGAATGATTCTTAAAAAGCGTTTTTGTTTAGAGAAATATGTGGCTATTATAAATGATAAATACCACAAATTCATTAGTGAATGGATCTTGTACTTACCACTCGTTGAAGATTGAATTGTTTGTTGTTGTTTTGTTGTTTTTTTTATGTACATCTGCTCATTATTTTCCTCCTGAGTAAAATTCCAGTTGACCCAGAGCAATAAGTATAGAAATGAGAAGTAATTGAGTTTGAACAAATGAATGCGATAAATGTGTAATTGTGTATATGCGTGAGTATGGGTGTGTTTTTGGGGAGGGGGCCGCTCGTGTTTATTTTGTTAAACCTTTTTCATTCATCCATTTTTGTTAAACTCATTCACATTTTGAAGAAATAAAAATTACAAAAAAAAAAAGAACAGGAAAGATAGGACATAAGAAAAGAGGAAACAGGAAACGAAGGAACCACATCAGCAAAATACAGCAAAGATCCCCATGAATCCTGAAGCCTCCTCAACGACAAGGGGGTCTAAAAGCACATAAACTCCTGCCCGGTCGGTTGCGCTCCTTAGGGGATCGCTCAAGTGCCAGAAGAAAAAAAAATCAAAACAGCAAAAAAGAGCGGGAAAGGGGAGAAAAGACGGCGGCTTGCAAGGCCCGTAATCCTGGCTGTCAGGAGGCAGAAGACGCCTCAGCAGCTGTCCTAATGGCCGCCAATCAATGCAAATGCCAGCTTGGAGGCGACGAAGGAAGGGAGAACTGTTTTAGAGGCCACTTTAGGATGTGACTGGATGGGATTTGGTCTCGTTTACATTGCTCAACAACAATATTGACAAGGCTTTATAGGATAACAAGCCGGATCATGATGATAAAAAGATGGAATAGAGGAGATAGGGGTTGGGGGGGGGGTTTGAATCATATTTGCTTGGAGGCGACGAGGGACGGGAAAACTGTTTTAGAGGCAACTGTAGGATGTGCCTGAATGTGATTTGGTATGGTATTGCTATCGTTTACACTGGGCACCAATAATCTTGGAAGAGTATTCCTCGATGACAGGCAGGGACATGATGATAAGCTTTTGGGACGTAGTATCGGCTTTGAAGGCGACAAGGAAGGAGACAAATGTTTAGAGGCGACGTGACTTCGATGGGAGTTCAATGTACAATGTACGACAATACTCCTACAAGAGTATTTTAAAGATGACAGGGGCATGGCGATTCGTGAATGGGATGTATAGCATTGGCTTTTGGAGGTGGCGAGGATAAAGCACAATTCTTACCCTGAAATTTAGTATCGTTCACACCCTTCAGCAATAGTGGCTTGTATGAATGTAATTAAGGTATGAAATGTGATACTATAGTGACTGGTATGTGTTTGTAACTTGTTGAATTGATTGGAAATTGTGGTAGTGGTAGCATGAATGTGTTGTGTTGATGAGATGTGATGTATATACTGTAATCGTTGCTCGCATGAATGTCCTCATAACTGGATATATTTTTTTACGATTTCTATAAAAGATTGTAAACACTTGTGTTTAAAATGTACTTTTCATTTTAGGTCAAATGATCTACACTTGTGTAAACTCCTTATTTAATTAAAGTCTCTACCTCTTGACTTTCTTCTTCTCGACTTCATCATATCCTTCTTCCTGCTTCTCTCCTATTATTCTTTAAGGTTTGTTGGTTTGTGTGTTTGTTTGTTTTCTTGTTTGCTTCCTTGCTTGCTTGTCTGCACATCTTTTCCTTAACACAAATACAGGCGTACGAGGAGTTGGTTTGAATGTTCAATGTATACGGTCTCACATAACATGTCCATAGGACACGCGCGTGATTTCTACGTATGGAGTTGAACGTTCATTGATTCTACTTCAAATTTCGCACATTGTGCTCGGTGGTTTCGCGTTAATTTTACACACACACACACACACACACACACACACACACACACACACACACACACACACACCTACCCACACACACACACACTTAATTCATAGTCGTAGTCTTTGCAAATCGACACTTTTCGAGATTGTACGCTTGCATGACCTCTTCTGTCGTTTTGTGAAAATGAAGACTTCGCGGCGCAGGGAAACACAATCATTACCTTCTTCTTCTTCTTCTTCTTCTTCTTCTTCTTCTTCTTCTTCTTCTTCTTCTTCTTCTTCTTCTTCTTCTTCTTCTTCTTCGTCGTCGTCGTCGTCGTCGTCCTTGCCGTTACAGAAAATCACAGCCTTCTTCTTTTTTCTTCCCCTACTCATTCTTCTTCTTCCTCTTCTTCTTCTTATTCTCCTTCTTCTTCTTCTTCTTTGTTGGTATCGTCGTCGTCGCAGTTAACTGGTGTTCACTAAACGAAACAGAAGCAAAGCAGTGCTCCGCTGTGAATTGTTTACCTAAGCATTCTTTATTACCTGCGAGTGAGGGAGAGGAGTCAAACACCACCGTTCATGAAGCTGAACTTGAGAGAAAAGAGAGATGACGTTAGCCACTTCTTTAGACCCGTAAGATTACAGGAAAACCTTTACCTATACCAGGAGGAAAAGAATGTGATTGACTTTCTGACGTCCACCTTCCACAATGCAGAGCGAGACTGTGCAAGCGCAGAGAAAAATCGAATGTATTAAAGTGTGCCTGAGATATTTTAAAACATTTCTTTCAAACGCTTATACTAGATAACGAGACAGAGTGCTAAACGCCAAAGAGGATAAAACACACCAGAATAAAAGGTCTTTTTGTAGGTGTATTTTGCAACAACAACAACAAAATCTTCTTCAGAAGTTAAGACCCAACCAAAATCCACATCATTCTGGTGAAAGCTCTCCGATAAGACAGATAGAAAATAGTAAGATTGTAACCCTGTTCTGCCCGTCGACGGAACTGGCCGAGAATCACAGCTGAAACATCCGAAGGCTGTGTCGCTCTTTAAGGGCTGTAATAAGTATAATGTAGAATACAATACAATACAATACAATACAATACAATACAATACAATACAATACAATACTATACAATACAATACAACACGAGTTTATTTGTTTTACTAGGAGCAATTATATTGGTGGCAGCAATGTACAAATTTAACAGGTATACGAAAGAAATGCATGTTACAACACACAGAAACGAACAGTAGTACTAACGATACAATTGTAAAAATAGAAGTAAACCACTAACATTAGGTCACACTAGGGGGTACAATCACACTAATTACATTACATGGTTATTGCTTTGCATTATGTCACAGATTGCAATTGCACTGAGATTAATAATAAAAAGGAATGCAAAGAAATATATGAAAATGAATAATCATCTTCCCACCATTTACTCCTCCCTCCCCTCAACGCGCTCACCCTAATATCCACACTCAAACACACGCACGCATGCATAACAGGTGACGCGCAGTCATGTAGTAATTATAACAGACGACCTTTCTCAAAAGAGACATAAAAAGTGTAGGTAGTCGTTTTTGTCTCCCTTGTTCGTTCTCGCCATCCAATAATTTTCTTTAAGACCTTTGTTTAACAAATTTGGCAAATATCGGACAACACACATACAAGTATGACTATTAAAATATAAACAACTTGTCTTCTGTGATTGTGATTTTGATATTTTATAAGTGGGAAAATAGTGGATGTGGTTTAAAATCTAGCAAATATGGTCCAATGGCTTGGGGCCAAGTTTTACTCTATTGGACCTAACCGATTTAAATACTATGTTTACCCCAGGGCTTCCCCATATGCTCTTTATTTTACCTTATGTGTATTTTATAAGCATTTCTGTATTTTGATATGGAATTTAGGTTGACTTTAAGAGAACTTGCGTGAACTTAACTTGCGGTTTTACTCCCTTTCCCTCGTGCAATATCCATCAAGGCTATTGTAGACCTGTCAACGGTGGAGGCAGAGTTTGCAGCAGTAAGCTCCAGTGTCATTTTCTTCAGTAGCCAGTAGGTGTTGATTCTCCTGGGAAAAAGTTTTATAGATTATATATAGATTATACATTTATAGATCGATAGAATGTGGAATTATGTGATGTGGTGATCAGGTCAGGGTAGGGGAAGGGAGTGAGGGTGGGGATAGGAGAGAGAGAGAGAGAGAGAGAGAGAGAGAGAGAGAGAGAGAGAGTCTATGGCACGGTGGTTGCTTATGGTAGGTGGGAGCGTGTTTGTTTATGCTATTCAGTCTTCGACATTTGCACTATTTCAGATGTTAAGCTTACTACAGTAGCCCTTTTAATTATTATTTTTAATCTAATTTTATTTTATTTTATTTTAGTTTAGTTTGTGTGTTGTTGTTGGGAAATATTTATTGTCGAAAACGTTGTTTGATTAGAATCCTATACTTCCCCCTCCTTACCCCTCCTTCGTATGTTTTGTTTATTTTGAACATGTTATGTCGATATTGTGTTGAAGGGTGCATGGCAGATGATTCATGACCAGTCATTCAATATCATATTAGGCGGTGTTAGATAGTTAGTTAGCTAGTTAGTCATTGTTTATAAGGTCCAGGGACTGCATAACAGCCGAATCAGTACCACAACTCATCCCCGATCCGTATAAAAGATCTGTTGAAACAACCCTAATGGTAACCGCAAAGGCACTCCACCAGCCGGTCACTTTATTAGACGGTGATGATGATGATGATGATGATGATGATGATGATGATGATGATGACGGTGATGATAATGATGATGATGGTGATGATGATAATGATGATGATAATGATGATGATGGTAATGATGATGATGATAATGATGATGATAATAATGTTGATGATCATGTCCATTTCTACGCATTTATGTATACATGTCGAATGCTCTGTGCCTTTCAGGGATATTTAAATTAATAGCCTCAGCCATGGTAAGGAAACGTGATAAGGAATACAACTTGTACTTTGCCCAAGGTTGTGATTCAACGTAACTGAATGTTATTATGAACATGTACGCGTGTATGATGTGTGTGCGTTGTGCGTGGGTGTGTGTTATGTACAAATTGAGAGTGAGAGATTAAAATTGTATGTACTTGCTCCTTCCTCCCCCAACCTACCTTCCACCCCCAATGTTCTCTTATCATTTGGCATGAAAATCTCATCAATTGCACGAACGGAATGCATACATCTCCACATCATTATTTAGTAAGCCCTGGGCTATTTGAGTTTAAGTCTAACCGATGATGTAGAAGATGAGGAATTCGCCAGCATCAGCAAGTGTATGAAGACTCCGTTATTGCCCACCTAAGCTTAAATTACGGAGCTAGAGACTGCGGGATTCCTGTCTTTGTCCAAACTTTTCTGCCTCGACTCCTGGGAGCACTGTTGCGCTTCTGATGAACAGAGTCATTAAATGTTGTTAGCTTCTTTTGGCATAAGAAGTTTGTACAGTTAATTTTAATGCTATGTTAATTTTCATGCTAAACGACTTGAAATGCTCGCCCAACCCCCTCGAGATAGGGTGCCGGGGGTTTCTGTATAAATAGTATCCTCATTTTTTGGAAATTTAGTTCTTTAAATTCCCACTGTTGGAAATACGACCTTTCTACTAATATAGCAATATTGGACCTATCTGCTAAGATATAAAAAAATAGTATGTGATTTAAAGGGGAGTTGGTTGCTAACCTTAAGGGTGTCACAACTCTAAACTCAAAATAACTTTCATTTAATAAAATTATAACGATATTAATAATGACAAAGAAAGAATAACGTCTCCTCTTTCCACCAATATATAATATGGCATGGTTACTATTATTGTTTTAGACTAGGGCGGACTAAACTAGAAAACACCTAAAACATCAGCAACAAGTCTGGAATCCTCTCACAACTTTGCCCTATGTTTTCCTTCAGATTTGTACGTCCCTATAATCTAATGTTTGATTTTATCATCTTCTGGTAGAGAATAAACTAAGGCATCGGAAAATAACACAATGTAGAAACTTTGCTATAGCGTCATTCAAAATTATGTTCGTATTATGTGTTAAGAAGGCGGGAAGTTACGCTACACGCTACATTGGCCAGTCAGTTTGTTTTCAAACCGAAGGACGATATCCGTTGAGGCTTAGCCTATAACAGCGCGGTGTCTTTATCAACGTGATATGCATCGCGCTATTCTTAACCTCCCGCTCTTCTTCAAAGCTGCTACATAAATCAAAAATATAGTTTCTACATTCTGATAGAAAATGTAATGCTAAGTCTAATGGTTGTGTGCTTTAAGGGATCTGAAAATTATATTTCAAGTAATTGCACACAGCTAGTTTAAACCTAACAGAGACAGTGAGCCTAGAAATGGTCAGACATTATTGTAGCCAGCAGGGCTCACTACTATACAATCTTCTTCGCTAAACCAGTCCCTTTTTTTTTCTTGAAAACTCTTCCAAAACTCCTCATTCGTCTATGGGTTCTGTTGGGTCACCTTGGGAATATTGGACGCTTTCTACCAAATGGTCACTAAGGCTTTCTATTATTATTTAGCAATGTAGGCATTTTATATGCATGTGTTTTGTTGATATGTTATAATGATGTTTCTATTCTGTTTTGTTTTTGCTTTTTTTTTGGTAAACGGGGCTTCGATAAATTAGATTATAGCATCAGCGTCCCTTGCGTGGGATGTTTTTTTATTGTAAAATGACAGGCTGGTGGAGAGCGCCTTCAGTGTTACCACTAGGATTGTTTCAGCAGATCTTTTATACGGATCTGGGGTGAGTCCTCTATCAACCAAATGGTGGTCCTGATTTTGTCGTCCTGATTCAACTCTCTGCAGTCCGCTGGACCCTTCATACAACGACTAACTAACTAACTAACTTGAAACGCTCGACTGGTAAGATGTATGGTGGGGTCCACATCAGGATTGATTCAGAGGCATGCCAACTTATCACGGTTTTGTTCCCTGACATTTATCTACATTCTTTTTTAGTGGCACATTAACTTAGTGGTTTGGTTACATGTTAGAAACGTCGACCTCGGTTAGTACTTGGATGGATTACCTTACTTGGAAGGCAACCCCCAAACGACACCCACAACATTAAAAAATGTTGCACACAACACATGCGAGTCCACCTAGCGGTGAATAGGTACCTGGCTCTGTTTCAAACCTGGAAAAATAAAGCAGCGGGGGAGAGAACATGCAACCTGCACTTATTAAGCTGCCTCAGAGAAAAGAGAAGCCTCTCTGTCCCCAACGAACGAAAGATTACGAGAACACATTTACATTTAAGGGCATGCGCAGCGTCCTCCCTGCAACTTCTTGCCAAATGCAGTGTTGAGATTTGCTGTAGCCCCTACCAGCCCCAACCAGCGTTAGGAGCAGTCTAATTCCACCAATGCTAGAAACCCAACGGAGGAAGGGAGAAATTATGGCACGCCCAAGAAAGTGAGCCGCGTGTCCGTTCCAATACACGTCCCTAACTTGAATGGTTGCGTCTTGTGATGCTAGTATTTGTTCTCCATAATTAACTGGATCGCTGATCCAACATGCGTGATGAGGACCTCAGCTCTTCTGTCCCTTTCTCCTTATGGGCCAGAAAGAAGATGATAATTGAAATCATGAACAGTTTGTTATGGAGAGAGAAAGAAAGAAAGAAAGAGAGAGAGAGAGAGAGAGAGAGAGAGAGAGAGAGAGAGAGAGAGAGAGAGAGAGAGAGAGAGAGAGAGAGAGAGAGAGAGAGAGACTTCTTGAGTTGGTCCAGCCAAGTTGGGTGACGCGTGCGCGTTGGTTTTATTGGATAGCGTCCCGCGGATTTCCATCGAGAGGGAACTAGATGCTGTGCAATAAAGGAGCTGATAATTGAAATCTGAAACAGTTTATTATGGAACGAGAGAGAGAGAGAGAGAGAGAGAGAGAGAGAGAGAGAGAGAGAGAGAGAGAGAGAGAGAGAGAGAGAGAGAGAGACCGTAATAAGGTTCCGATATGGTAAAACATTTTGAAAAATGAGATAAAATCATTACGCAATGCTGGTTGGATGAAAAATATAAAGGTCTGGACCTAAAGCAATAACCATGTACAGTAATGTAATGTATAAAAGATGCTGTATGATTTAGGTCTGATCCTGACTTAAATACAATACCGATCAAAACACAATGACTCCTTATTTTGTTTTGTTTTTTGTTGTCATCGACTGCTTACTCATTTGTTGTTGTAATCATAATTATTACCTGTATTCGCATTACTATGAGCACACACTTCCTGCATCTTCTTCTTGTTCGCTCTTGTTAATGCATTGTACAAGAAATGAAAGATAGTTCATGATAGGATAAATAAGTTTAATTTTCAACCTCTAATATACATGCATAGTATTAGTAGTATTCATAATATTTTAGTTGCCTACTCGGTGTGCGTTGTTCTTTGTTTGATGATGATGATGATGATGATGATGATGATGATGATGATGATGATGATATTGATGATGATGATGATGTCAGTGTGTAAGACGCGCAGAATAGTCCATGCCAGCATCATGACATCTTTGTGTAAGGCTTCTCAATTTTTCTTTTAGTAATAACAATAATTATTATTATATATATTTATATTTTTATAATTAACGCATTACATCCATTATTCCTTTTGTTCAACATTTGCATAATGCAGGCAATGTTAGGAAATCCAAACATGAATTTTTCAAGACGATGTCGATAACGTCGTTCTCCACCACCTTGTGTTCTATCCTTCTTTCTTTATTACACTTACTTTTTTGTTTATTTCTGTTATTCTTTCCGTTCATTTCTTTCTTTCTATCTTTCTTTCTTTTTTTCTTTCTATAATTTCTATAATTTATTTCTTTCTTTAATGCCTTTCATTTCTTTTTTTTCTTTTTTTTCGTGTTGTTGTTGTTTTATTTGTTTTGTCTCTTTTCTTGTTTTTTGTTGTGTGTGTGTATATGTGTGTATGTGAGTGTGTGTGTGTGTGCTTGTGTGTGGGTGTGTGTTTGTGTGAAAAAGGTAAGCGTTTCCAAACACTGGAGGTAGAAAATGAAACTAATAACGCTTCTTCTTCTTCTTCTTCTTCTTCTTCTTCTTCTTCTTCTTCTTCTTCTTCTTCTTCTTCTTCTTCTTCTTCTTCTTCTTCTTCTTCTTCTTCTTCTTCTTCTTCTAACTGACTCCGTTTTCAAAACTAGATTAATCGATACTAGATCAAAGCTGCATGAATGTAGCACTCAGGCGCCTTGAGCAGACCTTTGAACTGGTAAAGCACTATACAAGAGCAATTCATTCATATGATGTTCACGACACTCTAGCACTAAGAGAATTTAAACAGGTCGTTCAAGTTACAACACGATGACCTGCTCACAGTGGTGAAAAAACAAAAACTCCGATGATATGGCCACGTCACCAGTTCATCAAGTCTTGCAAAGATCATTCTGCAAGGCACAGTGCAAGGATGTAGAAGAAGATGGAGACCGAAAAAGAGGTGGGAGGACAACATTCGAGAATGGACTGGTTTGACACTGAGCGAAACAATCAGGGTTGCTGAGGACAGGGACAGATGGGGTATGCTGGTTAAACGATCATCTGTGGTGCCCCTACAACCTCCGAGTTACGGGATAGGATAGCATAGGATAGGTTCAAGTTAAATTCCTTCTCCGTAGTGATTTACCACATTTTAAAAAATGCCGGTCGTCGTCAACAATATTTATCTTTATAAAGAACATAAAGAAATTGAACAACTATTTGTTTTAATTCATGTGGAATTAATTTTATCCATTTGTTATTTTTATTTTTAAACAAAAATTTCTCCATCCTCTTCAACGCCTAAGGGAATACGAATATCAGATTTCTCAAAATTATTGTTAGAGTTTTTTGCATTGTTCGATATTTTCTGTGACGCCTTTCGCCACGAGACGCCTGATAGAGAGATTAATTGCTTTCGGAGATTAATATCTTTCTCTGTGCCTCTAACAAAAGAAAAGTTGTGGACAGAAGCGCTGTGCCTAATCATTTTGCGCGCTGACCCCAATCTGTGTATTGACAGAAATGTCGACGGAAGACATGGAACCAATCATTTTGCGCGCTCGCCCCAATCTATGGGCAAAGGAGAATTGAAGGGATCTAGACTGTTTCACCAAGGGCCAAACACAGAACATTGATTTTCCTATGGTGTAGCCAAGTAGGCTGAAATTGAAATCTGAGTTTCGTGGAAAGTGCAAAATATTTTGTCGTGAGCTCGGCAAAAAGTTGGTTATTTAATAGATTTTGTTGAGTTCAGTTTAAAATTTGACTGTAATTGGTTTGAGACCTGGTTATTTCCCTTCGTTCTAAATGTCAGCATGGCAATATGGCTTCCGTGTCTAGACTGTACTTTTAAAATCTGTCTTGGATGAAACACTACAAGCAACCTGTAGTTTGTATTGTGCCTAATATTTTGAGAAAAAAAAAACAACCACAAAAACAATTCAGTTTTTCCTCAGTCAATGAACAAATGTGTCGTCAAATCGGGGAGCCACGAGTTGAGGCAATCAATCATATAAGTTATATATGTTCTCATTCGTTGCTTCTTATTTCTTATTATTTAAAAAAAAATATTTTATTCAACTTTTTGTTTCGGTTGACCAGTATTTTACACCCGCACACACACATACACACACAACACACACACAACACACACACACACACACACACACACACAAATAAAAAAAATCTTTTGTTGCAAATGACGAACTATAACTTACTCACAATCTAAAAGTCACTAAACCAATTCTAAAATAAAAATAATATTTCATTGTTAATGCAACTAAGGTATTTGTATGTGTAGACCTTTATGATGGTGCTGCTGAACGTGCACGGTCACATCAAGCGGTTGATTTTTGTTTTGTTTTGTTTTGTAAGGGAAGGATGTGGCCTAGTGGCGCAGTTGTTCAAAGTTGCCGGTTCCCTACGTCGAAGGTCGCGGGTTCGTTTCTTTAAGGGACGAATTTAAGTGACTTAGATATGAGCCATTTTCAGGTAACCGAGGGTTTTCTCCGGGTACTTCGGTTTCCTCCTCCCTTCAATAATAATGGTATCGGATGCAGTCAAAGTACACGTTCAAAAATATAATTCGATGTCCCTTTCGTCTTCTAATATCGATCTCCCTGCCTCTTCACCACATGGTTGGGTGATAGATGTTTGTTTCTTATTTATATGGGAGTGAGTGAAACATGTGAGCGTGTATGTTGGTACAGATCGCCGCGTTTTGGGCCTTATTGATGATTTTCGGAAAAGAGCGTAGATAACATCCATGATTATTATTATTATTATTATTATTATTATTATTATTATTATTATTATTATTATTATTATTATTATTATTATTATTATTATTATTATTATCATCATCATGATCATCATCATCATCATCATCATCATCATCATCATCATCATCATCATCATTTAAATATTGCAGCTTTTGTTTGTGTTACGGGATGTCCTTGTATGCGTGTATTTTTGTTTGCAACATTGAAAACTATTAATGGCATGCATGTTTCTATACATTTCGGGCTCGTTATGATTAAAACAGACGTTTAAAACAGATTTGAAGATAACAAGAGAGGTGACGGGTTAAGATTAAGTATTATGATGAAAAGTGCGAAAAGACTTGTGAAGCCGAACATAATTCCCTAAGCCGGCGATGGCCAAGAGGGTTCTTAAATAAAATAACCACGCAGAGAAAAAAAGAAGCTAGAAACAATTCATGGGAAAATGTGGTTCCCTACAGAATTACCCGACAGCTCTCTGCGTCAAAACTAATTTACTTGACGGGGTCAGCTCGTTCGATTGTGCGACCATTTTCTCTTCCTGCCAATTACGATTTGAATTGTTGATTTTCATTTTTGTGTGTCTCATTTTTATTGTTTTGGTTCTAAATTGTTGTTGTTGTTGGTGGTGGTGACGGTGGTGGAGGTGTGGTGATCGGGGTGGTATTGATGTTTGTGCGGCTGTTTCTTTTTTTTGTGCCACATGTTGTGCTGTTGTTCTTGTTCTACAGATTGTTGTTGTTGGTAAAATAATAATAATAATAATAATAATAATAATAATAATAATAATAATAATAATAATAATAATAATGATAATAATAATAATAATAATAATAATAATAATAATAATAATAATAATAATAATAATAATAATA
Source organism: Oncomelania hupensis (assembly GCA_036898135.1). Lineage (NCBI taxonomy): Eukaryota > Metazoa > Mollusca > Gastropoda > Littorinimorpha > Pomatiopsidae > Oncomelania > Oncomelania hupensis. Next base: position 75,848,181 of record CM072512.1, on the reverse strand, counting down.
ATAATAATAATAATAATAATAATAATAATAATACAGGATGCTATGTACGCGCCTTCTCCAAATCAATCAGGCTCAAAGTGCGACGATCTGTACCAACACATACACGCTCACCTGTTTCATCCACCCTCTCACACACACACGCAATAAATACACATCCATCACTCAAACAGGTGGTGTAAAGGCGGACAGAAAATCGAAATTTTATTTTTGAAAATTGTGTATTGGCTGCATCCAGTACCATTATTGAAGGGAGGGATCGGGAGGAAACCGGAGTGCCCGGAGAACACCCTCAGTGAGCTCAATAGTCTCGTACCTAAGTCACATACGTTCGCCCCTTGCGGGAATCGAACCCGCGAACTTCGGCGTAGGAAACCGGCGACTTATCCACTGTGCCACGAGGGGGTGATGATGAATATAATGGAGATAGGGGGTAGATGTGTTAGTGGGGTGTTGTGTTTGGTGGGTGGTGTTATTTTCTTTTGTTGTTGTTAATTGTTGTTGTTGTGTTTGTCGGTTTTGGTCTATGTGTGTGTTTGTTATTTATATATTGTTGTTGGTTGTGGCGGTTGTAACGCATGGATATTTGGATGGGTGCCTGTTTATAATAGCTAAGTGAATGCGAAATATAGTTTACTCCTAAATCAAAAGTAAGTGTGTGTGCAAGTCTCTCTGTTAACTACCACACCCACAAATTCACAGATTCTCACTAACACAAGCAAACATCAACACAAATATACGTTCTCAATACTTTATATAAATAAACCACACTATTTTACAACAATCTTTCACGCCAATCTTTTTTCACCAATCTTTTTACACTAATCTGTGACACTTCTGGTGTCCAGAATTGAAGAACGAGGTATTATAAATGTTATATAAATTATCGTTGAGGAAAAAATGTATCATTTGTTATTTTACACTGTGTATATTGTGTGAAAAAGCAGGCACGCACAGTAGAATTATTCTAATATAACGCACTATCCAGTTGCTAATCCTCAAAGACGGAATGTGGCTATCTTCACATTGGGATAGAATTATCGCATACGAAAATTCCCCCCCACCCCCCCACCCCCCCCACCCCCACCCCCCCATCTCCCCTCCAGTATGACTATTCCTCAGCTATCTAGCTGACGTACGAGTAGAAGGAGAAGAAACTAACGAGCATTGAGGTTTAACGTCTACATCCACCATTGGCGATATGGCAGACGGGGATAACCATCCCAGGGAACAAGGGTAGGGACCTGAATCAATACTGAACCACCAGAGTAATCATAATGCTAAAATGGACAGTGAAAATGGCCACATTTTATATCGCCCATCACGGGATTCGAACCTGGGTCATCGATGTGCCAGGCGAACGCTCTACCACTTGAGCTACGGTGTTTGGACGGAGAAGAAGAAGAAGAAGAAGAAGAAGAAGAAGAAGAAGAAGAAGAAGAAGAAGAACAACAACAACAACAACAACAACAACAACAACAACAACAACAACAACAAGAGCGAATTGAAATCAGGATCGAACCCAGACCGTCCAAGAATACACATTTATATCCAAGCTTGCTAACTCACTGTGCAACGCACTGAGCCCTACACCCGCATCCCAAACAGCCTTTCAATCAAAAATCAGTCGGTAAGGTACGGGGAATTAACAAATTATTGGAAATGAGCTAAGGAGAGTGAGGTTCATTTCAGCTACAAGAGATAAAGGAAAATGTAGTGTGTGTGTGGGGGGGGGGTGTGCGTGTGTGTGTGTGTGTGTATGTGTGTGTATGTGAGAGAGAGAGAGAGAGAGAGAGAGAGAGAGAGAGAGAGAGAGAGAAAGGTGGAGTGGGTTTTAATTATTTAATTTTTTTTAAATTTATTTTAACAACTTTATTATCACCGAGGTGAAATTCGGGCACTTTCATTTTCGAAAGTACAGCAGCCCCAAGTGAAGCGCTTTACCCAAGGTACATTCTGGGTGTGTTCTAGTAACCGGCACTCACCCTTCTAGGACATGAGCGTCAGGATCTTTAAAGTCAGTTATGATGGAATGCATGCGACACAGACTAGACCTCGGTTTATACTCTCATCTGAATGAGTAGGAAACGGGAGTAACACAACACAATGCCCCGGCCTGGGCTCAAACTCGGGACCTTCAGATCCGCAAGCCAACGCTCTAACCACTCGGCCACCGCACCGTTAAGTTTGAAGGGAATTATGGGAGGATGGAGAGTAAGGGAAGGGGGATGCTGTAATTGTCGTGTCGGTCCCCTGCCTTAAGCGGGTTCCAGGTCGCCCAATGTGTCTGGTGGTCTTGTCTTGTCTTGTCTGGGTCTTGTCAGTTTCACAATGAATGGCACTTACCTTTCCCCTGCTTTGTCTGTCACGACAGTCTTTCGGTAGCGGTCTTTCTTTTGTGATTTTCTCTAATGTCGTATTCGCTGTGTTGTGGTGTGAAGTGAATGAAATGGAAAAGACGGGTGCTGCTGATCAAGAAACTCGCAAGAGACATGTCTTTAGTCCGCTTTCAGCTTGAGACATACGATAATTGAAATTAGCTTGAGATCTACGTCTGTGATTCAGTTTTAGTGAAAGCAATTCGGTAATATGATAGGAAATTGAATTTTTTTTATAATTAATGAAAATATGTAATACACTTGTCACTACCTTGAAAACCGACCAGCTAATTAATATCCTGCTTGCTCAATGTCTCGGTTAAAACAAAACAACATTAATTTGCTAGTATAGAGAATATTTTAGTTTTTGTGGTTTTTTTTTCGTTTTTCACGGATCTTGTTTTACTACAACAAAACGGTTTTTCTATCACTTGTGTTGTTTTAAAGTGGATCTCACCTATATCTTTTAAAAGTAAATTTAAACGTAGTCACATCTGGGGTATCTGTCATGCAGTGAGAGTATTTTCACGGTCATGGTGAACGACAACAATCTGTTTATGAGGTGAAGGACACCCGAGTGTGAGCGTCTTTTGAAATACGATCTTGTGATTTTAAACAGAAAAATTGACTTTTCCCGTTGGTGACGAGCTCTGGACTAACGATGGGTCGATGTGTGATGTTTCTGACTGGGTATGACATTTCATACGGTATTGTATTGTATTGTATTGTATTGTATTGTATTGTATTGTATTGTATCTAAAGTAAAGAAGCGATGACTGATGCCCTCACCATAATCTGTAACAAGATCTGGCAGAGTGGGGATTGGCCTATACCATTGACCCAGTCGCTTGTCATCACTCTTCCCAAAAAAGGTAACCTTCAGGAGTGTGAAAAGTACCGCACCATCAGCCTCATCAGCCATCCCAGCAAGGTCCTCCTGAAAATAATACCCATCAGGTTGAAACCCCAAGCTGAACAAATCATAGCTGAAGAACAAGCAGGATTCAGGGCAGGGCGAAGTACCACTGAACAGATTTTCAACCTCAGAATAATCTGTAAGAAATACCTACAGCACCAACAACATCTATATCATGCATTCATAGACTTCAAGAAGGCGTTTGACCGAGTCTGGCATGCAGCTCTATGGGCAACAATGAAAGTGTACAACATCAACCCTAAAATTATTGAAGTCATCAAAAGCCTGTATGACAAGGCTACCAGCGCAGTCCTCCACAACAGCGCCATCGGGAACTGGTTCAGAACAACAATCGGTGTCCGTCAAGGATGCCTACTCTCTCCAACACTCTTCAACATCTTCCTAGAGCGCATCATGTCAGATGCTCTTGCAGATCATGAAGGCACAGTCAGCATAGGGGGTAGAGCAATCTCCAATCTTCGTTTTGCGGATGACATTGATGGATTGGCTGGAGAGGAAAAAGAACTTGAACAGCTTGACACCACCTCCAGAGCTTATGGAATGGAAATAAGTGCAGAGAAGACCAAAATGATGACCAACAACACCAATGGCATCCACACGGACATCAAAGTCCAAGGCCAATCCCTCAACACAATGCATAGCTTCAAATATTTAGGAGCCATTGTATCAGACAATGGGTCCCGACAGGAAGTCCTCTCCAGGATCGCACAAACAACTGCTGCCCTGACAAGGTTGAAGCCCATTTGGAAAGACAGGACCATCAGTCTACATTCCAAAGTAAGACTGTTGCGCTCCCTTGTCATCTCCATCTTCCTATATGCTTGCGAAGCATGGACCCTCACAGCAGATCTCCAACGAAGAATACAAAGCATGGAGATGAGGTGCTACAGAAGACTTCTGGACATTTCCTATACCCAACACATCACCAATGATGAAGTCCGACAGACCATCACACAAGCCATTGGACAACACGATGACCTGCTCACAGTGGTGAAGAAACGGATACTCCGTTGGTATGGCCACGTCAACAGATCATCAGGCCTTGCAAAGACTATTCTGCAAGACACAGTGCAAGGAGGTAGAAGAAGAGGGAGACAAAATAAGAGATGGGAGGACAACATTCGAGAATGGACTGGTTTGACACTGAGCAAAGCCATCAGGGCTGCTGAGGACAGAGAAAGATGGAGTATGCTGGTTAAACGATCATCTGTGGTGCCCCTACGACCTCAGGGTTACGGGACAGGATAGGATAGGATAGAATCTAAAGTACATGTTCTTTATTACTACTTCTGAGTAGTAAATAAATATAAACGCTTTTCCCGTCGCTTTAGAATAATGCTTAGTGACACTGCGCACGTATTAACGTGTGCAGTATAACACATTAAGCAACCATGTCTCATTTATGCAGACTTAGGTCTCTTAAATAACCTCAGGATATACCAACATACAGTCTCACATGTTTAACACACATTCAACAAACACACATATGTAGCCGAAGGGAGCATTTGACTCCAGGTCTCTAGGCCACGCTACCCTGAGAACAAGGCCCGAGTCGAACTTCCTTTTTTTAAAATTTATCCCTCATAAGAGGGACATACAAATATTTGTCCTGCAAGGCGGTGTAGCGTGTTGATAGTAATCCGGTTTGCCGGCTACTAGTGCCACGAAACTCTCTGCAAAGTCACTGCAACCGACTTGCATAAAATGCCTGCCCACAATGTAATCCTGCGTGGGGCCGGGTAGCTCAGTTGGTAAGAGCGTCTTGCTAGTAACCGAAAGGTCGCTGGTTCGAATCCCGGATTGGTCAACGTGTGATCATATTATTTTCCCCTTTACCAACAACTGGCCCGCTGGTGTCAGTATAAATCGGTCCAGTAGTCACCTATATGCGAAAGTGTCGTGTGACTATAATCTACAAACAACAACAACAACGTAATCCTGCTCACTACTAAAAGCAGAAGACGAATGGTCAGCCGGGGAGAAAATACTTCGTCTCGCCTTGTCCTGCGTAACCCAATGGCCACTCCAAGGGATTATTCACAGCAGGAGTCACCCAAGGCTAGTCCAACCAACAAATGGAAGGTGGACAATCTCTCTCCCAAGCTTGAACCAATCGCCTCCCTTTCCGCCACAGATCCCACAGCTCAAATCGAATCTTGTCCTCATCATAGACCACAAAAAGAAAACCGGACAAGCATCTCAATGCCGAGAAACAGACAAACCGCAGGCTGAACTCCCGTCGCACATGCGTCAGTTGACCAAGTCAATCTACGCATCCGCATTTCTTTCCACACACAACAGCAATGGAGATCGACACGGTTTTGCAAGGAGCAAACATTGTTTGAACTTCACAATTTTCTAGCTTGGACCTACTTATTTACCATAAATAGAATAGACAGTTATCTATAATCCTGTGATTTTTTTCTACGTTTCTATCATCTAGCATGAAGTAGCAAACCGAATCCGAGTACTTCCTAAAAGAACGTCTGCTATATATACTTTCTTTTGGTTACGATATATGCCAAAGGTAATGAATAGATCGCAACGTAACATTTTGAATACAGATAGTACATATTAAGCATATGTTTTGTGTGTGTGTGTGTGTTTAACAATTTAACACTCTAGATATCTTGCACAGATTTGCAAACATCGCAAAAAGCTTGATTTTGAGTCTATACTTACATTGCTAAGCTCGTGTGAATCAAAGTAGCGTTGCATTTTTTTTCTTGTTGAAGGCTTCAGAATGCAGTTCGTAACTATTTGAGGTATTATAGTGTACATTATATACACTTTGTTATGTATTGACCTGCATAGTGCTTGTTATTCTCTAAGTATGACTTGCACCACTAGATGCATATTAACAAATTGATGTTATTTTCAGTGTTGAAGCCCGTATTTGAAAAAACGTAACTTCAGATGGTTCATTCCTCCAGTACTACACATTGTTTGTTTTTTTAAGGTCTGTTTGCCTTTTACTTTGCTGTGTCTTTTGAAATTGCTGTCAGCACAAGTCACAGCGTAAACAAGCTATCTCTCCAACTTCGAGTCCTTTGGTTGGCGAATGAAGAAAAACGATATCTTCTTGTGCTTTCCGTTGCATGACCTACAACCCACAATCGTATAACTTGCACCAGGCATAATGCAAGACAAAAGATACACATTACAAACTGACTACGCCCAATCAGTCTCCATTCACTGACGTATCAGTGAAAAACTGCCTTCAACATTTACCACGGTCCAGCAGCTTCCGGTTTCGGTCGTGCACCATTTGTAACTGTTACGTTTGAGACGCGCACGATAGTACGTGTGAGACGCGCACGATGGATCCGATCGTTTTGTTTTGCAAAGCATGCAATAACAGAGTGCATTTACCTTTGATTTGATTTTGCGTTGTAGTTGGAAGAAGCTTTGTATAATGCTGATAATTTTTTGGGGTCGATATTATTGGAGAATTTTCTAGGGTTGCGTTTTTCAAAAGCACGGTTTTGATAAATATAAATCGATAATAAATTCAGTTGTTTGTTTGGGAGTATTTGTATTATTTATTTATTTATTTTATCATTCTTATATAGCGCTTTTCCAGCTTGGGAGCTGCTCAAGGCGCTGGTCATTACAAGATCTTACTCAAGCTGCTCTAGGCGTTGGCTTCCAAACTTTGGGCGCATAGTTTGACGCCCAAAAAACTGAGCACCCTCCTGGCTGTGGTGAGAAGGGTGCTTTTGTGTAGACGACACTCACCTGTCTAAGACGTGAACGCAAGGATCTTTAAGTCCGTGCGATGAAATGCCTTTGTGCACAGACTAGACTTCGGTTTATACTTTAATCCGAAAAAGTAAAAGCGCAGTGTCTCAGGGTAATTTAAAAAAATATTAGTAGTAGTAGTAGTGGTAGTAGTAGTAGTAGTAGTAGTAGTAGTAGTAGTAGTAGTAGTAGTAGTAGTAGTAGTAGTAATAGTACTATTGTACTCCAGGCCATCCACCGGCTATGAAACGCTTTATAAAATGTTATCATTGCCTATTCGTGGCATCAAGGTTGATTCTAAACAATAGCATAGTGTGTACATAGTAGGCAAAGTTGTTTGTTTAGATAACAAGGAAGAGACGCCTAAATTTCAAAGATTAGCTGTCGGTTTGAACAATTATTATTTATTTTGGTATGTTTTAATGTGACAACAGTGCAATTTCCATAAGTAAACTCGCTGCCGATATAATATAAAGAAAAGCATATAAATAGAAATATTGAAGAATGCATTGCCTTTATTTCATTTTTTTTTATTTTTGCATAGTCTGGCAATAATAGATATTGCATATATAATTTACATGCTTGCAATTGGTAAACGTTTGTTGTCGTATTGCTTTTTTATGTTTATGGTTCAACTTTAAATTGTTAGATTTGGCTTTATTTCTGAACGTCTATGCGTGAGAATGACTGTGTGGTCTAAAATCACATGTTTATGAACAGACTTTAAATTAAATTATTGAATTATTGAATGTTGAATTGAACTCATTGTCACACACAGGCGCGAGCGCGCGCACGCACTCACACAAATAAACAACTTGAATGCCCTAACCTTTAAATTTGGGTTCAGCATGTCGCAGGGAAGGCGTGTCTATTAAAATATGAAACCATGTCTCTCAAATACATTTTGAATACCCTCTTGCTTAAATAAACTTTTACGGAAAATGAAATTGCTGTAATAGCACAAATATTTCCATGCAGTGAGCACGTTACGGGTGTTTACAGTGTGTCGAAGGGCGGGTATATATAAAAGGCGACTGACGACATGGATGAACCCTCTTAGCTATAGTGATGATGAGTTATTGACCGATGGATCTACCCTCTATAATAACACTGGTAGCAAAAAAAGGGGGAGGAACCGAGGAGGCTTGAGCAGCGAGACTTAGGTCAATAGATCGCACAAAGATGGGGCAACATAGAAGGACGCATTGAAGAACGAGAGATGGATGGGCGGACGGAGAGAAGGAGAGAGACAGAGAGAGGGGGAGAGAGAGAGAGAGAGAGAGAGAGAGAGAGAGAGGGGTCTAGAGAGAGGGAGAGAGAGAGGGAGAGAGAGAATTATTGAATTAATTAATTAATGGCTTGTAGCACCTACATCTCTCTACTCCGAAGGGCATGATCGCAGCGAGAGAGAAGCAAGTGTCACAGTGTGTGCCCTCCGTTTTCACTGTGTGTGTATGTGTGTGTGGGCGGGTGGTGGATGGGTGTGTGATTGTGTGTTTGTGCGTGTGTGTGCCCATTATTTCACTTCAGATTGCGTGAATGTTTGCGATTCACCACTGCCTGTGAAAGGACCTGGGAAGAAACCCAAAGTTTAGTATACACCAATTCTTGGGTTTCCCCCCGGTAATGTTGTCAGATCAGCAGTGTTTATATTTTACCGATTTGCAGATTTCAGTCTTCAGAGAGTTCGTCAATAATCGCCCAGAAGAGTAATTATTTGATTTAAGAGAAGGAAATCTGATTCAGCTTTTATGTTTGGAAGCAGTAATATTATTTTTTTTAAATGTACACCCATCACTTTGGAGTCGTGTCCGCATAACGGTAACCACTGACTAAACCATGAAAAATTAGCAAATAATCTGGGCGAATTGCTGTCCTCGTTCTGTGCACTAGCAAATACAACTAAATGTAGCGATTTCCACGAGTGTCTTATATTTTCATTGGCCAAACGGAGTTTGACTAAAACTGATATCGCATGGTAATTGACCAACACAGTTGACGATGTTTCTAGCAAGCTGTGTAATATAGAAGTCGTAAGAATACAGGACCTACTATAACCCATTTACGAATCGCAGTCTGCTATGACTATTCTGCAAAAACTGAAAAACCAAAGCGACATTCTTGTATTTTCTAAGACGCGCTAAAACAGCAAGGTTTAATTCCCAAACCGTCACTAATTCGCAAATAAGCTTACTACAGCACCAATGATTTCAAGGAAAAGAGGAGTCAAAAGAGTAAATGGACCGATTCAGCGAGCGAAACTGGCATTGTTTTTCATTAGCTGCCTAACCTCGAGTTGGATGAAGACCATGCCTACATTCTGACCGAAGCGGAAACGAATCAATGGGGAACAAAAAAACTGGCATTGTTTTTCATTGGTTAAGTTTGGTTGAAGACACCTGCCATCTGACATCTTCTGGTGTTCGTTTTTCTTTACTCTGTGTATGTGTGTGAGTTGTTAGGCTGGTGCTTCGAAGGGTGGATGTGCGCGCGTGCGTTTATAGTTGTGTGCGTGCTGAATAAATGTGAAGGACAGATTGTGATTTTTGGACTACTTTTGGTTTCGAAGTTGGCTGACATTATTGGAAAGCAGTGTGTAAAGCGTTAGTTCACACGCATCTTTATCTTCTGATCTAATGTCGATTCCTCTTTTATTTCCCATTTGAAGAAATCGATACATAAAGGTTATTCGCATCTTAGACGTGGAATATGAAACATTGTCACATCTCGGTCGGACAAAATGGCACTGGCGCGCCAAGCGCGCTCGTGAATATTGTCCGATGTCGATTTGACAATTTTACATATCCCATGCCAAGATGCGAATAATGTGTAATGTCTCGAACCAATTAGCCACCCCCTCCTATCTCGTCGTCCCCAAAATTACATAATTATTTACTAATATAGTTTTCGTTGTTCGTTTGATTGTTTGTTGTGTGATGGATCACGATGCTATTGAAGACCTATGGTCCTCTTTTTGAGAGAAGTAATCCAGTCGCAAGTCTTACGATCTAGGACCTTCAGCCTGTGTCTTATATGATTTAAGTGCTCATCCAGACTAGAGGGTCAGTAGTTCCAGATACACTGTTTTGAGACTGGACCTGTAGTGTCCTTGCTTGGTCTATGTGTACTATAGACGCAGACAGCTTGTGGATCTGTACAGCCAAATATTGTCCGACAAAACAGTGCTGTCGTTTGCACAAGAAGACAGATAAAGGAATCCCGTACTGTAAAACAGGGTAATATTGTGTAAGGCCTACTGAAGGATAAACGAAAAGAAGAGAGAGGAAATGAAATGAGAGAAGAAGAAGAAGAAGAAGAAAAAGAAGAAGAAGAAGAAGAAGAAGAAGAAGAAGAAGAAGAAGAAGAAGAAGAAGAAGAAGAAGAAGAAAAAGAAAAAGCAGAAGAAAAAGAAGAAGAAGAACAAGAAGAACAAGAAGAAGAAGATTATGGTGATGCTGACGAGGATGATAGGATAATGATGGTGGTCATAATAATCATCGTCAACATTATCATCATCATCATCATCGTCTTCATCATCATCATCATCATCATCATCATCATCATCATCATCATCATCATCATCATCATCAGATGAAAATAAAGAAGAAGAAGAAGAAGAATTGGAGGAGAAAAAAGAAGGAGAAGGACAGAAGAATACAAGAGAGAGAGAGAGAGAGAGAGAGAGAGAGAGAGAGAGAGAGAGAGAGAGAGAGAGAGAGAGAGAGAGAAACAAAAGAAAAGAGAGAAAGAGAGAGAGAAAGATCCATTACTCAAGTTACTGTTTTGTGCTTTGTCTCTTCATTCTGTGGAAGGGCGTTAAGGTCAACTCCGGAAAAGTTGCACTCAGTTTGCAGTCTGGCAGTGACAAATTAAGCGAATATGAGAGGAAACTGAGAAAGAAAGAAAAAAACTACACAAGAACAGAAGAAAGAGAGAGAGACGAACAGACAGACAGACAGAGGCAGACAGACTGACAGAGATAGAGAGGGGTAATGGGGTGTTGGTGGTGGTTGGTGTAATATCAGAAATGTTGACGACAAAGATGTGGTAACTCAGCTTAGAGATAAACAGATAGTATTGAACAAAACCTGACGTTAATTTACCAGCTCTCTAAAGGGAAGGTTCGCAGATGTTGAATTAACATTCTTGAAACGTTCATTCCCGATACCATCAAGCAGAACTCGCTAGTAAGAATGTCAGTTAGCTTACTCAGACTTCTGACCAGAGTCACTTGACCGCTAAATAGCCACGCGAATCATATCCATCTAAGATCTACCCTGCGAGTCTCCTCTGACACGAAGTTGAGACGTAACAGATAGTGGCCCAAAAGCAGGACAAGAGAGTAGAGAATTCCGAGAAAAGATTCCCGTAGTCGCGAGAACGCGATGATTGGTCGGAGATGATGTAGAGACTCCTGTATATTCCCTGTAAACCCTATATTAACCGGCTAGTCACATGCAAAGCTAGGAACAAAGAGCATCTAAACAAGGAGCGAACCAAAGTAAAAGAAAAAAAAGAGATTTCTCTTATATAGCGCACTTACAAGCTCAGAGACCTTCTTAAAGCGCTGGCCGGTAATATTCACACAATAGTTTGCTGAAGTCAGGATTCGAACCCACGTCGCCTAAGACGCACTTACACAAGTCGTGCGCTCTGACCACTGAGCTATTCCTGCCGGCATGCCACACAAAAATCCTCAGCCACCAACAAGAAAGTGATAGACTAGACACGGTTTCACGATTTCCAGAGATTAGAAGCAAGTTAACACTAGTAGTTTCTAGTACTTGTATGTTTATATATATATTGATTCCATGTATGAGTATGTTCGTGTTATATGTATTTACAGAAACCGATTATTGTTATAGTGCTCGATATATCTTAGCCTTAAGATTCAGATATAGTAGTGTGCATATGGAAAGCTCGGCAGGACCTGGTGTCTGATGCTATAGACTCCTTGCAGAGGGCTCCACATACCAATATATCTGAATAGTGATGAAGAAGAACTGGTATAGAAATTGCCCAGCACATTGAACAGTTATAGTTATTAATTTACATTTAATTAAAGTCATGTTAAAATTTGTGTTGAACATATACAAGTTGAAATTACATACATACGACTGGTGTCATTCTATTTGTATTGTTGTGTGTCCACTAGCTCTTCTTCTTGAGACCAATTAAACTAGTCATTTGACTAGCAAAAAGCATTTCTTAAAATGAGCCAATGATACTTTAAAACCCGGAAACAAATACAAATTTTTATTTGACCAAGCACCGTGATTTAGTCTCTCACATCGCTTTGGAATCTTGATAAAGAAGTCTGATAGAGGCAGCTTAACGCCTCATCTAGCTACAGGTCTTACTCCTCTTGTAAGATAAGCGTATCTTCTCCAGGATATCATCAAAGTTGGTATGTTATTAAAATTAATATTTCTTGGACATTAATTCGGAACGGCTGTTTGCATGTATGGTGGCGTGTGGTGATGGCTGAAGAAGAAGCTTAAATGATGATGAGAATGAAGGAGAGTGGATGGGAGAGGTTCGCTGTCTTACCTTCTTTATCTATGTACGAGATTTGTAGTTTGGTGCCTTCTTCTCTCCTTTATGTGTCTGATACCAGACTTTTAGTCGTATTAGTCAGACTTTCAATCGTATTAGCTGCTTCTTTGTGGCGATCCGCACGCACAGTCATGCTTGAACTTGTGTGTGTGTGTGTGTATGTGTGTGGTTGTGAGCTTTGTGTATGTGCGTGTTTTCAATCCTTCCTCTATACAAATTGGATCCTCGTTGTTTGGGTTTGTGCACACGCGTCTACGTCTTTGTCTTTTGTATCTTTTGCCGACAAATTCGTAGTTACACACCCACGTTCCGGAAACGTGTGTATTTCTGCCGACGTCGGCACAATTAAAGAGGCATTTCTAGCGACTCAGGGGAGTGAATTTCACCCTAGCATGTTAAAAAAACACGTGGTTACAAATTGTCGGCATAAGGCTATACACAGCCCTCCGTGTGTATAATCTTGAACATCGCGTGTGTTTCCCGAAAAATTTTGTGGTCTCCACTTTATCGGAATGTGACTACGTTCGCGTCCTTGCGTCACTTCACTTCCGCCCCTCTCTCTCCGCCGGCGCGCGCCGTGGAACAGCTGAGAAAAGAAAGAGATTTCTCTTATAAACGAAAGAGATTTCTCTTATATAGCGCACTTACAAGCTCAGAGAGCTTCTCAAGGCGATGGCCCATAATATCCAGCAATCACAAAATTGTTTGCTGAAGTCAGGATTCGAGCCTATGTCGCCCAATATACTGAAGAATCCATGCTACTGATCTATTCCTGCCGCCATCCTTGGTCGCACGAGATTTTACGTAAGCATTATGAATAATTTTATAATTTTACATGACTTCACACATGTTTTATTGATTACTGACTGTTAATTGTACATGTAGTTAGTATGTGCTGCAAAATGTCAGGAGACTGGTAATTTTCTCTGCAGAGGGAATAAATTGCTAATGAAATTAGTTTGGTTTTCCTTTTCTTGTAGATCGAGTTCGTGACTACGTTGCGAAACTGCTCTGCCTATCGACATGGCGACTGCACAGATTGTGTTTGATTTCCTGAAGAAATAGTAAGCATCTTTTTCTTTATCATATCAATTGATTTCATTGTATAAGTATGAATATGAGAAGTTTATTAGAATAAGAAGTGTCCAGGACTGTGATTTACTTGGACTTTCGTCTAAAGTTTCAAAATCTTGCCTCTCAAAATAATGTTTAAAAAATTATATGTTGGTTATTTTTGCTTCTTTTTCATTTCTTTTGTTTAAAATTCATATTTTGCATACAATATAATATCATACAATATCAAACCATTCATCCTGAATGGCTGGAATCCTGGAAATAAATAAACAAATTTCGAATTCTTTTAGTGGATCTGTCTGTGTACTTTTTAATAAATCTGATTATTCTCTGTTGAAAAACGTTCTGTTTATTGAACATATCTAGCTGTCATGTAAGCAAGCATCAATACCTCATGAGGGACCAACATGCCTTCTGGACCCTAAGCATCCAGCTTTTGGATTGTCACAGATTTTAACCCGGCTTTTCTTGACAATGTGATGGAGGACATTCTATCCTATCCCATAACTCGGAGGTCGTAGGGGCACCACAAATGATCGTTTAACCAACGCACTCCATCTTTCTCTGTCCTCAACAAAGCTCATGGCCTCGCTCAGTGTCAAACCAGTCCATTCTCGAATGTTGTCCTCCCATCTCTTTTTCGGTCTGCCTCTTCTTCTGCCTCCTTGCACCGTGCCTTGCAGGATGGTCTTTGCAAGGCCTGATGATAGGTTGACGTGGCCATACCATTGGAGTTTCCGTTTCTTCACCACTGTGAGCATGTCATCATGTTGTCCAATGGCTTGTGTGATGGTCTGTCGGACTTCATAGTTGGGGATGTGCTGGGTATAGGAAATGCCCAGAAGTCTTCTGTAGCACCTCATCTCCATGCCTTGTATTCTTCGTTGTAGATCTGCTGTGAGGGTCCATGTTTCACAAGCATATAGGAAGATGGAGATAACAAGGGAGCGCAGCAGACTTACCTTGGAATGTAGGCTGATGTTCCTGTCTTTCCAAATGGGCTTCAACCTTGTCAGGGCAGCAGTTGTTTGTGCGATCCTGGAGAGGACTTCCTGTCGGGACCCATCGTCTGATACAATGGCTCCTAAATATTTGAAGCTATGCACTGTGTTGATGTATTGCCAAGGATCTCAGTGGCGGCATCTGTCACTGCTGAGTTGAAGGTGGTGGTCATAATGTTGACACAGTCTGTGAAATTGATTACCTACAAATTTTATCACGTTTTATGGTGGGCTGTTATATGGTGGACAGCTCCTTCACCACTACCCTCACGACAACCATCTGCTTATGTAATGCACGCTCTCCACGCTGCTGCTGTAGCTATCTCCACTCCCTGTCAACTTCAGAGGCTATCTCGGCCAACTTTGCATTCGCCTAAGGCGCCCCTCGGCACCTACACACGTGAAGACCCACTTAAGGGAAGAACTGGAACTTGTGACAGGAGGCCTTTTGCGCTACACGGAAAGCCTTTGCCCGCTATAAAGGTCTAAATACTCCGGATATCTATGCCAGTATGAAGGCTGCCAAGCTCTTTGCCAAGCGCACCGTCACGGCAGCTAAGCGGGATCACTGGCTGAAATCCCAAGTCACCTAGGATTGTGCTCAGTTGTCTGGGCGTCAGACTACGCGCCCAAATGTTGCAGGTGGGCGCCTCGCGCAGCTCCAGTTAGATCCTATATCGACCAGCGCCTTGAGTCGCCTTGTGGTGAGATATGTGCGCTTTGCAAGTCATCGTATTATTATTATTATTATTATTATTATTATTATTATTATTATTATTATTATTATTATTATTATTATTACATTTCTAGACGGCGATCAAAATGTCGACCATCTAATATCCGTCGTCTGCGGGGAACCTATAGAGCCATGGTGTTCGATCTGTCAGATGGGGTCTTTTCCTTCTCCGCCGCAAATTCTCAGGCAGAGGCTTTTAAAAAAATTGTTTCTATAGACGATGGAAGTTGGCTTTCTCCCGTGGAGCTCTCGAGGAGGCGCTCGGCTGAGGCATTCTTACCCCCTGACTTAGTGCCCGTAGGCTCATTCCGTCCCTTCATTATGTTCAAGAAGCTCGGCGCCCTCCAGGCTTGACCGGTAAATAAGAGTGTTGGTCCAGATGGGGTCCACTATTTAATGGTCAAACGTGCTCCACTTTCTTTTGAAAGTATTCTTTTAAATTATTTTAATAAATGTTTTGGCCGGCGTCAAGCCATTGTTGTACCCATTTTAAAACAAAACAAACATTGGAAATTCTTCGACAATTATCGCCTAGTTGCATTAACAACTCACACCTGTAAACTCTTGCTTGCATTTTTTATAGTTTCACAAAACACATATTTCAAAACACAAAGTTAAAAAAAAGGGGGGGGGCTGCCACTCCTACTGTTAATTTCCAACTGGCTCTTTTTGTATTTTCCTAAGTGATAGGAAAAAAAATCCTTGAGACCCGATCACTGAAACCGTTAATGTGAATCTGTTTATATATATATATATATATATTTTAATTTAATGCCTAATTGTCCCTTTTTATCGGGAAATTCTGGGCCGCCTCCCCTGTGGAAGGCGTAGTCGCAGCCTGTGGCGCGCCCAAACCCAACCTACCTAACATTAGTTGTGATTTTTGAAATTTAGAAATTCTTTAAATTTTTTGAAATTTTTTGAAAATTTGCTGGGGGAGCAAACCGGAGTACCCGGAGAAAACCCCCGAGACGTTGCCCGAGTCGAAAGTAAATAATATTCGGAGAAACATAACACCCCGATGCAGGATCGAACCCACACCTGTCAGGCGCCATTGGTTTCTGGCCTGTGGACAAGGCAAGTTAGTCCCGCCTTAGCCCACTTGGCCACAACGCTCGCCATCTCTGAGATAGGCAATTCTGTTGTGTGGCTGCAGCAATGTTTGTTTGTTCTTTGTCCAGGAACCGCCATTTGTGCTGTTGGTGGTGACAGTGATTCAGATGAGCAACCATATTTGTCGTCATCTGCATTCCATGGCCTTCCAAAAGTAAGTGACATCCCTTGGGGTCATGAGCAATCTTGTCACTGTAGATTGTTCTAACCTATAAAGGGAACAGTGAAAGCCCCAGTTGAAAACCTGTCTTGCCTTTGTAGGCATGACTAATTCACTGCGGCAACAGTTCCCCCCGTTGGAGTGCCGGGGGTTTCAGTATAAATAGTATCCCCACTTTCTGGAAATTTAGTGCTTTAAATTCCCACTGTCGCTGTCTTCATCATTTGCTCTTTCCCATTCCTGATCTGTCCTATCACTCTGCTATACTTTCTTCTTCTTCGCTAGATCAATGACCTACCTTTTTTCTTGAAAACTCTTCCTGGACAAGACTCCTTGTTTGTGTATGAGGTCTGTTGGATCAGCTTGGGAGTGTTGGACCCTTTCTGCCGGGTGGTCACTAGGGCTTCCTATGATTGTATTATTTCGCACTATAGGCATTTTATATGTATGTGTTTTGTTGATGATTTATAATGATGGTTATATTTTATTTTGTTTTTGTAACCGGGGTGTTCGCGTAGTTGAGGTCAACCCTCAGCCGTCCCCCGCGTGGGATGTCTTTATTGTAAAGTGACTGGCCGGTGGAGGGCATTCAATTTTCCCACTAGGGTTGTTTCGGCAGATCTTTTATGCGGATCGGGGGTTGTCCGGTCCTGATTTGGCTCGGAAGAGTCCGCTGGACCTAAAGCAACAATAAATCAATCAATCAATCAAAGTAAGTGACTCTGGCTCTGTAAGGGTTAACCCTCTGTGGCCGGGAGCTGCGATGACCTGATCACTCTGATGGCCCGAGGTTTCACGTTACGTCGTCGTCACGACTGGTCACGTTTAAAGACTTAATGGTTTACTTTATTTTGTTGACTTATTGAGTCCTTTACCTTGAAATGTGCATAGTCATTATTGATTGGAGGGTGACCCTACCTATACCCTGTAAAGTTTCACCCTGTATATCATTTTAGGAACAAAATATTATTTTTTCTGTGTGCAGGAACTGCAGTTTGTGCTGTTGGGGGTGACAGTGTTTCTGATGAGCAACCGTGTTCGTCATCTTCTGCATTCCACGTCATTCAAACTTAGGTTTCCAGATTTAACAATTTATTTGGAAGTTTTTATCAAACGCTTTTGTTAATGCCATGAGGTTTTACTGTGCGAGACGTGTTTTCTTCCAAAGGACAAGATGTTTAGTTTGATTTTTTTCTATTCAAGTAACTTTTTTCCAGTACAACAGTTTTCTCTTTTACGCATGGTCATTTAGTTATACGTGTTAGATTTTGTACAGTGCATAGTTCACACTAGGGATTGTGTGGCGGTTGCAGCCGGTAAGCAACACTTGTTGACGTCACGGCGCAGGAAAGGCCTTTTTGACAAAAGGCAAGTTTCTGTCAAATTCATGCAGTGTAAGCATTGCAGACTAGTAGTGTTGACGTCTACAGTCTCTGGCGCATACACATTTTTTCAATGTACATGTTTGTTTAGTTGTGGTAGCTGATTGTTTGTGTGGGTAAGCATTGGCCGAAAGTATCACCCTACCGTTACACCCCGCGGTTTCTGTATGTTGTTCTACCGTCTCAACAATAATCGGCTACCAAACAGCTATACAAACTTTCTTGAAATGACAAATGAATGTATTGCAAAAATATGTGTGCGCCAGAACACTACAAGTCTGCAGTGCTTGTAAGTGTTGACAGTGCATGAAGTTAAAAGAAACTTGACTTTTGTTGAAAAGGCTTTTTTCCCGCCGTGACGTCAACCTGTGTCGCATACCGGCAGCAACCGTGGGGAGAGGAGGGGAAGGGGGAGTCTGGGGTTTCAGTATAAATAGTATCCCACACTTTCTGGAAATTTACTGCTTTAAATTCCCACTGTCGCTGTCTTTCGCCTTTGTTCTTTCTCATTCCTACTCTGTACTATCAACCTACTATACTATCTTCTTCTTCGCTAGACCAGTCACCTAGTGACCTACCTTTTTCCTTGAAAACTCTTCTGGGACAAAACTCATCATTTGTGAATGATGTCTGTTGGATCAGCTTAGGAATATTAGACGCTTTCTGCCCGGTGGTCACTAGGGCTTCCTATGATGTTATTATTTGGCAATGTAGGCAAGTTATATTTATATGTTTTGTTGATATTTTATAATGATGTTTGTATTCTATTTTGTTTTTGTAAACGGGGGTTCGATATATTAGAGTAAGCCTCATCGTCCCCTGCGTGGGATGTCTTTATTGTAAAGTGATTGGCTGGTGGAGTGCATTCAGTGTTACCACGAGGGTTGTTTCGGCAGATCTTTTTTTCGGATCAGGGATGAGTCCTCTTTCAGCGAAGTTGTGGTCTTGATTTTGTGGTCCTGATTCGGCTCTTTGCATTCCGCTGAACGCTATAAGCAATAGATAACTAACTAAGCTTGGAAATATTGGACGCTTTCTGCCAGGTGGTCACTGGGGCTTCCTATGATGTTATTATTTGGCAATATATATATATATATATATATATTTTTTTTTTAATCGTTCTTATATAGCGCTTTTCCAGCTCAAGAACTGCTCAAGGCGCTGGCCGATACAGGATCTAACTCAAACCGCCCGAGACGCCCACCAGCAGCCTTTGGGCGCATGGTCTGACGCCCGTACAACTGAGCACAATCCTGGGCAGCCAGGGATGGGGGAGAAGGATCTAGGTGCATGCTGGGTGTGTTCTTGTCACCGGCACTCACCCGTCTAGGACATGAGCGTCAGGATCTTTAAAGTCCGTTATGATGGAATGTATGTGACACAGACTAGACCTCGGTTTATACTCTCATCCGAAGGAGTATATATATGTGTTTTGTTGATATTTTATAATGTTTATATTCTATTTTGTTTTATGTAAACGGGGGTCCGATAAATTAGAATATAGCCTCGGCGTCCCCTGCGTGGAATGTCTTTATTGTAAAGTGACCGGCTGGTGGAGTGCCATCAGTGTTACCACTAGGGTTGTTTTGGCAGATCTTTTATGCGGATCAGGGTCGAGTCCTTTTTCCTGCAAAGTTGTGGTCTTGATTTTGTTGTCCTGATTCGGCTCTTTGCAGTCCGCAGGGCTGGCGTGCATGAACGAACTTAAAAGCCGACTTAGACTTAAGTAGCATGTTTAAGTGAAGCGTTAAATCTAAGTCGGCTTTTAAGTTCGTTCATGCACGCCAACCCAGGAATAACTAGCTAATAACTAACTAACTAACTTTTATTGTCGCATTTAGTAAAACGTTGTTAATCTTTGAGAATTTCTTACTATTATGTCATTTCCATTTTGTTTATGTTGGTTGTTGTCAATTTTGATATTCCAAATTAGGCATCAGTTGTGCATATGTACTCATGACATTGCATCATTACCTGTATATACATGTAAATGTGATCTAACACGTCAATTTGATCATTGCGGATGTTGCAGGATTTTCGACTAAATCTGGTCTGTGAGATAAAATGAATGCTTTTTACTTTTCAGTGCTCTGTGTCATGCTGCTGGAAAATATCTTCTGTATTTGAATTTGAAATGTGTCCGTGTTTTTTTCACAGACTAGATT
Organism: Oncomelania hupensis; assembly: GCA_036898135.1. Taxonomy (NCBI): domain Eukaryota; kingdom Metazoa; phylum Mollusca; class Gastropoda; order Littorinimorpha; family Pomatiopsidae; genus Oncomelania; species Oncomelania hupensis. Next base: position 75,827,941 of record CM072512.1, on the reverse strand, counting down.
CAGTTGGAAATCCTGAAACATCCACAGTGATCAAAATGTGTTAGATGACAAATAATAAGTTTAAAATTAATAAAGAAACCTTAGTTTTCAGATTCAACAATGAGTTAATGATGTTCAATCTGACCTTTAAAAAACTTGTAGATTGGTCACAGGATGAAGATTTTGTTATGTATGTTACTTTTTTCTAAGTTACAATAGTTTTGTTCTTGTTTTCATTTGATCATTAGTTGGATGCTTTAGATTGCGTACAGTGCACAGTTTAGCACAAACATTTATTGGCACTGTGGATTCCTTAGAATTTTGTTTTGGATTAAAATTCATCTTTGTGTTACAACATTGTTTTTGTTGTTCTTTATAATTTTAAATCACAGCCATTTGAGGTCTGACCAGAATAGCAGATCGCTTCTCTCGCTCACTTTTACTCTTCAAACTCTTTAGTTTGCTTGCACTACACAGTGTATATAAGCAATCCAATGTGTACTGTACATAATGTGGCATTCAGACATAAACATTGAAACCACAGGTGATGCACCAACGCACAACAAAATCAATGTTAATAATAATAATAATAATAATAATAATAATAATAATAATAATAATAATAATAATCATAATAATAATAATACTAAATAATAATAATAATAATAATAATAATAATAATAATAATAATAATAATAATAATAATAATCATAATAATAATAATACTAAATAATAATAATAATAATAATAATAATAATAATCAGCTATTAACCTAATAATAATACATAAACTCTTCACTTGGCAACACCTTACATGTTTGCAATGCTGGCTTCTGTTCTGTTTGAATGTAGAAATTGGTTGGATGGTCAACAGAAATTTAACACCTGTGGTCACCACAATTAGTTGTGTGTAAAGTCGGGACAATTTGGGCGGGAACGTGAATGTCAGGAGAAATTTAACACATGTGGTCACCACAATTAGTTGTGTTTAAAGTCGGGACAATTTGGGCGGGAACGCGAATGTCGGCAGAAATTTAACACATGTGGTCACCACAATTAGTTGTGTGTAAAGTCGGGACAATTTGGGCGGGAACGCGAATGTCGGCAGAAATTTAACACATGTGGTCACCACAATTTGTTGTGTGTAAAGTCGGGACAATTTGGGCGGGAAAGTGAATGTCGGCAGAAATTTCGATGTCATGTGTTCGTATGTAAAAAGTTTGTGTGTGGTCACCAGAACGTTTACACACGTGTGGTCTCCACAGAGCATGTAAAGTCTAGTTTTGCTTTTTTTGAGCTATCGAATATTCCACCACAAAATAAGCTTCAGCAAAGGAAAAGAAGTAAAACTGTAGTTTTCTGTACCTCTAATTTAAAAAATGAAGGAGTCGGCACAACGGTGGAAAAAACTACGCGTCAGCAGATCAACCCAAAGACAAAGATGGGTGTGTGTGTGTGTGTGTGTGTGTGCGTGTGTGTGTGAGAGAGAGAGCATTGTGTATGTGTGTGTTTTCAATTTTACCTCTATACATACTGGATCCTCATTGTTTTGGTGTGTGCGCACACTCTTATACGTGTGTGTGCCCGGGCGCGCACGTGTGTGTGTGTGTGTGCGTGTGAGTGCGTTTGAGTCGCGCGATCCTAGCTTCACTGATTTTTTTTTACATCCTGGAACTCGGTGACCAGCGTCTGAAGAGCTCTCGGATGCAACATTTTCCATAAAATTATAGACTGTCGCCCAGCAAACTAGAAGTTGACGGCTTTAACACATTTAACGCATTATATGTTTTCATAAGGTGCACATTAGCGGACCTTATCTATCCCTCCCGAGTGGGTTTGTACGCCAGTGGAAAGGAACGAATCGGATTCTCCTGCATTTCTTTCATCAAACTGAAATGTTTTGGTGACGATAATGACAACGACGACGACGACGACGATGATGATGATGATGATGATGATGATGATGATGATGATGATGATGATGATGATGATGATGATGATGATGATGATAACTATGATGATGATAACTATGATGATGATGATGATGATAATGATGATGATGATGATGATGCTGCTGCTGATGATGATGATAATAATAATAATAATAATAATAATAATAATAATAATAATAATAATAATAATAATAATAATAATGTGTGGTCGACACAAGTGTTTATAATATATGCATAATGTATTTGTTTTAACTTTTTTTCCCTATGTTTTTCAAGTCTAAATGTATTTTATTTTGTTTAATGCCCGTTTTAATTCCCTTAAGAGGTAAGACACGATTTATTGAATTGAATTGAATATAACGATTTTTTAATATTTGGTAATAACTCAGTTAAAACACAATGTAAATTTGCATAACTCAACATAACAGAACATACGCATCTTCGCTAAAACTGTCAGACGGTTTGCTCAGCCAATCGAGTGGAATCGAAACCCGTATGCCATAATAAATGTCATGTTTTGTTTGTAATTCTGCATATAAATGTCTTACCTGATTAATTCTGACGATCCATTTACATCTTTTAATTTATATTTTTGTGCAAGAAATGCCAACCTCAGATTTTATATTTGGCAACATTGATTTAGTTAAAAACTGCCAACGCACCAACAAGCATTATTTAGCACAAATGGGATGGCAACAAGTAGCAAAACGACGCATTGAGGTGCATGAGTTGATTTACTCTCGGTCAGCGTCTTGAGCAACTCTTTGAGCTTAACACCGTTACATAAAAAGAAGAAGAAGTAGAAGAAGAATGATGATGATGATAATGATGATGATAACTATGATGATGATGATGATGATAATGATGATGATGATGATGATGATGATGATGATGATGATGATGATGATGATGATGATGATGATGATGATGACAAGAAGAATGATGATGATGATGATGATGATGATGATGATGATGATGATGATGATGATGATGATGATGATGATGATGATGATGATGATGATGATGACTGAATCCAAAACGTCAGTTTATCCAACGGTAATGAAGAAATACTCGAGCTCTAATTATGCCTTGATCTGGCTACTGGGTCGTACTATAAGGTGAAACTCATTGGTTCTAGCGCACCTGTTGGTATATGTTGTACCTAAGCGTACTCTTCTTCATTTTCTTCTTCTTATTCCTTTAATGGCAAACAGTTCATGTATTAAAGGCCTGTCGCACATGTTTAACCGTGCAGTTTTGGATGATGCTCGCTCTCCGGTGCAGTTGAAACAGATGTTTAAAAATTAACCAAAAACCTTCTTTCCAGGCATTAGAATATGCGTCTCCATTTGTCAACGCACGGGAAAAAAAAGGCGACGATTCGTGTATTTCGTGCCTACGAATCGGCCGTTTAATTCTCGGGCATCGTAAGAAATGCGTATTGCGCAAGATGTAAGCTTGGCTTTTCGGTATGCCAAACTGCATCCATTCCTTGGCTAGCTGGGAGCTAATCTAGTGCATGATCAGCCTCAGGGCCACAGACTGACTCGGAATATCAGCGATCGCACAAGCATGCGCGTACGTATTATGGAGTTCGTAGGCTTGTGTACTCTCGGATATTCCTCAGTGAGCTTAAGGGCAGTTGTGCAACTGCAACTGTTTTTTTTTTTTTATATGTAACGCTAAAACGTATAAACTATAGGGTTAATCCTAATTTGGAACGTCAGGACTATCATATCCTATCCCGTAACTCGGAGGTCGTAGAGGCAGGCACCACAGATGATCCTCAGTAACCCTGATTGTTTTGCTCATTGTCAAACCAGTCCATTCTCGAATGTTGTCCTCCCACCTCTTTTTTGGGCTTCCTCTTCATCTACCTCATTGCACTGTGCCTTGCAGGATGGTCTTTGCAAGGCCTGATGATCTGGTGACGTGGCCATACCATCGGAGTTTCCGTTTCTTCACCACTGTGAGCAGGTCATCGTGTTGTCCAATGGCTTATGTGATGGTCTTTCGGACTTCGTCGTTGGTGATGCGCTGGGTATAGGAAATGCCCCGAAGTCTTCTGCAGCACCTCATCTCCATGCTTTGTATTCTTCGTTGGAGATCTGCTGTGAGGGTCCATGTTTCGCAAGCATATAGGAAGATGGAGATGACAAGGGAGCGCAGCAGCCTTACCTTGGAATGTAGACTGATGGTCCTGTCTTTCCAAATTGGCTTCAACCTCGCCAGGGCAGCAGTTGTTTGTGCGATCCTGGAGAGGACTTCCTGTCGGGACCCATTGTCTGATACAATGGCTCCTAAATATTTGAAGCTATGCACTGTGTTGAGGGATTGGTCTTGGACTTTGATGTCCGTATTGATTCCATTGGTGTTGTTGGTCATCATTTTAGTCTTCTCTGCACTTATGTCCATTCCATAGGCTCTGGAGGTGGTGTCAAGCCTCTGTACCAGCTGTTCAAGTTCGTGTTCCTCTCCAGCCAATCCATCAAAGTCATCCTCAAAACGGAGGTTGGAGATTGCTCTTCCCCCTATGCTGACTGTGCCTTCGTGATCAGCAAGGGCATCTGACATGATGCGCTCTAGGAAGATTTTGAAGAGTGTTGGAGAGGGTAGGCATCCCTGAAGCACACCGATTGTTGTTCTGAACCAGTTTCCGATGGCGCTGTTGCGGAGGACTGCACTGGTAGCCTTGTTATACAGGCGTTTGATGACTTCAATAATTTTAGGGCTGATGTACACTCTCATTAACGTCATGTCAAGACATCATTAATTATAATTTATATCAACATTCAAAACACATTAGATCAAAGAGGCTATATAAAATATGTTGAAAATGTGTCTAACACCATACATTTAAATGAACGAGGAGAAACGAAGAATTAGTTTAGATGTAATTCACGTCAGGCAATAAGAGGAAATGAACAGCTGCTTTTCTTTAAAATGGACTTTTAAAATTTCATTGCACGAACGAACATTAAAGTTCAACGTCTAGACTACGCCCACCATTGGCGATATCGCATAGGGGATAGCCTTCCCAAGAACGAAGTAACATGAACCAGTATCAACATTGAACCACCAGAGCAATCATCATACTGCTAAGATTGAGAGTTAAAAAAATTCAACTTATATTTTGTCTACCACGGGACACAAACCTTGGTCATCGTTGTGCCAGGTGAACACTATACCACTAAGCTATGGCAGCGGAACACTCATTGTGTCAGGAGAGGAAATGCAGAGAAAAAATCGCAGTAATAGCAGCAAAGCGTAATGTTTTGCAGCATGAAATTCGTTGGCCACCACCATGTTTCAAAACCCCATGTTTTATACTTAAGATAATTTTTTTAACCGTGTGTCGCCGCCAGCGCACCCCAATTTGCAAGGGCGTTTTAGGTTTGCCAGTATTAATTCAAGACAAAGTATAACCAGGAATGTATTTGAGATAGAAACAAATAATTAGATGTTAGCTTTGGGGAGAAAGGAAGTGTAAATAAAAAACGCTGTATCTAATTTTAGAAAATAAATTCTAATTTGTAGATGCTTTAATGTGTAAGTAGTTTTGACTGATTAGATTTTTTAGAAATAAAGTGATGCGCGACGGATTTGTGTTATAATGTGTTTTTTTTGTTGTTCTTTTTTAATCCGTAGCACTATAAATAACAATAACTGGATTCTGTTGCATACGGGTCCAGTCACTGAGGGTGTCAGCTGATCTCAAATAAACTCATAGGATTAGGTGGAAGGCGAAGAAACAGTCATGTAGACCAAATCCCCAATTTACAATCATGTTGACTCCATATTCAACTGGTCGTTCAGACATGTTTGATTGCTATTCGGAGATGTCAATTTTGTTGCTTGTATGAAAGATGGAGATGTGCATGTAAACGCGTGTGTGGGGTTTCGGGACGGAGTGGGGTGTGGGTGTGGGTATTGTTGGGGTTGCCGTTCGGAGCTGTGACGAAAACTTATTTTCTGCTTGTGTAAATGAAGGAGATGTGTGGGCGCGTTGACTTCAGCAGATTGACTGTACAGCGTGTGTAGGCTGTAGATAATTGAATAAATGATCGTGGAGGGGACACGCATTATTGGAGAATGAAGTGTTAGGGATTTAGGTCATTTGGGGCACCAAACGACAAGTTATTACTATTATGTGGAAAAGGCTGTTTGCGAGTTTGTAGGAATGAGGCTGTTATGTCTTCGCTGTATTCGCACATAATGCAGAGTGCTGCAGAGAAAATAGTTATTGTCCATTATGCGTGAGCACTAGACCTTTCTATTATCTCTATAGTATGAGAGGAATATCGTTTGAGAAAACTTCTTAATGTGTGTACAGTAGACCATAGAATTAGCCTAATGATGTGTAGACAATAACATTTGGCATGAGGGAACCAAGACTGGTGTTGATGACTTCGATGGTTTGTCTTGACGAGAATTAGAAACTGACCTTCTCCCCAAACCTTCGCTCCCCCCCTCCTCCCCCCCCCCCAAAAAAAAAAATAAAGAAGAAGTAATCTTTTTTAATAGTAAACTGGCAACAATGGTACGCCAATTCAAAATATCAATTGATACACTAAATAGAAGACGGATGAAGATAACAAGAAGGAAAGAGGATGTATGACAAATTACTGTCCTGGGCGGAATGTTTTATTTTACGGTCATTTGGTTTGCGTGTTTCGATACATAGATTTTTCTAGTCTCTCGAACTGTCAGGTCGTCGGAAGAAAATGAGGGAAGAAGATAAAGCAAAATATTTCCTGCTGTCAGCTCTGTCAGCGGCTTTTGTAAGCAAGCAAGTCTGGTATGAGCTTTTTGAGGTCCGTATTTTGACGTTTTCTAACCAGCTGGTCTTGCTCTAGACCACACTAGAATCATTCTTTTACTGTTCTATGTAAGTTGATCATGGAGGGAATGTTGTGACGGGTAACCACGACTTCCCAATTCAGTTCCCTCCTCTTGACGGTGGCCAAGATTCTCAGTTACAAATTAGAATGCTCTTCCTACTCTTTCTGAATCTAGATTGGTTTTCTTCGTTGATTGGGTTGGAATAGAATAGATGGTAAGCTTAATAGTGTGCATTTTTTATTGAGCACTCGGAGCTGTGAATGATTAAATAGCTGGGCTAACACGAGCTTACTGTTTAGAAGTAACAAGTGCAGTTGACATGTAAGCAAAGTAAGGTCCATGCAATGGTTGGTCTAGTCAAGATGCTGCAATATATACTACCATTAGAGTTTCCACTTCATCCTATTCCCAAATGTTGCTGTACCGAAGCAGCTTAGCCACTTGGGGGAAAAAGCTGCAAATTAAATTGTTCCCATTGGGTCGTCTTTCCTACAAATGGCGGGCCTTTCCAAAAATCTAATTCACGGCTAGGAGGTCGTAGCCTCCATCCGTCAACGTAAAGAAAGTTTCTCTCTTTCCAACTCTCACTTCCGTCCAAACTCCAGCTCACCCCTCTTCCACAACCCCCCTCCTCCTCCTCCTCCTCCTCATTGTCCCTCTTCCCCAGCCCATCCAACCTCCTTTTACCTCTAGTCCCGTTATTTCACCCTTGAGACCGAGTAATCGTGCAAAAGTATTTGCACACACATAGGGTGCACGCGCACGCGCGTACACACACACACACACCACACACACACACACACACACACAATATAGGTCTGTAACTGGTGTTCCAAGGCCAATCCCTCAACACAGTGCATAGCTTCAAATATTTAGGAGCCATTGTATCAGACAATGGGTCCCGACAGGAAGTCCTCTCCAGGATCGCACCAACAACTGCTGCCATCGCGAGGTTGAAGCCAATTTGAAAAGACAGGACCATCAGTCTACATTCCAAGGCAAGGCTGCTGCGCTCCCTTGTCATCTCAATCTTTCTATATGCTTGCGAAACATGGACCCTCACAGCAGATCTTCAACTAAGAATTCAAAGAATGGAGATGAGGTGCTACAGAAGACTTCTGGGCATTTCCTATACCCAGCACATCACCAGCAACGAAGTCCAACAGACCATCACACAAGCCATTCGACAATACGATGACCTGTTGACAGTGGTGAAGAAACGGAAACTCCGATGGTATGGCCACGTCACCAGATCATTAGGTCTTGCAAAGACTATCCTGCAATGCACAGTGCAAGGAGGTAGACGAAAAGGGAGACCGAAAAAGAGGTGGAAGGACAACATTCGAGAATGGACTGGTTTGATACTGAGCGAAACAATCAGTGTTGCTGAGGACAGGGAAAGATGGTGTACGCTGGTTAAACGATCATCTGTGGTGCTCCTACGGCCTCCGAGTTACGGGATAGGATAGAATAGGATAGGATAGAAACTGGTGTTATTTCTAAAAGAAAAAGAAATAATGAATGGTTAAAAAGCAGCAGGAGGAAAAAAGAAGACGATGATCGAAAAAAAAGAAAACTACATTATAAATAAATTAATAAATAAATTTAATAAATAAATAAATAAATAAACAAATAAAACATAAAATAAAAATAAGAACAATTAGAACACAATCTTTCAAGCTGATGATCAAAATAATTGAGACGGAAAAATCTATTTTGGCGGTGATGTGTTTGAGAATAGCGGGCCAAAACAAAGTTGTGTAAATTGGCCTGAAATTAATTTGTGAAAAATAGAGAAATCAGTGCCGTGTATCTAACTTGCAAGAAAATTAAACCCAAATCATTTGGCTTTGCGGACGATCATGTCGTTGATTTTCTTTCTATTCCTAACCTCGAAGTTACAATAACGAGAAAAGTTAAAGAAACTAGTATCGTAAATCGCCATGATACCACAATTGTAACTCTCTCTCTCTCTCTCTCTCTCTCTCTCTCTCTCTCTCTCTCTCTCTCTCTCTCTCTTTCTCTGTCTCTCTCTGTCTCTCTCTCTCTCTCTCTCTCTCTCTCTCTCTCTCTCTCTCTCTCTCTCTCTTTCTCTTTCTCTGTCTCTCTGTCTCTCTGTGTGTCTCTCTCTGTGTGTCTCTCTCTGTGTGTCTCTCTCTGTGTGTCTCTCTCTGTGTGTCTCTCTTTCTGTCTGTCTGTCTGTCTGTCTCTCTCTCTCTCTCTCTCTCTCTCTCTCTCTCTCTCTCTCTCTCTCTCTCTCTCTCTCTCTCTCTCTCTCTCTCTCTCTCTCTCTCTCGTCCCACCGTCGTAGATCGTGTTATAGCGTTCGCTTGGCACACTGATGACCTCGATTCGATTCTTTTGGTGGCCATTTTTTCACCGTCGATCTTATCAGCATGACTGTTGTGGTGGATCGATGTTGATTTTAAGACTATGTCCCCATCTCACTGGGAATGACTATCTCCGTCTGCAACATCGCCAATCACACGAAGATGTTCTCTCCCTCGTCACTCTACTTTTTCAAAACATTTTTTGAAAATCCCGTCATCTATTTTATTGACTGTTGGCTTTTATTTATTTATTTATGTATTTGTTTTTATTTGCGTATTTAAATCATTACTTTGTTTCTGTACTTATTCAATCGACCCTTTGTATAATCTAGGCTTCGGTCTTGGGAGCAATGCAAGGGAAATAATAGCATCGCTCTCACGATGGAAACGCTTTGCGGTTCTTGCAACGATTGTGTCCCCTACAATATTTGTCTTTAGTATTCTTGAGTATTTTGGGGCGTACTTTGGAATAGTCATTGCTGAATTTCCTGGTTTCACCTATATATAATTATGTGAGCTAGTGTTTATTGTCTCTGGATTCGTCATGTGAAATTGGTTGTGGTGGTGTATGATGATGAGTGGGGAGATCAATCAATCAAATCAATTTATTTCACATTTTTCACCGACATTAAAATAAATGTCTTTCGTTTAGACTCATTCATTTTCTTTAAAGAGTATTTGTTTTTTTGTGTTAAAAAAAATTATTATCAATATTATTTTTGGTCGTAGTCCTTAATTCGTTTTCTTTAAATCTAAATCGTTCATGCTTTCTATCTCCTTGTTGTTGTTTTTTTCTCGTTTTTTTCTTACTTTTTTCTTTTATCGACTCTTTCTTTCTTTCTTTCTCTTTGACAATATTCTGTTGTTCATATATTCTTTCAATCTTATTTCGTTCTATCTTCCTTTCCTTCTCCTTGATAATGTTCTTTTCTTCTTTTTCTTTTAATTCCTTCCTTTTATTCATTCTCTTTCTTTCTTTTCTTTTCTTTCTTTCTTTCTTTCTTTCTTTCTTTCTTTCTTCCTTTCTTTCTTTCTTTCTTTCTTTCATGTGTACTTATTTTGTTTCTATCTGTTCTTTCTATCTTTATTTTCTTTCTTTATATCTATTTTTTTTAATTTCTTTCTTTTTTCCCTTCTTACTTTCCTTCTCTTATTTCTGTTGAGCAAAGAGAGTTGGCGAAGGATACAAAATAAAGGCTAGCACTGAGGTCAATGAAATTGTTGTAGCCCCGGATTGTTGTGTTAGCACTAAAAGCTATTATTCTTGCCTCCACAATCTAGTTTGCCGTTAGGCTGCACCCAACGGTCGTAAATTGCGAGCTATCTCCCTGCACACTCAAGGGTGCGCGCACGCACAAACACACACACACACACACGCACACACACACACACACACACACACCAAAAACATTTTTTTAAATTAACTTTTAATCACCCTTTTGATTAAACACTCATTCCTCACTGTTAGGATTGAGACGCGCACGATAGATCCGATCATTTATATATCCTTATAAACTATGGTTTCTGGGCACCTTAAATATAAATATATATATATATATATATATATATATATATATATATATATATATATATATATATATATATATATATATATATATATATATATATATATATATATATATATATATATATAAGTAATGCACTGTCTGCTTGTGTATAGATGATCTTTGTAATGATTTTCGGAAAGATCCTGTATGCAGTTGTTGATGTTTGCTGAATAAAGTTGGAACACTTTATAAGACGACATCTGCATTGTTGCTGAGTGAACAGGCTGCGTGGATAAACCAATTCGAGTTTGTTACGTTTGAGACGTGCGCGATAGATCTGATCGTTTTATTTTGCAAAGCATGCAATAATAGCCTGTATTTACCTTTGATTTGATTTTGCGTTGTTGTTAGAAGAAGCATTGTATAACGTTGGTAATATTTGTTGGTCAATATTATTTGAGAATTTTCTAGGGTTGGTTGTTTATTATCGATCGAAGTTTCTCGATGGGTGTAGTAACAGCTGTGAGATTCTTTTAGCCTAAATATGGTTGTATGACGTAAGACAGTGATGACGAAGTTTATTCTGATTAGTTATAATTGTGTCTTGCCCGAATGTTCTTTCTTTCTCTGGAATATAGAGAGACTATATAAGTGCCGCACTGTTTCAATTTTACTAAAAAAAGATATATACAAAAATATATTTTAAAAAAGAGAGGGGAAAAAAGCGATTGTATGCAGTTGTTGATGTTCGCTGAATAAAGTTGGAAAATTTCATACGACGACTCCTGTCTTGTTGCTGAGTGAACAGGTTGCGTGGATAAACGAATCTGAGTTACACCTATCAGGATTCAAACATCGGGGCTGAATCAACTACTGATAAAAAACAACAACGAGTGTAACAGAGTTACAATCATATATCAAGAGTCGGTGCTGAATCAACAATTGATAAATACCGTGTAACAATCACTCAACCATGTGGTGTGAAATGGCATGTCGCTATTAGAAGACGATAGGAACTCGAATTTGTATATTTGGAAAATGTGTTAAGATTGACTGCATCCTTGTTCCATTATTGAAGGGAGGGAAAATTCCGGACGGAGTACCCGGAGAAAAAAACCATTGGTGACTTAAAACGTGTTCGTACCTAAGTCACTTAAGTTGGCCTATCTCCCCCCTCCCCCCCCCCCCCCCTACAGAGTTCGAACCCAAAATCCTTCGGCATTGGAAACCATCGCCCACAAGGCCACCCCATCATCCGAAACGCGCAGGCTTTTACTACTAATAGGATATACGTTTTGCGCTAACAATAACACTGCACTAACCTCTTTGTTACATCACACTGCGAGAGATGCAGAAGGAAAATTGACCACTAAATAATTCACTCTACAGAGACGGGCGCTTGAGACAGCAAAGAAGAAGGCATAAGCCCATCCAGAACTACGATATACTGCAGAGTTGCCTCATTGATAGACCTATTAATTTTGTCTAGCAGCTAAAGTCCTTAAGTCTCAGAGGGTTTGGACAACACACGATCATTATTTGTCCACAAAAAGTGTCATGTCAAAGGATTGTTTAGAAATCGGAAGCATTAGGACAAAAAATAAATAATAATATATCTGTTTACGTCAACATATGAAAAGAATAGGGTCGGTAGGTCAGCTTTTTAAAGAACAAATATTTTCTACCTTGGGTGCGATTTTTTGTGTGGCTTTCTTCAATATTTTTTTCTAGACGATCCCAAAAATAAGTTTAGGGTCGGGCCAAAAAATTAGGGTCGGTCGGAATACCGTAAACAGATATTTTTTCGGGGGCGGGGGAGGGTGGGGGGGGGGCAGGAGTATGGAGAGGGAGGAGGAGGCGGAGGGGTTTAGATTTATCTCTTTTTCAAACTCTGGATATACTCAAAGGAGTGGTTTGAGAGGGAAGGACAAAAAACAATAGCAAGAGCGAGAGAGAGAGAGAGAGAGAGAGAGAGTGGTGGGGGTTGGGGGTATAAATATTGAAATAACGTGTGTGTGTGTGTGTGTGTGTGGGTGTGTGTATATATATATATATATATATATATATATATATATATATATATATATATATATATATATATATATATATATATATATATATATATATATATATATATATATATATATATATATATATATATATATATATATAACGTATGTATAGAGAGAAAGAGAAAGGGAGAGAGAGAGGGGTGTGGGTTTGTGAGTGTGTGTGTGTGTGTGTGCGTGTGTGTGTATGTGTGCGTGTGTGTGTGGTGTGTATGTGTGTGTGTTATTCATTGCTTACAGGGTCCAGCGGATTGCAAAGAGCCGAATCGGGACCACAAAATCAAGACCACAACTTCGCTGAAAGAGGACTCACCCCTAATTCGCATAAAAGATCTGCCGAAACAACTCAGTGGTAACACTGAAGGCAATCCACCAGCCTGTCACTTTACAATAAAGACATCCCACGCAGTGTCGCTGAGGCTATATTCTAATGTATCGAACCCCCTTTTACAAAAACAAAATAGAATACAAACATTATACAAATATCAACAATATAAAATGCCTACATTGCAAAATAAAAAAAAATATCATAGGAAGCACCAGTTACCATTTGGCAGAAAGCGTCCAATATTCCCAAGCTGATCCAATAGACCTCACACACAAATGAAGAGTTTTGTCCCGAAAGAGTTTTCAAGAAAAAGGTAGGTGACTGGTCTAAGGAAGAAGAAGAAAGTATAGTAGATTGTTAGAACAGAGCAGGAATGAGAAAGAACAAAGGAGAAAGACAGCGACAGTGGGAATTTAAAGCACTAAATTTCCAGAAAGTCGGGATACTATTTATAAGCTAACTGAAACTCCCGGCACCCCCAAGGGAGAGTGTGTGTGTGTGTGTGAGAGTATGTGTGTGTCCTGGATGTTTTGGCTTATTAACTTGTATGACTTATGTCCAAAATGTGTTACAACTCTTTTCTATATGCATTTTCACCTAGTATGAAAATGTGTGCATAGTGCCATCTACTATGTTGCAAAACATTTTTTTTCGGGGGGGGGGGGGGAGGGGGTAGATGGGAAGGAGTGGGCGTGTGCATCTCCAATTAGCCTATAACACCCTACTCTAATTCCTTTATTGTCACTGGAGCACTCTGTGGTATCAATAATACAATGCAATGCAATGCAATATACAAATATCCTATCCCGTAACTCGAAAGTCGTTGCATCTTTCTCTGTCCTCAGCAACCACCATGGCTTCGCTCAATGTCAAGCCAGTCCATTCTCGAATGTTGTCCTCCCACCTCTTTTTCTGTCTACTTCTTCTTCTGCGTCCTTGCACCGTACCTTGAAGGATGGTCTTTGCAAGGCCTGATGTTCTGGTGACGTGGCCATACCATCGGAGTTTCCGTTTCTTCACCACTGTGAGCATGTCATCGTGGAAATGCCTAGAAATCTTCTAGATACAACTATACCATATAGTATTTATGCCCAAGATTTAGACCCGTATAGTAGGCATCCGTCGGTTTCGGGAGACTATGGAGTTGAGCATCTAGGTGTTGTTTCGGAACATCGTCGGGCGTGATAGGACAGGCCGATGCGGGAGTGGCAATTCTTCTCACACTGCGTGCAGGTGAACTTAACTTTTCTTTTGATACTGGCCTTGCTGTCTAGCTGCTCGACCTTTTCTGTGTAGCCTCTACTTGGGCTCAAACTCCTGAGTAATCATTAATTCTTCGAAGTAGAACGGCCTTCCAGGCTGGGCTGTCTAATTAGGAAAACTTCAGCTTTTAAAGTATTGAGGTCGCTTTCCCAGAGCTAGTTTTTCTTAGAGAAAGTCTATTGAAATTCTGCTGTAGTTTCCAGGTGTTGCTAGAGGTCGCTTTCCCAGTTCTAATTCTCCTTAAAAATTTAAAATTTAGAGTAGAATTCTGCCATCTTCCAACTGGAAGTCAACCAACCACTGCAATGCGTCTAGATTTATAATCACAAATACAAGAAAAGTGACAAGATCGGTTACTCGCCCCTTCCCCCACCTCCCACTATCACCCACACCTATTGTATGCATTCGTCTGTGTACATGTACAACCCCATGATCGTATTCTTTGCTTTTACCCTACCTATAAAATCATAATCTAATTGACATTAGGCCGTTTGTATTTAGTGTTCAAAATCAAGTCCCGCGGCATTCTCTCCTTCTCTAGCTCGCTTTCGCACAGAGAGAGAAAGAAAGAGACAGACAGATAAAAGGAAAAACAAAAACAGACAGATAGAGAGAGGGAGGAACAGAGACAGACGGAGGAAAACAGTGTTACAGACATACAGAGGACTGATGAAGCCAAACTTTTAAACAGAACGAACAAGAACATGTTGGCACCAAGAAAGACCAATAACTAGAGAAGCAATTAGAACGACAGACATTTGGACAATGGTCCCAACAGAATTGGACAGTAATCTGTTCAAAGGCTAACTCCCTTTGGACGCAGCCCAAATGACATCTAGACTTAATGGGCTAAAACATTCAAGCAAGGATGTGGACAAAGAGACGCAGAGAGAGAGAGAGAGAGAGAGAGAGAGAGAGAGAGAGAGAGAGAGAGAGAGAGAGAGAGAGAGGGGGGGGGGGAGGGGGGGAGGGAGAGAAAGAGAGAAAGAGAGAGAGAGTCTCTTTCTATCTCTCTCTCTCTTTCTCTCTCTCTCTCTCTCTCTCTCTCTCTCTCTCTCTCTCTCTCAGTACAAAAGCTTTAAGTGCTCGATGCTCAACAAGATTTTTGTTTTGGTGGAGGAGGGGTGGGTGGGTGTTGGTGTGTCTCTGTTGTTTAAACTTTGATGAAGCCTTTAAACCATTAACGCATCTAACTGTCAACTTTCGTAAGAAAACTAAAATAACTACTCTATAATACTTTAATGGCATAATACGCATTTTGCTTTGATGGAAAAAGTGTATTATATGTGCTTTTTTAGGTTTCAAAAAGTTACGTGCTGGAACGAAAGCCAATAACTATTGTCTACCATGCAAAGTACTATTGAAAGTGCCAAGAGTTCTTATAGAGGCAGACAGTCTTGCTTCGATTACATCCATAATAAGGCATTTAATCTCGTGTTTCAACGTCACGGGTTCGGTTCCGTACAGATAATCTGACCATTGAACTAACTGTGAGTGTTGGTCGAGTTAGTCTACCGCTTATTTCGGCGCATAAGCTGGAATTGTCGTTTGAAATGTATTATCTGTTATTTTGTATTTCTCTTGCCACACATTTTATTTCTCGGATAACTGCACGATCATTCCATCGCAAAAACTTTAAATATCATGACGCTCATTTCCTAGACGGGTGAAAGTCCGCTAAACAGATACATCCAGCAGGTTTTCTTCTCCGTTCTTTCAGGCGTTCTTTCTCCGCCATCCTCCTTAGCCAAGGGTCCAAGGGCTGGAAAAACGCTATATAAAAACATGTAAATTGGTTCTTAAATAAATAACTACCAATGTCATATGTTTTAACACTTTGGTTTGGTTTAAAATACCATTCACCCTTGTATTTGTGCATGCATGTGGTAGGGAACCAAGTCTTTCTGGACTCGAATGTGCTAATCAGAACGATAAGTCTGGATGATAGAGCGGTAGATAATCCATCGATGACCGTATACTGAGTGTGAAGGATCTGTTAAGAATAGTCTGAAAAAACTGTGATTCAGACTGGCGTGCTTTGATGCGTGGTGCAGTCCTTAAGGCATTGTTCTAGCCAACAAGTAGTTGTTCCATTTCAAAACTTGTTGAAAACAAAGTCATGGTTTTGAGGTCCAGACTTCTTGTTATCTCGAGTCTGTGAATCGTAGCGCAGCGATCTGCAATACTCTTGTTTATCGATTCCTCTGTTAGCGAGAGAGATGTAATTAGACTTCGAGGAGCCGGCTTTGATGCGCATTATAAAGTAATGCATCACGGTATCGCGAGTTGGTTGAAGTCAATTCCTCATCTATCATTTTGGGCGAGTTAGTGACTACAGCAGCCCGCATTTTTTTCCATTTTCCGCACGTTTTTCTCGATTCTCATATAGCGATTTATATGTATAATTAGATATCATATATAGTAATGTAAACAGATGACACAGCAAATATTATATTGAATATAGTTCAACATTATTTCAACTTGCCTCCCTTGGCTTGTTTTAATACTTGCTCCTTTAATGGCTGCTGTACGGTGCTAGCCATTTGGAGAGAATGTATTAAAATGTTTTAAAAATAAATATTATATTTATTTTATCCTTACAATTGTGTCTGTCTTTTTGGTCCATCTGCTTCTTCTTCCCCACTCCTCCCCTCCTTCCTTTTCATCTTCTTCCCTCTTCCCTCTTCTTTATAAACACCGGTCTTGACTAGTTTTAGGATTATTTCTTTTCCTATAACTAATTGGTCAATATAGTAATTTGATTCGTAGTATTTATTCCATGTCTGAAAGATAACATACTAATGATTGACATATGATTCATCTGACTTCCTCTCGTTGTGTGATGTTACGTAAGACAATATCGATAAGGATAAATTCCTGTTTAGCCCTTCGAAATCGTTCTCGCGTTTTGTTCTCATCATTATGGCTACTCATCCAGATTATCAAAGACTTTATAAAATAAGTTTTCAAACGTTTTGTATTTCCAGACCTATCTGAAAAACACTTTATTATTTGGGGGAATCAGAACGAGCCATGTGTCGGTTTGTCTGTCCGTCTGTCTGTCCGTCGGTCCATTGGAAGCCATATCTCAAGATCCACTAAACGGATTTTAACCAAATTTCATAGAATACAGAATACAAAATTTATTCAGCCAAATGACAACATACATTGCATATGAAAAATGCTCCAGTGTTGGTAAATAATCACACACACACACACACACTCCACATTACACCTTTTAAGACTTCAATTAAAAGATCTTGCATACACAGTTGCAGCGCAATCGCAGTGGACATTTCAAGTATCAAAAATGGAAATGTGTATATAATATATCACAGACAAGCTTTGAAAAAATCTAATACACAAACACACACACTCTTACTCTCTCTCTCTCTCTCACACGCACATGCCCACACACACACACATACTGAAAGGTAAATCATAGGAAAATTATCTAGGTTGGTGACCTGCATCCCATGCTATCATATTTGCTCTACCGGAAAGGTTAAGGTCATTGGGATTATTATGTTGCTAAACGTGTTTTGCTCAAGATAACAAAAACAGTTGAACCGATTTTGTTCAGATTTGGTACACAGGTACTTAAGATCATGTGCCATCGTTCAGTAGCAGTCCGGTAGTAGGTCTGAATGTAACTTTTTTATTTGGTTAAAAACACACGTTTTGTGCATTATCTCAAGAATAACTGAACCGAAAGAGATCATGTTTACCTTGTAGAAACTTTAACTACTACTAAGCATGTGAGGTGATTTATTTTTGTACTTTTTCAAAGGTCAATTTCATTGTGCTTCACCATTTCATAAAATCGATTTGCGCTGTATCTAAAATTTGCCTCAGCCGATTTTGTTAATTTTTCGTTTGTAAAAGAATGGTTCTGATCGGAGCCGGCCTATCATTCCGACTTTTTCTTAAAACCGAGTCACAAAACTGCCAAGAAAAAATGAACACTTTTAAAAAATCATTGGGTATTTGGGTATTTGTATAGCGCACATATTTCGCCGTTCTTGGCGACTCCAGGCGCTGGCCGATACAGGATCTAACTCAAGCCGTCCGAGGCGCCAACTTGCAGCCTTTGGGCGCATCGTAATAACGCTCTAGACAACTGAGCACAATTCTGGGCAGCCAGGGATGGGGGAGAAGGACCTAAGTGCATGCTGGGTGTGTTCTTGTCACCGGCACTTACCCGTCTAGGATATGAGCGTCAGGATCTTTAAAGTCCGTTATGATGGAGTGTATGTGACACAGACTAGACCTCGGTTTATTATCTCATCCGAAGGAGTAGGAAACGGGAGTAAAGTGTCTTTCCCATGGACACAACACAATGCCCCGGCCTGGGCTCGAACCCGGGATCTAAAGGTCCCGGGTTCGAGCCCAGGCCGGGGCATTGTGTTGTGTCCTTGGGAAAGACACTTTACTCCCAAGTTTGTTTCCCTCCTTGAATTAATTTTTTTCAATATTGTTTTGAATTTCTTTAGGATAAATTTTGCAGCACGATCAGCCCAATCATTTTATAAAAATCAACACTGTGACGGAATCCAGCAAAAGGTCACTTCTGTTCCACTAATTATCAAACCATGAATAACGTTCTTAATCTAAAAGAAGAAACTTGTCTAAATGAAATGAATTGTTGTTACATATGGCACTTAAGTCTAAAGACATAAAACAAGCACCAACAGCAGCTCCAAGCGCTGACGCAAAACGGATTCTAATTCCAGCCGCCCAAAGAGGCCAAACGCATGGAGTAGTTAGTCTCTTCTGATGAAACAGGACTGCTGTAACGCCTCACACGTTACACACACTTCTGGCATGCACACAAAAAGTCACATTCATCACTCAGACATGTGAGGTAAAGGCAAGGAGATCGCTATTAGAAGACGTAAAGGAAATCAGTTTTGTGTTTTTGAAATTGCATCCTGCAATTAGTATGGCCTCAATGGACTGACAACCTGAGGCTTTCTTATTGACGGATCTGTCGTTTGTTGCGTCCTCTATTTATATCACCGAAGTAATTATACTTATTTGTGTATATGTGTGTACATGTACTGAACTAACCTCTTGATACTCCGTATGTGACGACTTAAAACTTCTTGCCTCCTTTTGACGGAGCAGGCTTTTGTGTGCTAAAACCCATTACCGATAAAGACAACTTTGGCTGGCTGTCACTCGAGGAATGAAAAATAGGCTAATTGTCTTTTATGACAGCTCGTATCCTTTCTTGGGATGGAAGGCAGATTGTAATATTTCTAGATATTCTACAGATACCGAGTTATTGTATTGTCTAAATAACTTTCTTCTATATCCAGGCCACCGAAGGTTTTCTCCCGGTACTCCGGTTTCCTCCCTCCCTTCAATAATGGTACTGTATGCAGTCAATCTAAATGTTAAATAAAGAGGCGATTGGTATTTTTCCCGTCTTCTAATAGCGATCTCCCTACCTTTACACCGCATGTTTGAATGATAGATGTGTGTTTATTGTTGGTGTAAGAGTGGGTAAACAGATTTGAGCGTGTATGTTGGTACAGATCGCCGCGCTTTGAGCCTGATTGGTGACTTGGGGAAGAGCGTGTCTATGGCTTCCAGTATTAGTATTATTATATTATTGCATTGGGTCGTCGCTTACATTTTCTTGAATCTTCAGTCGATGAGTATGTGCTCCTTCCGCCGGAAGCTTTAGACCTTATAATCCTTTCCACGGCAGTAACTGCACCCTGAGCATATCTTTACGACAGAGGGGTGATGCGCTCTACAAGTTTACGTTGGACTGGATGGACTGAACGTTCTTCAGCCAACTATGAGAAGATGATTCGAAAGTGGTTGACAAAGAGAAGAATATAGTTGGCTGATTATAATTTATAACCGTCTTTTTTCACCAAGATGATAAAGACCACACACACACACACCCATTCAAACACACGCATTTACACAGACACACATGTACACACACAAACGCATACACACTATCTCCATCTCTCTCACATACATTCAAGCATAATTTATAACCGCATTAAAACATAAGTAACAATGTCAGTTAAATAAAACGAGCCATTGGAGAATTGATTAAAGCTTTTGCCAATCCAACATTTAAAACATTCATTATTAATGTTTTTTTAAACTGATGTTATAATGTTAATTTCAGTGGGCAAAATGGGATGAATGTGAATACAATCAAATAATTTACGTTTTGGAGTTGGAGGTTCACCACAAATGCGCTTCAAATTTTTACAATATTTGGTTTTCATCGAATTTACTAATATTTTGTTTGCCATAAATAAAACTGATCTGGGAATTCCACGAAGATTTTTATAAATTGTATTGAACTGAAGTTTCTTTACATTATTTTTTTTTCAATATTGTTTTGAATTTCTTTAGGATAAATTTTGCAGCACGATCAGCCCAATCATTTTATAAAAATCAACACTGTGACGGAATCCAGCAAAAGGTCACTTCTGTTCCACTAATTATCAAACCATGAATAACGTTCTTAATCTAAAAGAATATCTCTTTTCGTTCACCGTTAATATTAGATTTTCAGTGGCGCAGTGGATAAGTCACCGGTTTCCTATGCCGAAGGTCGCGGGTTCGATTCCCGCAAGGGGCGAACGTATGTGACTTAGGTACGAGACTATTGAGGTCACCGAGGGTTTTCTCCGGGCACAGGATGCAGTCAATATCAAAAATTTCAAATATAAAAATTCGATTTTCTTTCCGTCTTCTAATAGCGATCTCCCTGCCTTTACACCTTTGCGATGGTGACTTTAAATCATAGCTAAACTGTTTTCATCGGGTTAAATTCTACAGCCTAGCCTCGATTCGTGTATATATGTATAGGACCAATGCAGTTGTCGCAAGCCCACCCCTACCCACCTCCTCTCACCTCTGTCCCCAAAATAATTATTAAATTAATTAACTAATTGTTTAATTAATTTTAAAAATAAAAAATAATAATAAATTTAACAAAAAATAATAAAAATAATAATAATAAATAAATAAATAAATAAATAAATAATAATAATAATAATAATAATAATAATAATTATTATTAGTAGTAGTAGTAGTATTAGTATTATTATAATTATTCTTCTTATTATTAGTATTTTATTATTATTATTATTATTATTATTATTATTATTAGTATTATTATTAGTATTATTATTATTATTATTATTATTATTATTATTATTATTATTATTATTATTATTATTATTAATGATTTCAGACGAAACCCATGTCTGCGTTTTGTAACACGAACTTAATCTTCCGGGACAGATTCTAAGACCTCGATTCGTGTATAAAGGACCCATGCAAATCTACTTACGATTTCAGACGAAATCCATGTTTGCGTGTCGTTGGGTGCTTTTGCGATTGTAACACGTACCAGATCGGCAGATGTCGCATAAATAAATAGATGAAGTTAAATAGTCTTTCTGGGATTCATCTACTTTAGACAAAACAAGGTTACCGTATTTATTTTTAAAGAAGAAGAAGAAGAAGAAGAAGAAGAAGAAGAAGAAGAAGAAGAAGAAGAAGAAGAAGAAGAAGAAACACCCTCAATTTCTCATTGTTTCAGACATTAAAGGCAATTATTTCGACAAACCTCCTGGTAATATGACATGTACCCAGCTATATAACTTTTAATACGCACTTGCACCCCAATGTTTACGTCTACAAAACGAATAACGTAATATGACATGTGCTTTAGAAACACGAGCACATAATTATAAAGTGTAAAGCTGTAACGAAATCAACAATAAGCAATGATAAAATAATATAATAATGAAATATTGATATTTCAGTACCACTGACGGTAATCTGGTTAATACAAATTGATACGCAATCACCACAAAATAATAAAATAAAATAATTGAATATGAAGATAATAAAAATATAAACCCATTTTTAAAACAACCGAAGTATAAATCGTCCAATTACTTCCTTGTATAGTAACTTTGAAACTATTTATCCTCAAAGTCTTTGTTCCCTATTTCTTCTTTTTTTCCCGTGATTAGTTTTGGCTGCTCAACAGGAGTGTCACCCGTTGAGGTGCCGGGGCTTTCAGTATAAATAGTATGCCCGCTTTCTGGAAATTAAGTGCTTTAAATTCCCACTGTCGTTGTCTTTCTCATTTGTCCTTTCTCATTTCTGCTCTGTTCTATCAATCTGCTATACAATCTTCTTCTTCGCTAGACCAGTCACCTACCTTTTTTCTTGAAAACTCTTCCGGGACAAGATTCCTTTTTGTGTGTGAGGTCTGTTGGATCAGCTTGGGAATATTGGACGCTTTCTGCCAGGTGGTCACTAGGGCTTTCTATGATGTTATTATTTAGCAATGTAGGCATTTTATATGTATGTGTTTTGTTGATAATTTATAATGATGTTTGTATTCTATTTTGTTTTTGTAAACGGGGGTTCGATAAATTAGAGTATAGCCTCAGCGTCCCCTGCGTGGGGTGTCTTTATTATAAGGTGACTGGCTGGTGGAGAGCATTCAGTTTTACCACTAGGGTTGTTTCAGCAGATCCTTTATGCGGATCGGGGGTTGTCCGGTCCTGATTTGGCAGGTAAGAGTCCGCTGGACCTAAAGCAATAATCATGTAATATAATGTAACCAGAAGTAGAAGCGGCAATACCCATCTCTGTCCACGTTGTTGTCCTCTGCCGCTGTTTTCTCCATTCAGCACTTTCTGAAACTGGCTCTCTTCCAGTTCCTTTCATTTCCATCCTTCCTCCTCTCACCCTCATCCCATCCCATCCCATCCTATCCTGTCCGTCTCTGTGGCAAGCTTTAGCTGCAAAGTAATCAATAAATAAGGGGTAGTTTGCTTATCAGGTGACGTACGTGTCACTCAACGTAATCAAGCAGCAATGGAGACAAGTCTAAGGTGAAATGTTACTGTTATTTTTGGCCCAATGGACGAAATTTTTATCTCCTCCCCCATCCCCTGTTCCAAATCCCCTCGTCCAAACACCCGTATCCCTTCATTTATCCCAACTTTTTCGCAAGCTGCTGACGTATGTGCGAATTTACATCCTTATATAACACAACACACACACATCACTTCTCTCTCTCTCTCTCTCTCTCTCTCTCTCTCTCTCTCTCTCTCTCTCTCTCTCTCTCTCTCTTGTTAAATTTTCTCTCTCTTTCTCTCTCCAATTCCATCCATCACTTCTTTTCCAGTCTCATACCTTTTTCCCGAATCCTGTACAGTCATGTACATGTATATTAACCATTCCTGTGCCGAGCTTCCAGAGAGGACGGGGTACACCCCGTCCGCAATCGCCCAGGATTGTGGCCAGTTGTCTGGGGAAAAAGACGATGCGCCTAAGGCACCAAAAGCGCGCTCAACCTTGAGCGGCTTGAGTTAGATTATGTGTCTTTCAGCGCCTTGAGCAGATCTTGAGATGGAAAAACGCAATATAAGAACGATACAATTAAAATAAAACAGTGTAAACGCTGCTGTGAGAATATTGTTGTCGTTGTTGTTGTTGTTGTTGTCCTTAATTGTGTTGTTTGCTGCTGCTGTTACAATGTTTTTTTTCTTGTTGTTGTCGTTGTTGTTGTTGTTGTTTATCGTGTCTTCTGGTTGCTGCTGTCGTCGTCCTCGCTGTCATTTTACTATTCAAACGTGTCGCGTGCCAGCGTGACCTCGGCCATTCCCAAGAGAGATGTACAAATTGGACGGCTAGACAAGTAACAGCTTGTGGAAGATGTACTCTACACTCTGTGCTTACAGATTTTGACTAAAATTGTAGTCTATATTGGGTTCTGGACCAGGTGTGTGTGTGTGTGTGGGTGTGTGTGTGTGTGTGTGTGTGCGGGGAGAGTGGGGATGGGGGTGTGGAGTTGAGTGCGTGTATGCATGGTGAAGTCTGTGGAGGAGAGAGAAGGCGTGCACGTGCACGTTGTGTGCGTTAATACGATCAAAATTCTAATTATTTATGTGTTTGCGTGTGCGTGCCCGTGTGGGTGACGTTGGTGTGAACGTGTGTGTGTGTGTGTGTGTTGTGTGTGTGTGTGTGTGCTCTTTAATTCAACGTCTTTTCAACCAAGTGATTTTAGACTTGGTAAGGGAGGAAGAAGGGGGAGAACATTGAGTAATTAGGGAAGAGCGACAATGGGGAAAGAAAGGTAGAGGGAGGGGAGAGAGGGGGGAACTTCAACAAAATTAACAAAACTAAACTATTAATCAAATGTTTACACTAATGTTAACTTATGCAAAGGTTGTCCGTTAATGCTATAAAGTCATCCTTGCGGAATGATCTTAAGTATATCCCATATTAAATGACTGTTCTGATTTTGTCTTTCATAGAAAAGTCCAAGGACTCTAACTATTGATCTAAATATAATATTGTTCTGATTCTGTCTTTTTCCAAACCAAACCAAAAAAATAAACGTAGAACAGGACTGTGCATCAGGACTTGTGTAACTGTTATTCTATACTCAATATTTTTTTCTCCTGAATATTCCGAATATTGTGTGAAATATATTGTGAGATTACATTGTAGTCAAGCATTGCAGTATTGTGTCCTCTTAGAGTTCAAAGCAAAACGTTATGCTTAATCGGTAAAGCCCCGGTCAGACCTACCGATTCTCATAAGACTGTAACAAGAGGCCAGTTTTACACAGCACATTTTAAGCTTTTGCCTTGTTTAGTCAGTTGTAACACTAAGGTTAATGTTACGCTAGAGAAGACGACAGAAGTTACTGATGTGTGCAACACTCTGCTATACGGACGGTAGCGCAGTAGGCCATGACGTCATCGCAGCTTACGTTATAGCAGAGTCCGGCCAATCGGGACAGAGAGAGATTAGGTGACCAGTTCTACCTGGTTAGGCAGAGGCTAGGTAGAGAGTCATTTTGCATTTAAACTGCCTAGCGTACACAGCTACGCTCTAGAGAATCTCTCCATCTAAGACTAGGATAGCAGGACTTGTTGAAAACTCTATTCAATCAAGTTAGCCACGGCCTGACATTGTCAAAAGGTAAATGAACATACTTTTGTTTCATCGTGATGTGTTGATATTATTGTTGAATTATGTTTGTGAAATTTGCTATGCTTAGACTTGAATTGTTAGTCCAACGTTGCGTGGCCACGTGGCGAACACCACCGGATTCGACGCCATGTTGTATACCCTACGGACCCATTGTTGTTTAACCTATATGTATGCTTGCAGACCAGTGGCTGAACCAGAGAATGTGTATCATATTTAATTATTTCTCTATGTGGATAGTTAGCCATTATTTATATTTATATATGTACAGGAAATTAGAGTGGAGATTCCAGTGGACCATGGACTTTGCAGAATGTTCGTCGCTTATATATAGAGATGTGGAGCTAATCACTGAGGGCTACTTCGGCCTTCAGTGAGACGCTCTGCACACACCTACATGTAGTGTACAGGGTTGTGCAGAATTTCGTCTCATATGTTACAGACATCGTATCGTGAGCCCAACCAGGTGAAAAACAAGAACATGTCTTCCCTGAACGTTGGCCTGCCGAGGCATCTCAAGCAATGCACGATGAGAGCCCACCAGTCTAGAAACAAGGAGAAGAATCTACAACAACACAGCTTATCAAGGAAGCAACCACAACACAGCTCTTCGAACATTCTGTTAAGTGCATATCGACGCAGTGCACAAAACCTGTATCAAAGGACCACAGTAGTCCACTCTTCCAGAACTCTGACCCTATGGCCAGAAAGCACGCAGTGCCCGATGATGCTACAGTAGCTGCCTAGAACTATCAAGAAGCGAACCATTCGAATTGACATTTGAACTTTTAAGTTAGTATCGTACTTAGCAGATTGTGTATAGAGTAGAGGAAATAAATGTGTGATATTTACTGTTAACAATTGGCTGGACTACCTATGTTTTATAGCCGTGTGAAAGCTAGTGTGACAGTGATCTTTTACCATTTTTCTTTCTATCTCTGTACCCCAGCCTAAACACAGACCGAGCTAAACATATAAATGTATTAAGTTAAGTCACAGGGAGATTTACTAGCGATCCCCATCGACAATAGACGAGTGGGTAATAGCATTTTATTGTGCAGAGCCCAGCAACAATAGACCCACCGTCACAAAGATCTACCCGGTTACAGGCTGCAATAATTTGTACAACAACCTTACGATACAATCTCAAGCGAATCCATCGTAGAATCAAAGGATAGAACATGTTCTAATTCCTGCGATGAAATCATAAGTCCGGACCAATCAGAACGTGCTGTGTGGTCCTTGACATTGCAATTGAAGAAAATGGCCGACACCACAAACGTTGTCATCGGATCAAAGAGCAGAATAAGCGCCGAGTGTCTCTCTCCTTCTGATCCATGACCCTACATCCCATCGACAGAAGTGTCCGCCTCATCTGCTACTAAAACTGCTAAATATGGCAAACAATCTCACTCTCCGAACTGCTCGAAATAGAGCTGTTGACATAAGCTTTTTACAACATGTAGCGTGCGTAGCAACAAGGGGATTTATGTCCGCGGACACCGAAGCATATAAAGGGCAAAGGAGAGCATCTACAGGAACAAAGAAAAAGGCCTGTGTGTGCGTGTGTGTGTGTGTGTGCATGTGTGTGTGTAAGGGAGAGAGGGTGGTAAAAAAATGTATTGTGCTAAATGCATTCGGAAATAGACCAGATCTACGTCTTTAGGGCTTTTTAACGTGGCGGCTTGGCTGTTTATTTGCCCCAATAAACATGTAAACCTATTTCGAAATATTTACACCAGCCTTCAGTTTGATTCGATGTACGGTTAGACCTGTCAAACATCAAGGCGATTGCGGTTGCGGTTGCGGTTCATAACGTTATTAGGAGCGTCATCCTGCAGTAAATGTGTGTCTGGGTGGCGTGGGTTCAATGGTGGTGTTTTTGCTCCACGAAGTTCATGCTGAAAGCGCAGTTTGTTCCTGAGTGGTGCATGCTGGTTCTTTGTCTCAGTGGCCGAGGACGTAGAAACTGCTTTTATGTAGATGGAAAGTTCACTATCAAATTTTTGTGGTGGCATATTGCTAGAATTTATTGATTCCATTTTATGTCAATGTCAAGGATAAAGTGCTTGCCTTTAGAAGTTCCCTTTTGGCAAGAATTTCCATCTTTTTTTGTTGTTGTTAAGCAGTGACGTTGTTGCCGTGATAACTGCAAGTAACAATAAGTGAAATTTTGTGTACTTTATCTGTATGATCGCGATAACGGAATGAAATTCACTTTCCTGTTTCTTACTGTCACATCAAAGTGCGTCCCACCCGGAAGATAAAAATTCTGGAAGTTAGCGTGTCACTTTCTGTCTTGAATGTGGCTCTTATCATCTCATCCTGCCCTTCCTCCTCCTCCTCCTCCGCCTCCTCCTCCTTTTTCTTCTTCTTCTCTCCTTCTTCTACTTCTTGGACTTTGTTTCCATCTGAATATATATATCTTCGTGAACTCTGATGAGGCGAGGTGCGAGTTGTTTTATAGTGACCGACTTATATCATTATATAGAGCCTCCCTCCTTATTTTTGGGATGCGGTGACTGCTTGCTTTTACATAAGAATGTGTGGTAATGTCCAACCATTATGAGTAAAATCCCGCTTTGGTAAATTTTCTAGTGTGAACCAGAGTGACCCAGTCGGCACAGGGCCTATAGGCTAAGCCTGTGTTCTAGAGTTCACGAATTTTGTTCCAGTCGTCCCCCGAACAGTAAATTCACTGGCCATAAGATGGCAGGGTTCCGTCCCCAACACTAAACTTTGAAAACTTGCAGGGCACCTCTCTGCTTTAAAAGATTGTTCTTAATGTCTAGTCGCGTTTACAAGCTCATAGAGCTTCTCTAGGAGCGGGTTCAAGGTCAAGTATGTCCAACCCGCATTTAAATAATAATTTCGCCCTGAACCACTACACCTGGTGTCTGGTCTTTTTCCCTGTACATAGCAAGAGACGTATTATATATAGTAAGCTCTACGTGTCTGGTTTAAAGTACGTTTGAGGAAGAAAAAAAAGGAATAATTTCTAAATAGTTAACCGCAGACTCACACTCACTCTTTATTTTTGGTTGTGGGGTTCCTACATACATATGCGTCTTGCCTCCATCCATTATTCGGGAAGTACTAAAGCTCATTTTAACTGTGTTAGTCTATTTTGGTTTGATTCGACTTGACGACCTGGAACAACTTTGGAGAAGGTTAATTGTCAGTTAAAAAAAAGGAAAAATGGCAAAGTCAGAAACTGATATTGCTTCCTTATTTTCCCTCTAGCTCATTCATCATCTTCATCATCATCATTATCGTCATCATCATCATTATCGCCGTCGTCATAATATGATATATGATCATCATAATCATCATCATCATTATCATTATCATTATCATCATCATCATCATCATCATCATCATCATCATCATCATCATGTGTTTCTTCTTTGATTGTTACGTCGTTTCCTTTTTTCCTCTCTAGCTTTGCCTGTTGTACATTTGGTTGCTGCTTAGTCTTGTGTTTCTCCTCCTCCTTCTTCAGTCCCCTTCCTCCTTCTCCTGCCAAGACGATACTGGTTTTTTTATTGCTCATGAAGCCGTATAGCAGTGTTATATTATCACCTAGGAAGCCTTACATAGTACTGTGATATTATTACTACTAGGAACGAAGGAGGCAGGATCGCAGGTCCACACGACATGGTCTAGCAGCATCAAATGGCTCAGTTAGAGGCTTCTTTGCCCCACGCGTAAAGACCCACAAACGAGCGGCAGAGAGTTCAAAACTGAACATGAGAATTCGCCCCTTCCAGTCTACTTTCAGTTTAAACTTTGTTACTCTTCGTCCTCCCTCAAATTTGAACATGAGAATTCACCCCTACCAATCATATCTGCTTTCAGTCCCAGCTGTGTTAGTCTTCATCTTCTCTCAAATCTGAACATGAGAATTCATCTCTACCAATTTTCTTTCAGTTTAGGCTTTGTTGTTATTTTTCATCCTCTCTGAAGTTTCAGAATCCACCCCTAACATTCTTCTTTCAGGTTAAGCTTTGTTACTCTTCGTTCTCACTCAAACCTGAACATGAACATGAAAATTCGTGACTTCCCATCTTCTTTCAGTTCCAGCTTTGTTATTCTTCATCAGGGGCGGACGAGGGGGGGGGGTTTCCGGGGTTTCCGGAACCCCCCCCCAGCCCAAAAAAAAAAAAGGAAAAGAAAGAAGAAGAAGAAGGAGAGAAAGAGAGAGAGAGAGAATACAATTATAAAAATAAAAATAAAAATAAACATAAAATAAATACTATATATATATATATATATATATATATATATATATATATATATATATATATATATATATATATATATATATATATATATATATATATATATTATTTATTTCATTTATTTATTTATTTTTTTATACGAATTTTGGAAACCCCCCCCAAAAAAAAAACTAACTGATCCGCCCCTGTTCATCCTCTCCCTTTTAGCAGCAAACACTGGCAGGCAAATGGTCTCGGTTCTGTGAGATACTGTCGAGATAGTCTTATGTATGAAACACAAGAGACTCGTTTTCTATGTCTCACTAGCCCCTATAACCTCTGAGGACGCTCCCAGAGTAGAAAGAGCTGTCTGGTAGAGAAGATTTTAAGAAATCTTGATATAATTCCAAAACCATTATACACACTAGTAAGAAGACAATGGCACTCTCACCGTTGTAGTTTTGAAAGGTGATCTGATGTGCAAGTGTATCTGCAATATTGCAATAAGGTGCTCTGCCCAAACCCTTTTTATAGGATCCTTAGGTGACATTAAACACCAGTTCTTTTTCTCTAGCGTTTTTTATAGCATATCTTATATGGGCATTATACAACTTTTCCCTATATCTAATGCAGGTGGTTGGCTAAACTGTCTCTGATGCTCGGTGTCTTCTTCTACTGAGCCGTCTCTGACCAGGACAAAATGAGTTACTTTAGTATTGTCTGGGTCCTTTATTGTTTCTGTGCTGCCGTCCTCCATTTGCCTCGGACAAGATGCTGTCTGAACAGTTTATGTCAAAGTCGACTAGTCCTTTCTCTCCTTATTCTGTCTCGTTTCTCTCTCTCTCTGCTCTGTCTTATTTCTCCCTCTGTTCTTTATAAAAGTCGGTCATTTATTTATTTATTTCACTTGTTCTGTCTCAGTTCTGTAAGTGTTGTTTGTGTGTTTATGTGCGTGTGTGTGCGAGCGTGCGTGCATGCGTGTGCGTGTGCATGCGGATTTGTGAGTTTTTTTTT
Organism: Oncomelania hupensis; assembly: GCA_036898135.1. NCBI lineage: Eukaryota > Metazoa > Mollusca > Gastropoda > Littorinimorpha > Pomatiopsidae > Oncomelania > Oncomelania hupensis. The sequence goes on along the minus strand of CM072512.1, from coordinate 75,797,430 downwards.
TTAAATTCTTACATAGATGTTAACATGATGTACTGCTCAAACTAACTACCCACCCACCCCACCCCACCCCCTCTCTCCCCGCTTTTTTTCCTCCCTCCTCCGTGTTCGCTCTTATTTGCTTTGCTAGTTCAAAGTGTGTCAATTTTAGTGGGGTTTTAAATAATTTTCTTGTTGTGTTTGTTCCGCCATGGATAACAGTTATATTGTCTTCTTCTCTCTCATTCACTTCTCTCATTTGTTTTGAAAACACCTTTATTTCTAACAGTGGGGACGCCTTTCTAATCAAACTTTTCTTTGCGGAGTTGTGTTATTTCATCGTTTCCTTTTGTTCAAGATGTCCATGTTGTAGCGTTCAACGTTAATCTTGCTATGTTTGTTCTGCTATGACTAACCCGACTTCTCTATCTTAGATGTAGACATGATGTCATAAAACAAACCTTTCCCTTGTCTTGTTGCTGTTCATTTTACTGGTTCCAGAGGATTCTGCTTTATTTTTTATTTTTTTCTGCTGTGTGTCCTCCTATGTTAACTCTAAAATCATTATTGGTTTTCGGGGAGAGGAATACAAGGGAATGGAAGGATGAAGGGGTCGAGGTGGGGAGTGTTAGGGATGGAATACTAATACTAAATCAGTCAGCAGAGCGTCAAGCTTGTTCTGCTCCAGAGGTTGATTCCAAGACCTGTCCGTATTTTCTGCTTCTGCAACCCAGCACCACCACTATCCCTACTGTACTACTTTAGCACTTTCCTACCTTACACCTTGCAGTTCCATGGTTAAATGGTAAAATAAGGAGTAGTGGAGAAAACAGCTTGTAGTAATCAGGTAACCTGGCACCAGATCATCAATTATTAGTGCTCGCTTGTCTGACTGTGCGATCGACACCTATACATTCAAAGCTAGTCTATTTTGGAATGAGGATAAGCTGTGTTGTTGCTGTTTCTCGTCTAAACCGGAAGTTCGTCTGTGTTAATTGAATATAAATACAATGATGTCACTGCAAAATGAATGACTAATGTAACACTTTGTTATATTATTATATTTATCTATTCCTATATTCCTTACTCGTTCTCAGTCGAACAATAACTGAAACTCCTTTTCCACAGAGCACTGTTGATCGGCGCAGGGTTATGTTTTGATTACTTAATAATGCATTTTCTAGACAGTTTTGAGTTTTTGAAGTGAAGGGGAATCTGAGTGCCTGAGATTTTCTGGCACTAGTCTCATCACGCTTCTGTCGCTGCATCCATTAATAATGTATTGATAAATACATGAAAAGGCGTTAACACAAAGTGACAGAAATTTAAAAAAAAACAGCCAAAACATTTTGTTTTCGTCCGAAATGCTTTTGGCAAGTTGGATTTCTTCCAACTAGACATCGGTAGAGCAAATAGTGTCTTTGTTTGATGCGCAATAACTTGGAAAAAATAATAACCATCAATAAGCGTGCTAAAGCTTACAGTACATACTCCAAATATATACGTCTTTCATTTTGAGGTGCAAAAGAAATCTAGAATTTCTGCCATTGTCTGATTGTCTGATCTGTCTCAATTCTACAAGTCTAAAGCTTCACCTTTCTACAGCATCCATTAAAACTACATTGATAAATAAAACAGAAGCTGCTTATTCAAGCAGACAGCCCATGGCGTAAACGAACAGTGCTAAAAATAAATAAATAATAACACAACTAATGTGTTTACACAACGGAGCAGATGGATTAGCTAGGGCAAAAGAACATTGGTAAAACTGTTTAGATAATACCTAATAGCAAACATAGTGTATTTTAACAAAAGAGTAGTGCGTAGATTACATCTACAAAACAATAATTGGACGAAATATATAAAATGGGTGAGATTTTGTTTTTTCAATAGACTTGGGGAGAAGCCACCGCAAGTTATTACTAGCATGTTGAGTGATAAAATGTGTATAAATAAATCAAAAATGAATTTAGACTCAAGAAGGCAGCACTGGTTAAAATGGAACCGCGATCTTACGAAACACGCACGTGAATGAGTTGGGATTCCTCCCAAATGACACACGGGAGCAAATATATGGATCTGTAAATTTGTGTATGGTGAGTGCTTTGTTTGTCGCACACGACATCGTAGTGTGACACCTGTCTTTGGCAAGAGCTGTTCTGTTTACCGGTGTAACAGGCCGGAATATACCCCTGGCTGTGGCCTATGCGGGTTTAACCCCCTGGGTATAGATCAGCCTAGGCCAGGTCATACCCCTCGCGCCCGGAATATACCACCACCTAAAGAGATTTCACTCATGGGTTTGTTGTAGGCTTACATGACCGTTTGCGTGACCAACTCTCAGGTAACAGCCTTTTGCTTGCGTGTAAAAAAAAAAAACAAAAAAAAAAACTGAGTGAACTCAGCTAACAGCCTTTAGGGCCTATATTGCGTGTAAAAAAACAAACTTAAAAAAACTAACCCTCTCTATCTATCTATCTATCTATCTATCTATCTATCTATCTATCTATCTATCTATCTATCTATCTATCTATCTATCTATCTGTCTACAACACATAAATTAAAGAGTAACGTGAAGGATAAGGTCTTCCGTAGTGGGGGGGGGGGGGGGTTATAATGGGCAGGAGAGGGTTAAACGAGCCTAGGCCTGATAATACCCAGGGGCATAGTCTGGGCTAGGCCAGTTTATACGGGGGAAATAGTCTGGGCTAGGCCAGTTTATACCCTGGGTATACTTGAGGCGGGGTATAATCTGGCCTGCTACACCGGCCTTCGGTCACACTGAGTATGCATCAGAAGCCTGCTAAGGGCTACAGCACAATTATTGATAACTTATTAACCCCATCCCCGACTTTTTTTTCTCTCTTCCTAATTTTCCAGTCTAAAAATCAGACGTTTAAAGTATTACGGTTTTTTTTCTTTGTTGTTTTCTTCTACCTCTGCTGCGTTTCCTCGTTCTGTCGCTTCTTCTTCTTCTTCTTCTTCTTCTTCTTCTTCTTCTTCTTCTTCTTCTTCTAATGCTGTTGTTGATGTTGATTCGTTTTCTTTCCTTTTCACCACTTTCGTCTTCCATCTATTTCTTTTCCATTCCACACCACCACACCCCAACCCCTCCACCCCTTTCTGTCTCTTTTTTTAAGTCCTTCTCTGTCTCTGAATATGACGTCATCAATATGGCGATAACTGGCAACCTCTGAAACACGGGCAGCTGAAAAAGTGCACAACCAGCACCATGTGGCCCTTTTCACTCCTCAGAAATTTGCTGGAGCCTCCGAAAGTTCAAGAATATGCAAACATCAGTGATCAAGTAAGTGAGCTTACGAGAAAAATCGAAATTTTGACCGATCGGATCGCGTCGATGGAGATGACATTGTCTCGGAAACGGGATCAGAAGACAGCGGAGACCCAAACAACTGATCCGCTCATTCCTGCTCCCATGACCTACGCGCAAGTTGTTAAATCAAATCTTGTGAACGCGTCTCAACCAGCAAAAACCGAGAAAGCGGAGCAAAGTATCGCTGAGAAAAAGAAAAGCGACAAAAAGGAAAATGTTTTCAAAAGAACACACAATGTCGTCAATAACAAAGAAAACGTCACGAATGCACGTCACGTGGAAGAAAACATCAGGGAAAAAAATGGCATTTCGTCAACTAGATCTAACTTAGAATCTAAGAATCACAGGACGAGCGACGCTCCTAAAGTGATTCTACTGGCCGACTCAACGATGGACGGGGTGCAGCCTGGATGTTTAGGCAATGCGTATGGCTTTTCACTAGTGTCGCAGAAAGTCTACTCGGTTACGCAACTTGAGGACAGCTTGGTGAAGGCGACGGCTACGACTTCGGCGGACGCGGAACTGGAACCAAGGCGTGTGGAGGCCATAATCATTCACACAGGTGTGAATGATTTGAAGAAGGATGACCCGTCCTCTGTAGCTCAGCGATACATCAAAGCAGTGCAGCACATTACGAACAGATGCAAGTCAGCCAAGATCATTATAAGCAAAGTAGCTACCGTCAGAAATAAAGATCTACAAAACAAGATTGATTTGTTCAATGCTATTGTAGTTGCAGAACTCCACGGATATTCTAATGTGTCTTTCATTTATCACAACATTCATCCTAGATTAATTAAGCGAGATGGCATCCACCCAACAATCAAAGGCAGCAGCATCCTAGCCAGGAACATTGGCAGACGTGTAAAGCAGTTGTTGTGGGTCATCCCAAAGAAAACTTTCCATAAACCACGACGGTCTTTTGTTCCAGCACCTCTGCCTTACACCTGGTGGGACAATCCATACAACGTGTTGTTTAATTATTAGATTTTTAATCTAATGATTAGATTTGACTATAAAGGTCCAACATAATAGGTTGTGCACAATTTCAGCAGTCTGTTTACGTTGACAGTCACAGCAAATTATTGTTTGTACAGATCGTCTTTTAGGTGCTTTCTACGTAACTGTATTGTGAACTTAATTTTGTTATATTGTTTATCTTTTGTAGGGTAACAGCGATATTTGTATTTTAATCTCATCTGTTAACTCTTTTATTTTTTTCCTTAATATTTATTACACATTTTTGTTGACTACAAAAGTTTAATGGATTGATAAAATGAAGAAACGATCACAGAATGTTAAAATTCTACAATGGAACTGTCGCTCAATATCTACGAACTTATTACAATTTGAGCATCATGTTTTAAAAGATTCATATTGTGTTTTAGCTTTACAGTCTTTACACGTTTCTCCGAAGAAACTTCCTAAAATTAATACTTTTTATTATCCACCTCTTTATAGTTATAATAAGTATACGGGGATGGTTCAGTCAGCATTATACATAAGATCTGATTTACAGTATTCTAGATTAGATTCCATGCCTGTGCCTAAAGATATTAATGATGTTTTTGCAACAGGCGCAATGATCAAAATCAACCATAATTTTATATTAAATGTACTTTCGGTTTATTATCCGAATGGTCCAAAGGATGATAATTCAGATTGGATCAAACACCTTGATGTATCTAGTAGTAACAAATGGTTGATTATGGGGGATTTTAATGCGCATGCTCCTTATTGGGAAAATGGATGTACAAGTATAACTTGTAATAGATTTCTTGAAAACATTATTGATTCTAAATTATTTCTTTTAAATGATGGATCAGTTACCAGAATTCCTGATGTATCAACTCAAAAAGCAACTGCAATAGATTTATCTTTAATTTCCCCTGATCTTGCAGTTAATTGTTTATGGTCTACAACAAATGATACATTGGGTAGCGATCATATTCCTATCAATATAGAATTAAATGAGGATATCATTGATGATGATTCCAGCACTGAAGATAAAATTCCTCAATTTCAGTATAATCGTGCTAATTGGGAAGATTTTAAAACATTCTTAACCTTCCACAACATTGACATCATTAACAATGAAGATATTAACACATATTATTCAAATTTTACTAATAGTATAATACAGGCAGCTGAATACTCAATCCCCAAATGTACATTTAAGAAAAATCGTAAATATTCAGGAAATGCATGGTGGAATAAAGATTGTGAACAAGCTGTACGCACGAAAAAAGAACATTTTAAGAAGTGGTTAAAGAACAAAACACCAGAAAATCACAATGAAATGAATCGCACCAAAATTCAATGCAACAGAATAATTGCACAAGCTAAAAAGATCTATTGGACAGAATTTTGTAAATGTGAAGTTTCAGAATCGAAAGATACATATAAGGTTTGGAAAAAAGTAAAGCAAATTAAAAATGGGTACCATCTTCAAAATTATACTATAAAAATTGACAATAATCCCTTTCCTAGTTCTTTCCTTAAAGCTGAAGCTTTTCTTAAAAACTTTACAGAAAATAGCATTTCTTCAACACTCGATAAATCTCAGCAAAATTTTAGATTAAAAGAAGAAAATAAAGAGGATTATGAAGATCCACTCCCGAACGAAGATCATTATATAAATTCGCTTATCACATACGACGAGTTTTTAGAAGCCCTAAATACATTTAAATCTAATAAATCTGCTGTTGGTATTGATGGTATTTCTTATCAAATGTTGATCCATTTGCCTGATATTTGGAAACAGTTACTTCACTCATTTTACCAAAAATGTTGGTTAAATGGAGCTCTTCCTGATATCTGGAAGAAGTCAGTTGTAATTCCAGTTCTAAAACAAGGCAAGACAAGATCTTCAGTTGATAGTTATAGACCAATAGCATTAACTTCACAAGTCGGCAAATTATTGGAAAAGATTATTCTTCATAGAGTGACTCACTATTGTGAAAAAAATTCTATTTTTCCACTAACTCAGGCAGGTTTTAGGAAAGGAAGATGTACTGCGGATCACTTAGTTAAGTTAACATCTCATGTAAAAAAAACAGTTTTCTCGCAGAAAGTCTACATTAGCAACATTTTTTGATGTACGTAAAGCATACGATAGTGTATGGCACGCACGTTTATTGTATAAATTGAAGAATATAGGAATAACTGGAATTATGTATCAATACTTCAAGAACTTTTTATCTCACAGATCTATATGTGTTCGTGTTGGCAAGATCTATTCCTCTTTTAAACAAATTGACATGGGTATTCCTCAAGGATCTATAGTTGCTCCAATTTTATTTTCTATTCTTATATACGATCTTCCAAAAGCTGTGTCCAAACACACAAATATTGTGCAATATGCAGATGATGTAGCTATTTGGGTTAATACTAATTTAAGGAAGAATACATGCAAAAGAGTTGTAAACTATGTGCAGAAGATATATCAGAACGAACTCAATAAATTAAATGCATTTATGATAGAAAATGGTCTCCAGTTGTCTGCAGAAAAAACTTGTCTAATATTGTTTAATAATGGGGCAAATTCACAATATTTGCCTAAGTTAGAACTAAATGGAAAAGTTTTAAATTATAAGCAAAATGTAAAGTTTTTGGGTGTACATCTTACTCCAAAACTAAACTGGAACTTTCATATTCAATACTTAATATCAAAAGCCAGCAAAAGATTAAATTTTTTGAAACTACTTTGTGTACAGCCATGGAGTCAAGACACAAATACATTACTTCATTTGGCAATATCGTTAGTGAGATCTGTATTTAGTTATGGACAAGAAGTATATTTTTCAGCATCAAAATCATTGTTGAATAAGTTGCAAAGCATTGACAGTAAAGCAGTGAAAATAGCCTTAGGGGTTCCAGTGCATTCAAGTACAATAAAATCCTATAAAGAAGTTTGCCTTCTATCTTTTCTTGAACAACAAAAATTATCAGTAGCAAAATATGTTGTTAGAAGTTTATCAGTTTCAAATTCTGTTTCAGAGGAAATATTTATTGATGCTAATGTAGATTTCCCCAAACGAGCTAGACATTTATCTTATCTCCAACCAATACGAAATTATACATACGATATTTTAACCAATTGTAATATTGACATTTCTTCTATTCCTATATTACCAATTACACCTCAGATTCCGCAATGGGAGCATAGAAACGCCATGTTCCATATTGATTACTCAGATACCACGAAAAGTGACAATGTACAGTTAATTGTTACTGATGCTAGAGAGCTTATGGAGAAACAATATTCTAACCATTTAAAAATTTATACTGACGGCTCAGTTTTAGAAACAACACATGCTGGCGCTGGAATTGCAATTCCTGACTTACAAATTCAAAAGTCATATTATATTGGTAAGAATATCTCAATATTTACAGCAGAATTGTATGCAATCCTTATGGCTTTAAATATTATTTGTAATTCTTCATTGGCTTTATTTAATATTCTTTTATGTGTAGATTCAAAATCAGTTTTATATTCTTTGAAATATTGGTCATGTAAAAGGAGGACAGATATTTTATTTGAAATTAAGTCTTTAATACATTATATTATAACTAAAGGTATTGGAGTATCCTTTTGTTGGATTCCTTCTCATACCTGCATTTATTGGAATAATATAGTTGATAAATTGGCTAAACGAGGAGCAATGAAATTAGGTGATACTATTACATATAATAATATAAAGCCTTCAGTATTTGAATTAATATCTTTATTAGAAAAGAATATATATTCTAATTTACCTAGCAATGGAAAGAATGAAAAATTTTCTTGTCCAAGACATTTGTGTAGAATAATTAATAAACTAAGAGTAAATTCATGGAACACCAAGTTTTCAAAAGACGTAGTTTGTACTTGTTTACAACCAATATCTGTTAAACATCTGTTATATGAATGTCCTATTTTAATTATGTTATATAAGGAAAAGAATATCGATGTAAATAGTCAAGAATCAATTGACATTTTGTTGCATAGTCCAGCAATAATAGATATTGCCCGAATAATTTACAAGTCTGCAGTTGGCAAACTTCTGTAGTAATGTTAGATATTTTGTATGATTATCGTTCAATTTTAAATTGTTATATTATATGTTTGTGTACATGCGTGAGAATGGCTGTATGGTCTAAAATCACATAAGTGAAAAGACGTTAAAATAAATTATTGAATTGAATTGAATTGAATTCTCTGTCTCTTCTTCGTCTTTCTACGCCAGCTCCGTGTCTTTCTGTATTATCCATCTCACCCTTCTTCTTCTTTCACAAAATAACAAAACACACTACAGAACGAGGAATCTGGAACACAAATACGCGATGCAGTCTTCCTGCTTTTCTGCCGAACTGAGCAGCGCAAGAGAATTAGTTAATTTCTTCCTGCGTGCTCGATTTAAAATTAATGTCAGTGCTCGTTGCGTTTGTCTAGCATTACGAAAAAAAATTAAAGCGCAGCTTTGGGCCAAATCCTTTACGGTTCATTTACTTCCGCAAGAGCCCATGGACGAGTCTGGCAGATTTAATACTACGGCGATTAGATTTATCTTGTCAGTTCGACTCAGGGCAGCATTAATTTCCAAATTGATGGATTGGTCATGTCCTCAATAGCACGATTTTGCCCAAGCATGTAAACTTACATTGTTTCGTTTAATTTCCTTGTTTGGAATAAGGTGCGTGACCACCGACTGCCGTAGCTCGGTGGTATAAGCGTTTACCTGCTACACTGATGGCTCAGGTTCGAATCACGTGGGTGGGCAAGATCACGGTGACCCATTTCACTATCTTAACATATGATTGCTCTGGTGATTCAGTGTTGATTTAGGATGGCTATCCTCGTGCGCTATCCGCCAATGGTGAGTGCCAACGTTAAACTGTAATGTTCATTCTTCAATATGCCTGGGTATAACTTTATTCCCAGCAGGAAATAAATAACATCGTAAAAGGGATTCGTTTTCATCGTGTGGATATTTTTCCCTTTTCCGTACAAAATCAAGATTGCCAACGTCGTGGCTGTCACTATTATCACCAATATCAACATTGTCGTCATGCGTATTTTCATAGTTTTAAACTTCATTTCCATCATCATAATCACACTATTATCATGTTCAGCAGCATCCCATTCACCAGAAGTGGTCCTGGGCAGCCCGCTGGACCCTATAAGCACTGAATATCTATCTATCCCCTTCACCAGAACCATGATTTTCGTTATTACCCATCTTCCCATCCTCGTTGTCCTCCTCTTCTTTATTTTCATCGACGTCATCGTTGTTGTCACTTTTGCACTCGCATTCCTTGTCTTTGACCAGTGCGTTGTTCGTTAATGCCACAGTGTCTTAATGCCTACATACTATCGCCTTCATCTTCCCCACGTTCCTATATTTTTGTATAATCTTTAGTGAATGTTTCTGCCTCTTACTAGTGACATCATCATCATCATCATCATCATCATCATCATCATCATCGTCGTCGTCGTCGTCGTCGTCGTCGTTGTCATATTCATTATTGCCATCGTCGTCGTCGTCATCATCATCAACGTCACCATCATCATCATCATCATCATCATCATCACCACCGTTGTTGCCGTTGTCGTTGTTGCCTTTCATCGTCACCATCGTTATCACTTTCATCTTCATCATTATTACAACCATAGTCCTTTGTAGAGGAAGTGTTAGTGTGTCTCACTACTACTAAGGTCCTGATTGAGTTTCGCGGCCGCTGATGTGGTAAGGGCTTATAGAACTCTCCAAAACAGTCTTGAGAGTAGCAAGCCCCCTCATATGCTGCTGACAGCTGCGTCTCACTGGAGGATTAGTTCTAGATCTGCAGGTAAATTCCCTTACCCTCCAGGCACTAACACTGCTCTCACTTGTCGTTAGCAGCTTCTGCAGTGTAAGAAGGAACAGTCTGTTAATGTCAGTTATGATTATTTAGAGTCACTAAGGTTTTTTACAGCTAGATACTGTTAAGGCTTACTCAGTATTGGGTTTTAGATGTTTATTTTATTTTAACCCGCCACTATGGAGGCGGTATACTGCGTTCGATATATATATATATATATATATATATATATATATATATATATATATATATATATATATATATATATATATATATATATATATATATATATATATATATATATATATATATATATATATATGTGTGTGTGTTTGCTTGTTTATGTATAGTATATGGTCAGCGGGAGTGGACAACATACCCGCGGAACTGTTTCAAGCAGGAGGAGAAGCGATGATTGACGCCTTCATCATTATGTATAACAAGATCTGGCAGAATATAGAATGGCCTACACCATGGACCCAGTCGCTTTTCATCACTCTAAAAAAAAGGTAACCTTCAGGAGTGTAAAAATTACCGCACCATCAGCCTCCTCAGCCATCCCAGCAAAGTCCTCCTGAAAATAATACTCAACAGGTTGTAACCCCAAGCTGAACAAACCATATCAGAAGAACAAGCAGGATTCATGGCAGGTCGAAGTACCACTGAACAGATTTTTAACCTCAGAATAATCTGTGAGAAATACCTACAGCACCAACAACATCTATATCATGTGTTCGTGGACATCAAGAAGGCGTTTGATCGAGTCTGGTATGCAGCTCTGTGGGCAACCATAAGAGTGTACAACATCAGCCCTAAAATTATTAAAGTCATCAAAAGCCTGTATGACAAGGCTACCAGTGCAGTCCTCCATAACAGCGCCATCGGAAACTGGTTCAGAACAACAATTGGTGTGCGTCAAGAATGCCTACTCTCTCCAACTCTCTTCAACATCTTCCTAGAGTGCATCATGTCAGATGCACTTGCAGATCACGAAGGCACAGTCAGCATAGGGGGAAGAGCAATCTCCAACCTTCGTTTTGCGGATGACATTAATCGATTGGTTGGAGAGGAACAAGAACTTGAACAGCTGGTACAGAGGCTTGACACCACCTCCAGAGCCTATGGAATGAAAATAAGTGCAGAGAAGACCAAAATGATGACCAATAACGCCAATGGCATCCACACGGACATCAAAGTCCAAGGCCAATCCCTCAACACAGTGCACAGCTTCAAATATTTAGGAGCCATTGTATCAGAGGGTTCCGTAAGGGGCCGGGTAGCTCAGTTGGTAAGAGCGTCTTGCTAGTAACCGAAAGGTCGCTGGTTCGAATCCCGGATTGGTCAACGTGTGATCATATTATTTTCCCCTTTACCAACAACTGGCCCGCTGGTGTCAATATAAATCGTTCCAGTAGTCACTTATATGCGAAAGTGTCGTGTGACTATAATCTACAAACAACAAAACAACAACAACAAGAGGGTTCCGACAGGAAGTCGTCTCCAGGATCGCACAAACAACTGCTGCCCGGGCAAGTTTGAAACCCATTTGGAAAGTCAAGACCATTAGTCTACATTCCAAGGTAAGTCTGCTGCGCTCTTTTGTCATCTCCATCTTCCTATACGCTTGCGAAACATAGACCCTCACAGCAGATCTACAACGAAGAATATAAAGCATGGAAATGAGGTATTACAGAAGACTTCTGGGCATT
>CM072512.1:75688068-75780568 GCA_036898135.1 Oncomelania hupensis | reverse complement strand
GCATATTGTTCCTACAATAATGCAGGATTTTGATTTTCATTTGTATGATAAATCGGCAAGACTAAAGATTGTTTTTGCTGTTTTTGTTGTTGTCGCTGTGGTGTGTGTATGTTTGAAATTAACCAAAATAACTGACTACAACTACAATAAAAACAATAAGACAAATTACAACACAGCAACAACAAACAACAAAATAGCAAAACAATCAACTCACAACACAAAACTACAAAATAGCAACAACAACAAATACAAAATAGCAGCAACAAAGACAAACCTCACACCTGGCAATCTTACAACACAACTCTTGCATGGAGAACAGCTTACTGAATGTGAAATAATTACTGGTAATAATTACTTTCTATTGACTTTACTGGGCAATCACCGCAGCATCAACATTAGCCTTAGCGTTGTGAAAAAAGAAAGAAAAGAATTATTTATCATATTTATAAATCAACGTTAGTCTAAGGATTTTGTTAAGAGCATAAAGTAAGCCTAATCGATTATCAACATGCTTTCGGCATTAGTCTAAGGAATGTGGCAAATGCATTAATTATTCGCCTATCGAAATGTTTCAACATTAGTTACAAGGATTGTGACACAAACACTAATTAATTATTCTGTCTTCAAAAATTACGTTTTTGATGTTTTTGTGTGTGCAGTTAATTCAAGATTAAGTGGCCGAGGGGATTACTAATCCTTAGGCAACTGCTATACTTGCAAATCTGACGTCATCGCATTGCAATGAAGTCTGTGATTCGCTGCTACTAAACGATCAGCATTCCTGCCCGCATATAAAACGTGTCTTCCTGACGACACTCACAACAGGGCTGTTATCTTGGACCTGACCAAGTCTGAACAAAAGTAGCTTTAAGTTTACATGACAGTCAAAGAAATATGTGAAAATTATATCAGCGGAAAACCTCCAGAACTTGAAAGAAATTTTTCCCGACAGATGCTAGATCCTTGAGTCAACAAAGATCCATTTAAAAACAAGCAGCTCCTCGTTGTGAGAACAAGGTGGCTTCGCCAGACTTCTTCGGCATCTTTTCCGGTAAAAAATAAAAGGAACCGGGTGTGCTTCAAACCCAGTTTGACCAGGTGCCAAAGGAACCAGGTGCAACTCGGGAACCAGGTGACAGAGACAGGATCACCTGGCGTTGCATCTGGACATGGGGAATCGCGGCTGGCCCGTGGACTGGCACAGAAGCGGTCTGCTCATCCGGCTTCTCATTGTACTGCACGTCTTATGTTTCGTTCCTCTGCAGCCAGGTAAGATTAATGTAGTAAGAGGATCTATGTATTAATTTTTAATTATTTATTTGTTATAATGTTTATTTATGTTTCTATTTAGTTTAGTTTTTAGTTTGTTTGTTATATTGTTGGTATTTTAACATGCTTTGTATGTTCCATTGATGATGATAATGATGATGATAGTGATGATGATGATGATGATGATGATGATAATGATGATGATGATGATGATGATGATGATGATGATGATGATGATGATGATGATGATGATGATGATGATGATGATGATGATGATGATGATAGTGATAGTCTTGTAGAGCGCCGATTTTGCATAAGAACGTGCTCAATGCGCTTGCAGAAAAAAGAAACAGAATGTCGCATTATGCCAAGCGTTGTCAATTTTAAATGTATTATGCTTCAAAAAATGTGATACTCATTACTAGTTTTAGCCTTTGACTTTTATTTTTGTTTTCTTCTTAAGAACTTAAGAATCTTGTACCTCTTCACAAAAGATCATAAGCTTTTATGTTACCGTTATATTTTTTGTTTTCATTTTTTTTTAATTATGGAAACTGGTTTTCTGCAATTACAAGGATTTTAGTTAGGCCTATATGCTCCATTCGAGTTGGTTGGTAGTGGTAGTAGTTGTAATGGTAATGATGTTTTTTGTAGGAATAATTATTATTAGTGTAAAAGCGCTTTGGAATCACGAATTTATACCTGTTCATATGGTCTCCGATGTCGTCGACGTCATCCTCTTTGTCGTCGCCTTTGTTGTTGTTATCGTTGTAGCCCTTCTTCTTCCTTTTCCTAAATAGTGACAACATTAAGAAATAAGGTGTTATTGGTTTTGTTTTGCTTTTCTTTCTTTCTTTTTTCTTTTCTTCTATTATTTTGTCTTGTCTTATCCTATCTTAACTTATATTTTATTTTCTTTCTTTTCTATAATTTTCTAAAAAAAATTCTTTTCCGTTCTGTTCCTTTCTAAAGTTTCTTTGTTTTCTTTTCTTGTATTATCTTGTCTTTTCTTTTCTTTTCTCTTTCTTTCTTACTTTCTTTCTTGTTTCATCCTCCTAGATCAAAGTTTTAGAAAACAATTTTAGAGTATTACAAAACTGTTTGGCAAGTTACGCATCCTGTTAGGCAAATCCTAATAAATCATTCTCGTGCTTCACCTTAATTTACCCGTGTCATTCTATAAGCCATTCATGTCATCTCATGCAACTGCATACTACGCTTCTAAATACCCATGTATCATTAATACTAATTATTTAAACCCAAGTCCAAAGGTTTAAAGGGGGTAATGTCCAGCGCATACGAAAAGAATACTAACGAGTTTTCAAATCGGGTAATTTAGCACCAATCCTATACTATCCTTTCCTGTCCCGTAACCCGGAGGTCGTAGGGGCACCACAGATGATCGTTTAACCAGCATACTCCATCTTTCTCTGTCCTCAGCAGCCCTGATGGCTTCGCTCAGTGTCAAACCAGTCCAATCTCGAATGTTGTCTTCCCAACTCTTTTTCGGTCTCCCTCTTCTTCTACCTCCTTGCACTGTGCCTTGCAGAATAGTCTTTGCAAGGCCTGATGATCTGGTGACGTGGCCATACCATTGGAGTTTCCGTTTCTTCACCACTGTGATACTAAAAAACAAAAAATAACTTATGCATCGAAGAATGTGGGAAATTTGGGTTGTTCTGGATACACAAAACACAAAAATTAACAAGTAATCGGAAAAATAAAAGCGAGTATTCCTTACACTATAAAATTATTCGAAAAACGTTCCATGCAACGAAATTAATCTGCAGTAATTATATTTGCATCATGGCCGTAAGGCACGTTTTAAATTTTAAATTTTATTTGCAACCATTAAACTATTCATATTTTATTTTATAAAACAACAACAACAACTGATGTTTAATAAAATACATACGACGGACACCTATAAACTATTGGAAAAAGAATATACACTTTGCTTTTGCCTCGAGCGCATACAACACCGCCCTAAGCCCGCGCACCAAATATTTCTGGTAATGAAAACTGACACATGGAGAGTATCACAAGGTTTTAATGTAATACGAACGTTGCTTAATGATAACTGATAACATTTTAATGAAATTGTTGTTTTTCGTCAGTATCTTTCATGAGCATGCAAACAAGGCCCCCTTTATTTTGTCAATATACATTGTATTATTTATAAAAAATACGCGGCTCTCTATCTTTTAAATTTGTAGGACACTTTCAAAAAATGGAGCCAGGATGTCGTCTTTTTTCAGCAAAACAGTGTTGTCTTGTGTTTTCTCCACCCCTTCCCCCTTACCTATTCCCTTTCTCCCACGCTTCCCTCCTCCCACTCCCAACCCTACCTCCTCTCCCGCTCTCATTTCAGAATTTGTAAATTTAATTTTATTTCAAATGTATTCCTTTCTTATTTTTTACTCGACATGATGCTCTCCTTCCTTCCGTGCGACGGAAATAGATTCTGAATAGTTGTAGCTGCAGGACCTTGTTAAAATTTTCTGCGCAGCTCTTTGCGCATGCGTACCGGAAGCATTGGGCTTGCCATGTAGTTCCGTTTCAGCGGGTGGTACGCCTTCATTAGGCCCAAGTTTGCATTTCGCTAAAATTTTTGTGTCCTCTTTCCCTTCTCCCTCCCATTCACCCACTCCCGACCCTTCCTTCGCACACACCTATTACCCCCTTCTCCATCCCCACCCCCATTGCAAACATTTTAAATGAAAGGATAGGGGGGTGGGGGAGGGTTGTAGAAGGAAAAGTCTTATTATTAATTGGTGTAGTTCCTAGGTTGACGCCCATTTGGAAAGACAGGACCATCAATCTACACTCCAAGGAACGGTTGCGGCGCTTCCTTGTCATCTGCATCTTCCTATACTCTTGCGAAACATGGACCCTCACAGGAGACCTACAACAACAAAAAAGCATTTAGATGAGGTGCTACGGAAGACTGCCGGGCATTTCCTATACCCAGCACATCACCAACGACGAAGTCGTACCACATGATGGCATGCTCAAAGTGGTAAAACGACGGAAACTCCGATGGTATGGCCACGTCACCAGAGCATCAGGCCTTGCAAAGGCCATCCTGCAAAGCACTGTACATGGAGGCAGGAAAAGAGGGAGACAGAAAAAGAGGTGGAAGGACAACATTCGAGAATGGACTGGCTTAACACTGAGCGAAGCCATGAGGGATGATGAGAAGAGATAAAGATAGAGTTGGCTGGTTAAACGATCATCTGTGGTACCCCAACGACTTTCGAGTTACGAGAAAAGGATATGATAGGATAGTAGTTCGCAGACGGACGTTGATGGTGGTGATGGTGGTGGTGAGGATGATGATGATGATGATCGATGGCGATGTGATTATGATGATGCCGCTGTCGTTGTGGTTGGTGGTGGTGCTGTTGCACCGAATGTTCTATCAGAATGGGTGTTGGATAACGCGAGTGTTCGGGGCGTCAAACGATGCAAGTGGGCGTCTCGGACGGCTTGAGTTAATATTCACTTTACTAAAGCATCATGTTTAGTGTTATATTGAATCTCTCCTCACGCTTTTACGAGTATCAACTTATTCGTTTAGAACCTGTATCGGCCAGCGCCTTGAGCTGCTCTTGAGGCGAAAAGCGCTATAGAAGAACGATTAATTAAGTAAATAAATAATATTTACTCTATTAAAGCATCATGTGTGCTGTGTTATATTGAATCTCTCCTCACGCTTATTAGCTTATTCGTAATCATAATATTATAAAACGACCTCAACGACCTTCGAGTTACGGGATAGGATAGGATAGGATAGGATAGGGATCATAATATTGAGCGCATCCAATTGTCAGTTGTGAAGATTAGAATTCTTCAGTGACAGCTACAAAATCAAAACGTCGATGTTTAAGTCTTTCGTTATCGATTTTAAAGTTTAGAAATGATTTCAAACCGGCCGAGCAAGCAGCAAGCAGTTATAAATATACCAAATTTACAGTGTATCGATTTCTTCAAGTATTTGTAAAGTATGAACTTAGATTCAACCCACTTACTTCTCTTGTGGCTGCGTGTGCTCCTTCAAAAAACATTATTTTTGTTTACCGCACGAATTTACTATTGTGTTGCTCAATAATTTTTTTCCAATGGAAGAAAGTCTTACGTCCCCTTAGGGTCACCTTGTTTTCCATGACCTATTATTCAGTTTAAGGTGTCGCCACACTATTTAGGGCTTTACTGGCAAACAAAAGTGGCGAGTATATACGCAGGATAAAAATCTGCTAGCAATGACAGTTTTATATCGCGGTAGCTTTTTGGATATGGAAATATATAGTCACTATATAATTGATTTATTCTCAGAGTTAGTTCTTGCGCGCGCTATGACATCAGAAAGATAATGTTCAGGGCCGGATCAAGGTAAGTAGAAGGGGGGAGGGGGGGGGGGGTTCCAAGTGATGGTATTGGGCCGGACGGAAGGTGGGAAAATTTTGCTATGTTCGTAAATTGCACCATTCATCACACATTCCGGTTAGTTGGTTGGTTTTTGAGTTTAATGTCCCATATGGGCTGGTCATCTAATAAATAAACTAATTAGGAGCTTAAAAAAACTACATCTATATATTTTTTTCTTTCTGAGGTACATCGGATGGCCAGGGGAGGGGTTCCGGAACCCAGGACCCCCCCCCTCTCCCAGATCCGGCCCTGATGTTTGTGTACAGACAACAAGAGAAATTGCTGTCAATTATAGTTTTGAAGTCATGTTTGTATTGTGAAAGATTTTGGTATGAATTCAAATTCAAATTCATGCTGCAGACAAAGAAAGACAAGTATGTGCAAACACAACATCAGGTAATATCATTTTGAGAGATGTAGTAACATCGAGATACATTACAGTTGCTTTAATGTTGTGGAGTTTTGGTGAGTAAAATGCTAAACACATCGTGAAGGCAAAACGAAAAACTTTTAAGAAAACACACAACTTGAATACATGTATGTATACAGAAGATCTGTGCTGGAAATTACGGCATTAGCAGTGTAGATTAAACGATGAATGTATATAAAGTATACTGTATAACTTTGCTGTCGAGACTTATAGAACGAACTGGAAAGAAGGAATAGAATCGAGTCCCTAAGGGACTTCGCACAATTAAATTTCATAGGCTTGTCTTTTTTTTGCCTCTCTCTGCTGTCAGATACATACATCACCGCTGCGCGAGGGTTCAGCTACTTCAATAAATATTTCAGTCTGTGTGAAAACGTTTCAATATAAAAAATTCCTTGGAAATCAAAGATTAGATTTCAAAGGAATTAGTATGTAATTGGCATAAGATATTTTTCCCGCTTGGATAATAATTCATTTTAAAAAGGTATTCCCTTTACAATTATAAGTTTAAAACGTTTACGATAGACGTTAAATGCAAAATAAATCAAGACGTCGTCTTCCAAATCCAAATTATAAATTATAAAAAATATCCTGTTCTTAATTGACTCACACTCTGAACTAAAACGATAACACTGTAAGCAGCGATGACTCAGGTCCTGCAAACACAAACTAATATGTTGCTGATATCTTAGTATCGACCCCAGGGCGTCCCACTTTTACAAGTTTGCAAAAAATATTATAATACAAATGTGGAGAAGGCAACCCAAATGTGGTGACAAATACAATCCCAAATCCAAATGTGTAGTTCCATAGAACGTTAAGTCTCCTCAATCAATTCCGTAAACAGTGTCAACTAGTTTAAATTGACGTTGTCCTTAAACTCTCAGAAATAGTTAAGTGCACTTTCAATGTCCAATACCATTATATTGCATGCCGACAGTGCTAAGACAGTAGGAGGGTCAGAAAAATAAGTTATTTTTACTTCAGCATTCAAAATGTAAAAATGTAAAAGCAAATTATGATATTTATATCACTGGAGAAAAGAAGAATCATAATACAGGGTTAATGATTTCCGATAGTCGCTATCATTTAAATGAAAAATACTCGGGTCATTTGAAAATATATACTGATGGCTCTGTCCTAGAAAATGGAGATAGTGGTGCAGCTTTTGTTATTCCCGATTTTAAATTAACACAATCATACTGTTTAGGAAAAGGATTTTCGATTTTCCCTGCAGAACTGATTGTAGTACTTATGGCTATAAATACAATTTCTAGTATGCCCTTAACTTTATTTAGTATTGTAATATGTGTTGATTCCAAATCTGTTTTAGAGGCTTTGAACTCAAATAATAATAAAGAAAGAAAAGATATTATATTAGAAATCAAAATCTTGGTTCATAATCTTATAATTAATGGTACACAGGTAAATTTTTGTTGGATTCCTTCACATTGTGGTTTTCTTTCCAATGAGTGGGCTGGTCGAGCTGCCAGAAACGGAGCTGCGAATATTAATGCAATATCTTTACATATTTCACTTTCTGCTAAAGAGGTTAATAATCTAATTGAAAAAGAAATGAAGAAACATTATACATTTAATCAGCAGTATGAAAAACACTGTGGAATTTCTAGATCTGTAGTGTCAATGGCGTATAGAATATATTTAAATGCTATAAAGACTAAGTATTGCAAAAATGTTAAATGCGTTTGTAACGAGACGTTTTCTTTGAAACATTTGCTGTTTGATTGTAATGATTTAAGAGGCCTCTTGCCTAACAGTGTACCATCACTCGGCAGAATTAGTTTTGATAGTTGCATTATTTTACCAAAAACGTTTATCGGTTCTGCTGTTGGTTCTTTTCTCTGATTAACAATAGTATATCTTACTTAATGATGTGTCGGTAATATTATTTATAGTATTAATTGTGATTTAATATCTGGTTTATTATTATTATTATTATTTTATTTTTTATTTTTTTTTATAATTATTATTATTATTATTATTATTATTATTATTATTATTATTATTATTATTATTATTATTATTATTATTATTATTATTATTTTATATTATTCTGTTTTTTTATTATTATTCTTATTTTTTAAAATTCTTATTTTTTTTTTTAACATTTTCTTTAAACTACAATTTTTATTATTATTATTATTATTATTATTATTATTATTATTATTATTATTATTATTATTATTATTATTACTATTATTTTAAAACTTTATTTATTTATTTATTTATTTTTGAAATATTTATTTATTTTACTTTTATTATTATTTATTATTATTTTTTTTAAAATTATTATTTCTTTTCTTTTTTTTCTTTTTTAAATATAATTATTATTAGTTTTATTATTATTATTATTATTATTATTATTATTATTATTATTATTTTTTATTTTTTTTATTTATTACTTATTTATTTTATTTATTTATTTATTTATTTATTGATATTTTTTATTATTATATTATATTCATTTATTATATATTATTTATATTAATTCTATATTATATATACATATTATATATATTATATATATTTATATTATATATATATATATTATATATATATTATATATTATATATATATATATTATTATATATATTTATATATATTATATATATAATATATATTATATACATATATCTTTTGCCATAGATTGATATAAATTATATAAAAACTTATAAAATGCCCCGCAAAAAACCTGTTTACAATAACGTGGGGTTCCTGTTTAACAATATATAAACCACAACAACAATAAAATTGTGACAACAACAAAATACCATCCACAACTTTTCAATCTGTCCCCATGGTGATTTTGCCATGGAGACAATCTTCGATGTGAAAGGAGAGTTAATTGTTCTTGATTGGAAAAAAAACGAATCCAAAACAAAACTTAAACAAAAGACAACACTAAGTTTGAACAAAATGAAGTTGTTTATCTTTCAAATCAAATTGTCGAAAACCATAACAGTGAAACGGTGGGTCGCTATTTTCATTGAAGCAAAAAAAACAAAAACGATGTGTTCAACAAATGTTACATTAAACTTCTTCTTCTTCTTCTTCTTCTTCTTCTTCTTCTTGGATTGTAGCACTAATAACATGACAACGAACAACAACTAACAACTACAACATGTTTTCAACACAACAAAAAAACAAAAAAAAAAAACATAAAACCGACGGCTAAAGACAAACAACATAAAAACAAACAAAACAAAATCAAAAAAAAAAAACAAAAGACAACAAACAAAAAACACACACAACGAAAGCACACAACAAAAGTGTATCAAAGACACTACACACGCTAAACCAAACCCACCACAAGAGGCTAAAGGGACACCACACACACCATACACACTAACACTGCCTCAGCAAGACTGATGGCTTCGAAGACAACACAAGTCCACACACTATGTTGTCCTCACACTCCACACAAAATACAATGGAAATTTTTCTAAAATACAAAATTTAAATTTTAGAGGCAAAAATTTGGGGTATAACCTTAAGGTATGGGTGGGGTGTTGAAGGATGGTGAAGCAAGACAAGAAGAAGAAGCCGAGCAAGAAGAAGACGAGTCGCTCTGAGTCAAATCCCCAGCCACCACGATATTCTCCAAATTAGTGTCCCACAACCTCAGAAGCCTAGCTTCACACCAATCAAATACTGACCGCCCTGTTTTTGCCATGGTTGATTTTAACAGTTCCAAAAAATAAGGATTAATTGGATAGAATGCTGACTAATGTCAGCGAGCCTGTGCTTAAACCGGTGAGTGGAAATTTGTTATACTAGTACAACACTAAGTTTGAACAAAATTGGTCGATGTAGTTGTTTATCTTTCAAATCAAATTGTGTTTTTAACATGTCGGCGAAGGTTGCTCAGTGAAGCACCGGGTGGGTCGCTATTTTTCATTGAACTTATTTTACTAAGTCTAAGGGGTTTGGTCTAGGTGCATGAGTAAACGAGTGTTCAACTACGCATTGCATAATGTTACAATCTTCTTCTTCTTCTTCTTCTTCTTCTTCTTCTTCTTGGATTGTAGCACTACAATAACATTTTGATGACAAAGAAGACAACTTCGCCGATGTTTTCAACGCAACAAAAATCGTGATTTGTTTTGGGAAAGTGACGTTTTTGCGGTACCTATAAAGGTCGAAAAGACGGCTAAAGACAGCTAAAGACGGCTAAAGACAACTAAAGACGGCTAAAGACAAGGGCGAAAAGACAACTAAAGACAGCTAAAGACTACTAAAGACAACTAAAGACAACTGAAGACGGCTAAAGACACCAGGGGTAGAAATTTTAGAGGGTATACAAGGCTATACTATCCTATCCAATCCTGTCCCGTAACCCGAAGGTCGTAGGGGCACCACAGTTGATCCTTTAACCAGCATACTCCATCTTTCTCTGTCCTCAGCAGCCCTGATGGCTTCGCTCAGTGTCAAACCAGTCCATTCTCGAATGTTGTCCTCCCACCTCTTTTTCGGTTAAAACTAAGGTGCCATTATAAGCTATAGGTTTGGAAATAACAATTTCATTCAGGTTGCCAAAAAAATAGTAGTAATTTAGTAGGAATAAATTGTTGCAGTTGATTGAAGAAGAAGAAGAAGAAGAAGAAGAAGAAGAAGAAGAAGAAGAAGAAGAAGAAGAAGAAGAAGAAGAAGAAGAAGAGGCAGAAGAAGAAGAGGCAGCAGAAGAAGAAGAAGACCTCCTTATTTTTACTCAGTTCACACACAAAAAATAAATAAATGAATAAGAACGATGGGGTGCTCAATGTCATTATGATGGCGAAGGGGTGAGAAAACCTTTAAAAAATATATAGTTACACACAAATTCTGAAATATTTGTAAGGTTTCCGTGCACTCTAAAGCTCTCTTTGGCCAGCTGCGGTACAAGTTAACCCTTTAAAAAATTCGTCTGCAAACGAGGTATACTAGCTTTGCTTCACAAACAATAGCCTCAGTATCGAATCGGGCATTGCATTTTCATTAAATCCGACTACACAATCACCCAGAACAGCTTTTACTTTGTATCTAAATCAATTATCTTATATGATATACTTGAAAAATAGTATTGTTATTTTTTTTAATCCGTTGTACTTTCTACGCGGCAACAAATTTCTGCCATAGCCAATGTCTTTCAAAGATGGCAGGTGTTTTGGGGCTCTTTAAGTTGTTTGTAGCCTTGTATGTAGCATGGACCCTCACAGCAGATCTCCAACGAAGAATACAAAGCACGGAGTTGAGGTGCTACAGAAGACTTCTGGGCATTTCCTATACCCAACACATCACCAACGTTTGGAATATTACTACATTTAATGTAAATCAAGCTGCTTTTCACTACCCTACCAAACAGGAAAATCGGCACACCGATTGGCTGAATGGCTTTTCCTAAGAAGTCTTGTTTGCGCTTTTTCACTATCGTACGCTTTATGATTAATCACAGAATTCTAAGTTTTTCTTTCAAAAGTTGATAATTGAATGGTGTTTAAAGATAAACTAGGCGTACAGTTTGTTAAATCTACAGAAATAAACCAAAAAGCTGTATCAGAACAGTAGATCTAGTGATATTTATTTAAAATTCCTTTTAATATAGGCCTACTCCCTACTGTACTGCGTTGCTAACATTGTTGTGTAAATAGACTATTAAAAAAAGTTTTTCTTTGCCTTTGGTTTATTGGTTTATTACAATGCTGTGACAAAAGGCTTTTTTAACTTACTACTTTGGATTATTTTTATTTGATTAGGCTAATTATTTCATTTATTTATGTAATTTTTTATTTCATTTTATTTATTTTATTTTATATTATTTATTTATTTTTTTTTTTTTTGGGGGGGAGGGGGTGTTGAACTTGTATCATTTTTTTTCAGAAATCTAATAACTATATTAAATCAAAAAGTGAAAGAAGATATAGTTTCCAATGGTAAAATGCCGAAGTTGCAGTGCATAATTTATTCTCGTTTGTCACTACCCTACGGTAAAAAAATGTATGTACTCTCCTTCCTCCCCCCTCCCTCCCGTCGCAAATTTGGAATACCCCCCCTCCCTCCCCTCTGAAGGCCTTGATCCGGCCCTGGCTCATCAGAGAGAGAGAGAGAGAGAGAGGAGAAAGAGAGAGAGAGAGAGAGAGAGAGAGAGAGGATAGAGAGAGGATAGAGGGCCTAGTATAATGCAAAACGAACCATATCCTTGAGAGTAGATAATGATGTAGGCTTTGGAGACAGAGGAGATAGCACGCAAGAAGTAAAAATGTTAGTCCCCTGTACTTCTTACTAAAAGGGTAACACTGTATATATATATATATATATAATATAGGCCTAAATATAAAATTTCTTTTTTTTTACTTTGTTTACACAGTGGATCGTACATGCAAAGTTCAGCAGTGGTTGAAGGGCAACCCAGCACAGACCTGTGATGAAACATCTATGGAATCGTTGGTAAGAAACATGTTGTCTAGGCTACTGTTGTCTGTTAAGTTACTTTCTTCTTCTTCTTCTTCTTCTTCTTCTTCTTCTTCTTCTTCTTCTTCTTCTTCTTCTTCTTCTTCTTCTTCTTCTTCTTCGTCGTCGTCTTCTTCTTCTTCTTCTATCACCATCGTCAGCAGCAGAAGCAGCACCAGCAGCTTTATCTTCCTCCTCCTCCTTTTCCTCCTCTCCTTATCATCATCATCATCATCATCATCATCATCATCATCATCATCATCATCAACATCAACAACATTATAATCATCATCTTTTTCTTCTTCTTCTTCTATCATCATCGCCAGCAGCAGGAGCTTTCTCTTCCCCCTCCTCCTCCTCCTCCACCTCCTCATCATCATAATCATCACCATCTTCTTCTTCTTATTCTTCTTCTTCTTCTTCTTCTTCTTCTTCTTCTTCTTCTTCTTCTTCTTCTATCTCCTCCTCCTTCTACTTTTCCACCTCCTCCTCTTCCTCTTTCTTCAAATTTTTAGGATTTGCTACTGCTGCAATATTATAAGCATGGGTGGAAAATCACTCTGTTGGGATTTAGATATTGTGCATTTTTGTTGTCTACAACTGCATTTATGCACAAAAATGTAAGAAAATTTGGCATGAGATTCGGCAATTCTTAACTTACAAAGTCATAAAATTTAAAAAATCTAGAACATCAATTGTCGAAGTTATGATGATTTAACTGACTTTATGGGTGTTATTCCACCCAGGGGTGGCAGCAAAGGTTAACTGTGTGACTTCAACATTTCCACTTAAATTGGGTGAAATGTTGTAGCTTTGCTCAGATTGCAAGCTGCATTCCTGTCTTGATCTACTGGGATCATGATAGTTGCAGATACATGTATCGAGATGCAGTGTTTTTTATATGTCCTCAACCATGATAGCGAGTTGCAGTTCTTTGTTGAATATAAAAGCTCACTCCAATTGCTTAAGCACCTTTAACTTCACCACTGTTCAAGGACTTTGCTTGCAAGACATCACACTGTTTACTTTAAATCAAATAGCTGTGTCACCCTATGGTGTGGGGCATTTTATTTGTGATTAAACAAAGATAGCTTTAAGTTTTAGCCCCTTTTCTTCACCAAAACTGTTATGTTTTGTACTAAGTAAATAGAACAAGAAAGCAATAATCTGCAAGCGATTCATTTATTTTCCCAGGGACATTACTGAAACACTGTCTAACATAAAAAAAATATAACATACTGTTTATGAAAGTGCTGTTTCACATCATGTTATGGGCCATGTGAGATTGTGAGGATTTTGTAACTTTGTTGTGTTGTTCTGTGAATCAGAAACTTTCAGATAACCATTTTTTACTAATCTATCATTAGGGATACATTGTCCTTGCTAAGAAAGCAATTACCAGCAAATCGATGCATGTATCTCCAAGAAAGAAAAAAAATGTTCACGGCAATGACATTTAAATTTACATTGGCTTACTCTTGTGAAGGAAAACTACATGCTACACCATGTACATGCCAAATTTTCTCCTGTTTTAACGCCCAGCAGACAAAAATTAGAGCTACTCTTTATTGTCTAACTTTAATGTGCATGTCAGGTCTTCTGAAAGACTTTTTTTTTCAACTAGCCCGCGGGCTAGTTACTTAGAAAAGTTACTAGCCTGCAAGAATTTTGACTAGCCCTGCTGAAATGGCGAAGCATCAAATAAGCTGTAAAATCTATCCTTTTCGATTTTTTTCTGATGCGATTGTTTTGCTTTTTTAGCCGGTGTATCAGATTCGGCAGAAGTTGAACCAATTCTTTTTACAAATCGATTCATACTACCATAGCTAAACCGAAAGCGCTAACAAACTAAGCTGAGCGATCATATAAAGCCTTCTCTGATTGGTTCATATCGATCAATATTACGCGCTACGAGCCAATCATACAGAGTATTTTTTCAAGTAATTCAGGAAATGAGGCACAGTAAGGGATATTTTTCTCCTCTTTTCCTGATGCGCTTATTATCGAATGATATGAAATGAATCATCACCCATACGGTCCCTCTTCACTGATCGTTCTTGGCGAAACGCACACGTGTAGAGCTGTGCAGTTTAAAGGGTTCGTAATCAAGCCGATGTTTTTATTTTCATCGGGGATTGACAAACTGAAGAGAGAAAATCAACTAGCCCGCCGGGCTAGTAGACTTTGAACTTTAACTAGCCCGTGGCAATTTTAACTAGCCATTGGCGAGCGGGCTAGTGCATTTCAGAAGCCCTGGCATGTTTATACTTTATTTTAATTGTATTATTATTATTATTATTATTATTATTATTATTATTATTATTATTATTATTATTATTATTATTATTATTATTATTATTATTATTATTATTAATATTATTATTATTATTATTATTATTATTATTATTTTAATTCAGCCTCCTGATTGCTCAGACGATGAAAGGCTTTGAGTTCGACCCAGAATCAGAGTCGGAGGTGGAGTCGGTGATGGAGTTGGTGATGGCACTTGACGGTAATTTTGTTAATATTCCTGAGAAATAATATTTGGGTAATTTTCCTGAAAGACCGTAAACAGTGGAATCTGCTGGACACACTTTAAGGGTTTTGTGTTTATTCAGTTGTGGTTTGTCTGGTTTGTTTCCACTAGATCATTAAGGCCATAGAAGTAAACTGGTCTAACATGACTTTTTCTTGTTCAGAAAAACTACCTCCAAAGGTTTTGGAAAACGTATGTCGGGACACATTTTAAATCATTTACTTCACTTACTTTAAAATGTGTCTGTGTGTGAATTGTAGACACTGACATGTATTTGGATACATTATGATGTCATGCTATTGTTTTTCATATGTATGCTTCAGTTCATCGGTGTGGTTATATTCCAAAAAAATTGTACTATTAGTATTACCTTGGGTTGTTTTTTTAATGTGAATGCTTCAGTTCCTCTCTGTATGTTTATGTCCTGAAAACTTTTCGTGTACTGTAAATTGTTCATTTATCCCTTTATAAATGGGGCAAGGGCTAGATGTAAAGAAGCACCCCTGCTTACTCTTCACCCTGAGAATAAAAAGATTTTCTCTCTCTCTCTCTCTCTCTCTCTCTCTCTCTCTCTCTCTCTCTCTCTCTCTCTCTTCTATTTTCTTTCCATTTTTCCTTCCTAAATTTGGGTGGTTTGCATCCAAGTGCAATGCTAATTTTCTTATTTTTAAATTTTGAGTGTGTGTGTTTACAGGTGCTGCGGATTGGACGAGGAGAACTAACAGTGGTCAGGCGCCCAAGTTCTGTAGATGATGCTAAACGTGAAAACTATCTTCCTTGTGTTCAATGTAAAGGGTGGATTTTAGAAAACAATTTATCGCTACATTCAATCAATCATTTTATTGTCCGGTTTACCCTATAACCAATGTTTTATCTCATCTTATTCAATAATCTGTAGATATTTAGCAAGCAATCGTTACATATATAAAATTAAAACTTACAACAAACGATTATTATTATTATTATTATTATTATTATTATTATTATTATTATTATTATTATTATTATTATTATTATTATTATTATTATTATTTATACACTAATAATAATAATAAATTATTATTATTATTATTATTATTATTATTATTATTATTATTATAGTTGTCTCTCTGTCTACATTTTAAACAGCAACCTGTGTACCCTGGCTTGCCAGGGTACAAAAACCACTAGTATGTATATATTATACTTCACTTTGTCAACAGTTTTACTGTCACTACATCACCTGTGTGAATGAATGAATGAATGAATGAACATTGAGGTTTAACGTCTACACCCACCATTGGCGATATGGCAGACGGGGATAACCATCCCAGGGACAGAGGGGTAGGGACCTAAATCAATACTGAACCACAAGAGCCATCATACTGCAAAAATGGACAGTGAAAATGGCCACATTTTATATCGCCCACCACGGGATTCGAACCTGGGTCATCGGTGTGCCAGGCTAACCCTCTACCACTTGAGCTACGGCTTTGCCCCTCCTCCCCCCCCCCTCCCACCTGTGTGAATAAGAAAGATGAGCGTATATGTTGCTACAGCTCACAAGGACATACTATTTAGCCTTACATAGGCAAGATGAAAGAAAAAAATTGACGAAAGTCAGAATAGTTGAAGCCACAATGTATGTGTGAAGTGAGACAATGCGAGGCTCGCAAGCTCTAGGGGTGGAGCCCTTGAACACCTTATTAGGCACAATAGTTGATGTCACAATTCATTACTGAAGTGGTGAGCCAATTGCAGGATCGCAAAGCTGTAGGGTGGAGTCTACGTCGCTAGCAAAGCTATAGGGGTGGAGTCAAACTGGCTCGTCGCGCGTTCCAGCGGGACATTCTCGGCGCACTTGTCGTATGACGGACGCTACGTGTGACCAATCGTCTTGCAGATATGAGTGCAGAAATTTGTCATGTTAATTGTGCATGTTTGTGTATATTATTTTAACCATGTCCATGTGCCCTTAATGGGTTTTTCTGGAATAAATTTTGCCTTGCCTTTGCCTTGCCTTTGCCTTGCCTTGTCAAGTTGGCCTCCCTCTCTCTCCTTCTTAGTAAAAATGTGTACAGCCGAATACGCACATGCGCACTCAAGTTTATAATTGCATCTTGGTAAGGACTATGCTCAAACTTAGCCAAAATAGTCTAGGGCTCACGTAGACAGCGTTTTTGCAATAAAATTGTGAGGACTATGGTTGTAAGTCCTCAGACAGGAAAAAGTCCTCACAGCGTGGGTGTGCGACATGGTTAGGTCCTTACGACAGCGTAGGTTCACACAATAAAATACAAAGCACAATAAAAAATTGTCTATCTCTATCACCACAGTATTAAAACATAGTCAAACACACCCACTCTCTCCCACGCACACACACACACACACACACACACACACACACAATAAAATACAAAGCACAATAAATGTCTATCTCTATCAGTATACGTGCATTTTACACAGAAACAGAAACGAGCAATTTGCTTAAAAACGCCATGGAACAACTACTATGATCAGCACAAAAAGACACCACAACACAACACCTGCACAGACACTCAAGCAGCCAAACACACCTGGGCCACAACGACGACGAAGATGAGGAAAACAGCGACGATGACGACGACGATGACGACGACACTGAGAAAGAAGATGACAACGACGGTGACGATGATATGAAGAGGCTGATGACGACGATGATGATGATGACGACCATGATGATGACCATGATGACGACGATGATGAAGGTACGATGACCACAAAAGAGGTTGAGGACGGCTGGTGGGCAGGAATTTATTTCAAGAGGTGTTCATGGAAAAGATGTGTTTTAAGTCTAGATTTGAATGCAGATAGAGTAGGGGTGTCACGGAGAGGCTGAGGCAAGGAATTCCAAAGTGTAGGAGCAGCAAAGCAGAAAGAACGACGACCATACGTCTCCAGCTTGATGCGAGGCACAGAAAGGTGACCAGCGTCAGCGGAACGGAGAGATATATGGCCCACAACATGTAACATATAATGGCCCACAACTAGCAACAGTAGGCCTATATATCTGCCTCATAAACAATTCTATTATAAAAAGCCCCACAATGCTCTACATTTTCAAATACATATAAATATAATGCCCCTCAAACCAACACCAGACAGAAAACCCCAAAATAGGTTTATATATATAATGCCCCACAACTAGCAACAATATACATCTGCCTCATAAACCATTCTAATATAAAAGCCCCACAAAGGTCTAATATATAAAAGCCCCACAAAGGTCTACATTTCATATGTGTATATATATATATATATATAAAGCCCCACAAAAAAATGCCCCACAAAAAAATGCCCCACAAACCCACACCAGACAGGAAACCCCACAAAAGGTGAGATTCATGTATATATATATATATATAATATATATATATATATATATATATATTATATATATATATATATATATATATATATATATATATATATATATATATATATATATATTTTTTTTTTTAAATATATGTATTTATTATTTTTATTGTCTTATAAACGTTTAATTAATTATCCAGTCGCACGTTTTATTTAAATGACATTGTTACTTATGTTATGATGCGTTTATAAATTACGTTTGAGTATATGTGAAAGAGATGGAGAAAGTGCGTGTGCTTGAGTGTGTGTATTTTATTATGTGTTCCTGTTTAAATGCGTGAGTTTGAATGCGTGCGTACGGTCTTTATCATCTTGGTGAAAAAAGACTTTAATAAAACAACCAACCATCAAAATGTAATGCTATAAAATATAACAACTGTTTAAATTCACGTGCGTATTGTGTATTATGAGGTTTATGGATATTTCTACCGGAACTTTAAAACAAAATAGCAAGGCATTCCAGTGTATTGCCACCACTCACATGCATAACTGACAAAAAAAACTGTTTCAAAAGTGATACGTTTCGTGGCCTTGCTCTGGTTTGCTTTTACCCTTGCACAAGCAAAATGGAAACATAAAATGAGTGACCACTTCTTAAACTATATCAAGCTAAAATTCATTACAATCGTTCCGTTACTTGTGAGATACACCAAGAGACTCTGTTTAGGAAACGAGAGATCTTAACGACCTTGACCTTTGAGACAGTTAAAATATGAATTGCATATACGGCTTAGCTGTAGTTAAAGTAACTGCATAGTCAAATTCCGAATGACCGACCAACGGACGAATACTGAACGATTGTCCAGGAGTTCAAGTGCATGTATATCTGAAATAATCCAAATCGATCCTACTGTTTTTGAACTATAAGCAAAACGTGTTTAGTAAAGATTTGACCCCAGCTACCCTAATCTTTGAATTTGAGCAAATACGATAATATGATCCGGGAAGCTGGCCACTAACCAGGGTACTGTTCTTATGAAATTTGGTCAAAATCTGTTTAGTAGGTCTTGAGATACGGAAGGCGATGGACCTACAGACCGACATTTGGCTCGTTCTGATTACCAACTGATTCTGATTCTGAAAAAAAACAACAACAGCCGTCTTCACTTCGAAATTAGATTTAGTATATATAGGGCAGCTGTTGGGTGTCCATCAAAACGAGAATGTCTGCTGTAAACTTGACTGTTAAGGTAAACGTTTTAAAAGTTATGAACTCCTGGCAATTTCGTTGGCCTCTGTGTACATATTTTAATATAAAATGTGTAAATGTCACCAGTTTTCAAAGAACAGAAATTGGGGAAAAAAAACATGGAACTGGAAAAAAAAATCCGATGCTTTACAGCAATGGAGAAATGCATTTTCATCAAATATTGTTGCTGTAAAAAAAAATTCACTCAACGCGCTTGTTTCAAACTGTTGTGTCGTTTGGTGGTTGCTTTCAAAGCATGGTCACCCCACCAAGTATTAACACATCCACAAGTATATCAACTAACAAGTTAGTATCTCGTATTGCCCCCAGTCGACGTGCGGTGGTCCCGTTTAGCCACAAGCTGAAACGGGGATATCCCAAACCTAAAAATAGAATAGAGATTTCTGGGAAATCTGTTCTCGCGAAGATGTGCTCGCTGAAATGAAACGAAAGTTGGGAGAGGAACTGCATATTTCTGGTAAGTGAACAAAGGCAGAAACTTGTCAGCAGTATTATCAGCGATGGAGTTATAATGGACGAAGTGCTCCATACCTATGAGGTTGCCTTTGCTCGAGCAAAGAAACTAAAGAAGGATTTAGCCGACGTTATTTCAGAAAAGGATTTCTCTACCCATAATTCCCCTGGGTTTTGAAGTTTCTAAAAAGTTATTTCAGGCCGACGACGCATTATGGAGCGCAAAGCATGTAAAGGGAAGCAACCGGTTGTACGCGCACGTCGATAGAGACATAGAAGAGAGATACTAACTTGTTAGTTGATATACTTGTGACACATCCAAATACTAACCCTTTCCGACGTTGCTTAACATGAAACATTGCTAGCATGTGCCAAAACTACTATCCTACTGCGCCATCCATTTTCGCCGTGGGTCATTACAGTACAGTACACGTACACAATTCGACGGGCGATCAACCACTCAAATCATTAGCGATCTGTTTGTTCTATGATCGTTGTCAGATCTGCTGTTTCTATAGTTGATAATAAAGACTTCAAAGAATCGGACAACTTGTCATGCGTTCCAATTTCACACACTAGATGTTTTATTTATTAATGTAATCGTTCTTATGTATCGCCTTTCCAGCTCAAGAGCTGCTCAAGGCGCTGGCCGGTACAGGACCTAACGCAAGCCGCCCGATGCGCCCACTTGCAACCTTTGGGCGCATAATCTGACGCCCAGACGACTAAGCACAATCCATGGCGACCGGGCTTGGGGAGAAGGGACGGTGTGTGAGTTGGTGTATTGGTGTAGGACATAAGCGTCAGGATCTTTAATGTCCGTGCGATGGAATGCGTGCGTGCACAGACTAGACCTCGGTTTATACTCTCAATCGAATGAGTTCGAATATGTGTTGTTTTTTTGTCGTTAACAGTGTGACATCAGGTATGTGCACTCTGTGTATTAAAGCTCGGTTAGCAGTTTCTGTATGTGTACGAATCTTACAAATTATATATCCTCCCCCCCCCCTCCCCTTCCCTTATGTTCATTTGGTTGGTTGTTTGTGGGTTGGTCACTTTTTCAATTGATGATGATGGTGATGATGATGATGATGATGATGATGATGATGATGATGATGATGATGAATGGAACTGTACATATAATTATCTCTCTCTCTCTCACTCTCTCTCTTTCACTCTCTCCCCCCTCCCCTGCTTACCCTTCACCTACTGTACACTCTCATACACGCGCTCATATGATTCATTTTACAGTTTTCGCCGCTGGATTGGTAAAAAAGCAAAAAAAAAAAAAGCAGGTCGTTCGTTACTGGAATACATTTACAGGTTCCCTTGCGGTCTCTGAGGGATTTAAAGTGCTCTTTTGGGATATCAAGTATGATGATGCACACTTCTTTAGACCATGTACACGAATGAATGTTGACATTAGCAAGGAAAAATTGTGACATATAAATAAAACTACGCCGAATTTTTGGGACCTCTCCTTGTGATTTGTGCCAGATAGCTTATGCGTGTGTTACTTTTTGAACCATGTCTATTTTTAGCTCTTATATTTCCAAATCTGTTTGTGCAAGTAAACAGTTTTGACATTAATAATTTTAATGTTTAGAATGAATGGAGTGTAATTTTTTTTAAATTTTTTTGAAAGACGAAAGCTTTCAACATTGTTTTTAGCTGCTTCGAAATGAAGTTTGAAGGAACTAAAATGAGAAAGTTATTTATAGTCTTTTCGCTTCTCTTCATCTAAATAATATTCATTTTTATGTTATTTCTAATCTTTTCGATTCTCTTCATCTAAATAATATTTATTTCCATTTCTTCGTTGTTGTTTTTTTTTGCTTGCTTTTTTAAATGTGGGTTTTGTCATGTGGGAAGTAAGTTGGAGGGGGTGGAGGGGAGGGCGCACAAAGAATTTTAGAGTCAACTAATCACCAGTTCCGTTTATCTGTTGATCTAGTTATTTATTTAACAATAATATTTTTCGCCACAAATCTCTTGCTTATACACATGTGTGTGTGTGTTTGTGTGTGAGAGAGAGAGAGCGCGCATGCATGTGAGTGTGTGCTTTTTTTCATTATGTTATGTTTTAATGCAATTAAATGTTCTACCAGGTCTGATCTCCACAAATATCGGATTAATAATTCATAATTCAAAATACCCTCACAATACTTCAAAAGAAAGACATGCGTGTTCAGCGCAACCTTTACGCTAACGAAGGAGCCCGCATTGTAAAAATGAAAGTGCAGCGTTGCATGTATTTGTGTTTTTAAGCTGCTTGGAGAATTGGTGTGTGCGCAGCCATTGCTCAAGCTAGCCGTAGAGATAAAAACAATTTCGCTGTGGGCGGGCATTTCGCCATTTTTTCAGAATTCATGTACATTATTTCACACAGTGTGACCTTTTCAACACATAAATTCTGAACGCCGTGGTTGCGCAACTCTAGTTTAAAAATGGTTGAAAGCAAGATTGCAAGTCATTCATGTGCATTTCCAAACATTCACAAACATCTATATCTGAAAATCGTCATTTTCAAAGTGTTTTATGTTGTGACTCGGGTGGATAATCCCAAAGAAGCAATTTTAAAACGTAGAATGATGGACCGCGATGGGCTCAATCTTCAGGCACAATTGGTATTTTAAAAACAAAATGCAAAGCGCATATATAATAGACCTTGACTTTTGTGAAAGAGCAAACGAGGCTGAATGCTGCATAAAATATCTGAATTGTAAATATAATCAAAATCGGTTCGGTCATTCTTGAGATAACGAAACATGTGTTTTGAGCACTCAAAAAAAGGAGAAAAAGAAATGACGTCTGACCGGCCGACCGACTGTCAAACGGCTTGCCATCGAATGATTGGCGTTGTGTTGAAGTGTCCGTATACCAAGAATATACGCAAAATCGGTTCAGCCTTTGCATTTTTTTAGGGGGGGGGGGAGTTAATGAGCAAAACGTGTTTAGCCAAGATATGACACATCCTTCCCCCCACCTCCCACCCCACTCTCACCCTCCATCCTCTATCAGCGACCTTGACT
Organism: Oncomelania hupensis; assembly: GCA_036898135.1. Classification (NCBI taxonomy): domain Eukaryota; kingdom Metazoa; phylum Mollusca; class Gastropoda; order Littorinimorpha; family Pomatiopsidae; genus Oncomelania; species Oncomelania hupensis. Next base: position 75,757,370 of record CM072512.1, on the reverse strand, counting down.
ACGCAAATACGATGGCACTGGAAGATGGCCTCTAAGCCTCTAAAGTGTTTGAATACAATCTGTTCAGTATTTCTTGACATATGGCATACAAGGGACCGGACTGACCGATATACCTATCTGCAGACAGACCAACATTTGGCTCGTTCTCAATACAGAGTACTTAAAAGTATTTTCTGATATTATCTTGGAATTAAATCCAAACAAACCCGGCTCTATTACTCTCTCTCTCTCTCTCTCTCCCTCCCTCCCTCCCTCTCTCTCTCTCTCTTTCTCTCTCTTTCTCTCGCTTCATCCACATACCCTAACGAATGCTACCTCACTCCACCCCTCAATAGTCTGCCATTTTACACGGGTATTTTTAGCTGCAGATGCTCATGTTCTTTTCGCTTCAGCGTGCTCGTCTTTTAAAACTAAGTAGTTTTTACGCTTTTTATCTGGGGTGGGTTTGCCCATGATTTCCCACCCACCACCTGTATCTTGATTCGAAAACTCAATCTGCGAGCCGTCAGGACCTTCGTTTTTTTCTCCCCACGAATTTACGGTGCCATCCTTTTGCCGACGTGCAAAAGCCCGAGAGCAATATCATGAATACAGATGACTTTGCTAAATCACATCAGTGCAACCAAGCGTGCGGGAGACATCCTCGGTAACTTCAGAAGTCAGAAAACGGTAATGCCGCATGCATTTTCACTGGCACTGGCGTAATAGACGTTGCAAGGCACCTCGCTTGCTTCTTTGAAATGGGTCGCCGCCTTCGCCATCTTGAGGATTCTGCTGTATTTAGCCCCAGTAAGCTATTTGCACATGCTCTATCAGCTTCGAAAAAGCCCAGCGTAAATGTGTAAATTGCCAAGCGAGTTGCCATCTTTTTTTTATATGCATTCCGATGACAAGAAATCTCGTTTACATTTCTCAATAGGAGAAGGTATAGCGCCTCTTGAAATGCGCATGTGAGGTGTTTGTGTTGTTTTTAACTATTCTTCTCTCTCCCCCCCCCCCCCTCTCTCTCTCTCTCTCTCTCTTTCTCTCCCTATCTGTTACTCTCCCCATCACCCTCTCTGTCTGTCTGTCTTCCTACCCTTATCTGTCTTCCTGTGTGTCTGTCTGTCTTTCTGCCTCTGTATCCGCCTCCGTCTCCGTCTCACTCACTGTATTTATGCATGTTTTGTGTGTATGCGTGTATGTGTGTGTGCGTGCGCGCCCGCGTAAGTATGCTTTAGCAAACAGCATAGGTTAGAATGTGTGCGTGTGTGTTTTCCTTTTTTTTGTTCTTCTAAATTTTACATTTGGATTTGTGTTGTTTAATATGCTGCTCCTGAGCCTATCACGCGTATTTTTATAACCAAAAAGGTCTGTCTTAAGTTGATCAACGTGTTAACAAGAATCAAATAACATATTGATGTGCATTATGTTATTTTCTAGGAACATCTTGCTTCTTTCCATGCAGTTTTATCCATGGATGTTGATAAGATTTTCGTAAATAAACAAGAAGAACATGAGGAAAGGGATCGTGGTGTTGGAAGCTGGGGTGGAAGTTGCTTGGCTTGCAGAAGTTATACGTTTATGGGATGGATCTTGATTTATTTTATCTTTATTCTTTTTAAAAGTGCGTCTGAGATCTAGTTCAAATTCCGCCCTCCACCGCCACCTCCTTCACACTCCCCCCCCCCGCCCCCCCCCCCCCCCCCCCAAAAAAAAAAAATAAAAAAATAAATAAATAAATAAATAACACACAAAAAACGTGCACGATGTCTAATTCATTAAGAGATGATTATTTGCTGATGTGTTCATATATAAATAACAAAAAACAAAAAACGTGCACAATGTCCAATTCGTTAAGAGATGATTATTTGCTGATGTGTTCATACCTGTCTTTTCTCCAAATATTTTGCGAAAATGGAATCTAAGCTTTGTGCCCGAACGTTTAAAGGGTCGTCTGCTATAGAAGTAAATGGCTTGTTTCCTGTTATAATAGGCGCCCAACAGACTAACGCAGCGGTGCGTGACGAACATGGACACGGCATTGTTGCAAACTAGCCAAGCGGGAGTATTCGTGTGCATGGGATAATGAGTGGCGCGTAGTAAACTGTATCAAGGATCTAGGAGGCCCCTCTGCTATAGACTAGAGCCTAATGCCCGTTTTTATGCTGCTTTCTGGCGTGTTTGACACCTTACACACAATACATGTGAGGGGAAATGTGATACTATGTTCGTTTTAACACGCATATCTAAGGTAATTATTGCTTTGTAGCGTGGAAGAGGATTACGTGTTTGCTGTTAACCCTTTTTGTGCCGGCCATTCAGAGAGCATTCGGGTGCTCCCAAAATATGGTGCTGATTTGCACGTGCCAGCACAAACAAATGGCAACACTTCATGTGCCACAAACCATGAAAAGGTTGGACACTTTGGCTTGTGAAAGAAACGGCCCGGTGACCACGTTGGTATCAGTGAGTGATTGTCACGTGGCTCCCCTGCATTTACAGCCGGTGGCGCATTTGTTATCACATATAGAATAGGTTGAGTTGAAACACGACAGCGATGCGTTATTACACGTTATGGCTAACTTTCACATATTTGTTGTGAAGAGCAACGGTGAACATACACTTCATCGCTGCGCATACAAAACAGTAACAACAACATTTTGTTAATTTAACAAATGGTAAAAGAGTATAAGCAGTGGGTATTTTTTGTGTACATCGTGACCTTGGAGCTTGTATCAATAACAATTAGAATAACAAAATAACTTCATAACAATAACATCATAATGTAATTATATAATCAAGATCTGCGCGCGCGCACACACACACACACACACCCACACACACACACACACACACACACACACACACATTTATAACAATTTAATGAAAGTTACGAATGTAGAACTCTTGCTAAGTAGTTAATTAACTAATTTTAATGTGATGCAAAAGATTGTTTTTGAAGGATGTGCATTTAGTGACTGCAATGCGGATAACTTCTGCAAAGTTATTCCTAAATACAGATCAATTCTTGGAAATTACTCTTTAAGAGTTGTTTTTTATATTGGGTGATTATTCTAATAACACGGCAAAATTCATAGAATTGAAGTGGTTAAACCAGTCTACATGTTCAGTTGGATGCCATTATACAAATCCAATGATAATGGGAGTTGCATGTTTTATGTCAATTTGAATCCAAATAGATTCTACATGATGCTGTTTAAGAAGATAAAGACGCTTGTATTTCATAGTTTCGTTATCTTTTTCTCTGTGATGTTCTAATAAAGACTAACCAGGCATTGCTATTTCTGAATCATATGACTTGTCACATAACCATGATTCAACGAAACCAAAAACATAAAATAGTGTGTTGTGATTATTAAGAATGGATGATATTTCGTGTGTTTTGTTGCTTGCATGACAGATATTCAGATGACCAATGCGGAGTCTATCTTTAGACGGCCAGGTTGTACAAAACTACAATTAATATTTTACGGAGATAAAGAGAGGTGGTGCTTTGTTTACAGGGATAAAAAGTGGTGGTGCTTTGAATTAAATGTTACTATACACACTAAGGCAACCTTTCTTTCTTCGACGTCCTGCCGTAGCATGAAATGCGTCGTCTCGTTGTTCCTTGTTGATCATCTCTTCTTATACCCATCACCACCACCAACACCGCCACCGAATTCACGCTCACACCCTATCAACAACATCACCTTCATCGCCACCACTACTACTACAACCACCAAAAACAACAACAACAACCACAACATCAACAGCAACTACAACTTGGTGTCTGTATTTCTTTGCCTGTCAAGAGCAAAATAGGAAAAATTCGATTTTAGAATCTGGGAGTGAGGAAATGGAACTTTGGGTAGTGGGCTCCAAACTGAATTTTTGTGGACTGATTAGATTTGGCCATCAGAAATGGCTGCCATTGTGTTGTCCTGCGCATTGCGGAGGTGTCCATTTCTAAAACTACGACACAATGTGAATGGGGAAATAGTGTCCCTGGTATTGTATTTTGGCGTGATGTAACGTTGCATTTGTTGCATATTGTTCCATTATGTGATTATGTGTGCAAATACGCCCTGAATCGCTATTTTTGTATGAGATATGTGCGCTATATAAATCTATGTATTATTATTATTATTATTATTATTATTATTATTATTATTATTATTATTATTATTATTATTATTATTGATATTATTATTATTATTATTATTATTATTATTATTATTATTATTATTATTATTATTATTATTATTATTATTATTATTATTATTATTATTATTATTATTATTATTAGCTGTATGCAAGCGGGTAGTGCAAACAAATTAGATTCAAAAGTATTGTTAGCAAAGTGCGTAACTCACCAACTAACGATGTTCTCTTGATGTTAGTGGCCTGTAGGTATGCAAAACCTGAAAGTAATACGTAACTATTTAAACATACATCTGCACGTTCCGGCAGTACGGAGTAAGATCCATTGTAGATGGCAAACTGTTGTAACCAAGGAAAGTTCTTGTTGAGTTGACATGTAGATTTGCCAAGATGAGATTTGAAGAACTCGTGTCGTCTTTAAGTTATTTTAAAACTTTCTTTCGAAAACTGAGTGACCAAAAAAACTCGAAATTCACGAAAATAAAAAATGTTGCTAGAACTCGAAATTCACGAAAATGTTGTGACCATCATTAAATCTGTATAACCCATTCATGTTTTTTTCTATTGTACAATGCCTTGTTTTCATTGTCAGGAAACAACGGTGACTGTACATCTTTCTTCAATCGCATGCAATCTAAAGTCTTGAAGTTTCGTGTTTTAATCAGGACGTGTCGTGACTAAACTGTTAAGCCCTCGGAGAGGGTATCAGTACGTATCGAGCTCGAGGTTTTACTATAAGACCCTTAATCTTATCCCTTCCATTGACTTACGCCCCTTCAACGGTGACGTGTGAGAAATGTAAGATCTCCGTCTCTGGAGGACCAAGACCAGACAGCATCTACAGGGAGGAACAAGGTTGCTTAAAAGTTGCAAACACCGAGAGCAACCAAGCGCGATCAGCGCTGTTTCTTCTCATTCTTTCCGCTACAAAGGGACGCGATGCGAAGACCTAAACAATCTGCGCGCGAGGGTTACCTCTCTGTTCTTGTAGACTTAAATGGCGGAAGACTTTAAATGTGGATGTGTGTGCGCGCGCGGGCGTGGATGTAGTGGTTTTGTTCTGTCTTGTCCCAACAATGTAGTAGTATGAACTCATAAATCAAGCTTAAAAGCTTTACATTAACTGTAAATATTTAATGGATCATCCGCGCGATGTCTTGTGGGGTAGACCCGATTCCTTTGACGTTGCTAAAATATGTTTTCTTCCTCACAACAATGAATTCCAAAAGGAGGCTATAAATCAATTATAGGGGCTTAAAACTAACTAGCTTTTAATATTTAATGGATCGCGAAGACTATAGCATGTCTAGTTAGGCTGACTAAACTAACCGCTTTTTTAAAGGAGTTTCCAAGGTGATTCAGAGCATCATTAATTAATATCACTTACAGCACTACATATTCTCGTTGATACAGACTATTTCTTGACTGTAAGTGTAACATAGTGTTTTTATTTTTATGGAAGTCACAGATTTGTTTTAGACTAACCTATGAATGCATGACTGAATGAATGACCGAGTCTGGCATGCAGCTCTATGGGCAACAATGAAAGTGTACAACATCAGCCCTAAAATTATTGAAGTCATCAAAAGCCGTATGACAAGGCTACCAGTGCAGTCCTCCACAACAGCGCCATCGGGAACTGGTTCAGAATAACAATCGGTGTGCGTCAAGGATGCCTACTCTCTCCAACACTCTTCAACATCTTCCTAGAGCGCATCATGTCAGATGCTCTTGCAGATCATGAAGGCACAGTCAGCATAGGGGGTAGAGCAATCTCCAATCTTCGTTTTGCAGATGACATTGATGGATTGGCTGGAGAGGAACACGAACTTGAACAGCTGGTACAGAGGCTTGACACCACCTCCAGAGCTTATGGAATGGAAATAAGTGCAGAGAAGACCAAAATTATGACCAACAACACCAATGGCATCAACACGGACATCAAAGTCTAAGGCCAATCCCTCAACACAGTGCATAGCTTCAAATATTTAGGAGCCATTGTATCAGACAATGGGTCCCGACAGGAAGTCCTCTCCAGGATCGCACAAACAACTGCTGCCCTGACAAGGTTAAAGCCCATTTGGAAAGACAGGACCATCAGTCTACATTCCAAAGTAAGACTGCTGCGCTCCCTTGTCATCTCCATCTTCCTATATGCTTGCGAAGCATGGAACCTCACAGCAGATCTCCAACGAAGAATACAAAGCATGGAGATGAGGTGCTACAGAAGACTTCTGGGCATTTCCTATACACAACACATCACCAACGACGAAGTCCGACAGACCATCACACAAGCCATTGGACAACACGATGACCTGCTCACAGTGGTGAAGAAACGGAAACTCCGATGGTATGGCCATGTCACCAGATCATCAGGGCTTGCAAAGACTATTCTGCAAGGCACAGTGCAAGGAGGTAGAAGAAGAGGGAGACCGAAAAAGAGGTGGGAGGACAACATTCGAGAATGGACTGGTTTGACACCGAACGAAGCCATCAGGGCTGCTGAGGACACAGAAAGATGGAGTATGCTGGTTAAACGATCATCTGTGTTGCCCCTACGACCTACAGGTTACGGGACAGGATAGGACAGGATAGGATGAATGCAAATTATGTTTTCCTCTTTGACTCAATGCCAAACTTAAAGAAATCGTTCTTTTCCATTCATAAATTTTAAAAATGTCTTAGTGTATCAAGAATTAACATTCAGAAGTCCTAGTCTGGAACAATATGCAAGAAATTAGAATGAAATGTTAACGACATAAGCAAAAAAATGTTTTTGCTGCATTTTATGGCAAAAATAAATAAATAAATGGAACGCCATAACCTAAATTTGAGGGAGATAGTTCGCTTGTTCACAAAGAATTAAGGGATGTCTTTTTTAAACATTTGATCTAACATTTGGATCTATGCAATAATGAAAATGACAGTTAATACCTGCCCTTATAATTTTGACTAAAAATGTTTTACTTTTTTTTCCAATTATTTCTCTCTCTCTCCCTCCGGTTATATTATAGTCCTCTTTTATAACAGTATAATGAATATAATCTCCCTCATCCTCCGTAATTCTGTGGTAGAGCGTTCATCTGGAACATTGTAACGAAAAAAAAGGGGGTGAGGGGTGGGGGGTATTACAAGAATTGCGTGTATGCGTGCGTGCATACTCTGCGTGTTCTCCCGTCTCACAACTTCTCTAACTCATAACAATACACTATGTTATCACACCCTCTATTAAACTATAAACATGAATCAACAAAATTAGCACGAGTACAGAAAATTCAACAAGAATCAAAATACAATTATTTTTCTACTCAGGTACTTCGTACAGTTATTCCGTGGATTACTCACCACTCACAATTACATATAAACCTCAGTCACCGTCGACGAAGAGGAATCTAAAGCTTCGAATAGTCTCACTGGAGTTTGTTTCAATTGTCTATGTAAGTCTTCTACCCACAGCACCTCCTCGTTCTACCTTTCTCCGTCGTCTTGTCCTTCTATAATAGCGTCTCCTTCTTCTCCTTTCGCTTCCTCCGTCTTCCTTCTCTTTGCTTCTTCTTAGTCTTTCCTCTTAGTTGCCTTCTTTCTTCTTTATTCTTCTTCGGCTGCTTCTCTCCTTTGCTGCTGCTGCTGCCTTCTCTTCTTCTTCGTCTTTATTCTTCTTCGGCTGCTTCTCTCCTTTGCTGTTGCTGCTGCCTTTTCTTCTTCTTCTTCTTCGTCTTTATTATTCTTCGTCGGCTTCTCTCGTTGCTGCTGCTGCCTTTTCTTCTTCTAATTCGTCTTTAGTCTTCTTCGTCGGCTTCTCTCGTTGCTGCTGCTGCTTTGGCGTCTTCTTCTTCTTCTTCTTCTTCTTCTTCTTCTTCTTCTTCTTCTTCTTCTTCTTCTTCTCCTTCTCCTTCTTCTTCTTCTTTCTTTCTTCTTCTTCTTCTTTCTTCTTCTTCGTCTTCTTCTTCTTCTTCGTCTTCTTCTTCTTCTTTCTTCTTCTTGAGGCCCCCAGCAGGAAAGTTCTGTGAACAAAGGAGTTTATCACAACTAAGTTTCTTTATGCATAGACTTTCTACTTCATATACCTCTCTCTACTCTGTGACGGGACCAGTCCAGCAATACAATTCAAATCTCATCCATGTCGAATACAGTTCACACATAAGCAAATTCTAAACCTAATTATATCAACTGATTATTACGCCATGACAACAATTATTTTCATTCATACAAATAAATGTAATGCTATACACTGCAATTGAAGTTCCAACTTCAAATCAAATAATGATCCACTTCAATTCGTTATTCAACAATTTCAGTGAACCATCATCTTCATGTCCTCTCTATTCCATCCTTCACACTAGTACCAAATGTATTTATTATTAATTGTATTACATAACCATTACAATCTAATCATTTTAAAATACTATAACATTTATAATACAACATTTCAATCAATAAACAGTATATATCTGCAGACACAGCTGCGAGAAGTCCAGAGCAACCACTCCTTAATATAGTCAAGAAAATAATGAATATATTTTTGGAATGTACATTGATGAACTGTCATGTGACCAGCACAACCAATAAGAATTTAGCTATCAAATAAAAAAAAACTTACAAATATCTTCTTACAGGAAGAGACTACAATAACATAAAGTCATCGGACCAAAATACTACAAACCCGGTCCGTGACAAACATGAATGGCCCAGGCCAGGTCCACCCCCGTTGGGGTGCCGGGGGTTTCAGTATAAATAGTATCCCCACTTTCTGGAAATTTAGTGCTTTAAATTTCCACTATCGCTGTCTTTCTCATTTGCTCTTTCTCATTCCTGGTCTGTTCTATCAATCTGCTATACTATCTTCTTCTTCGCTGGACCAGTCACCTACCTTTTTTCTTGAAAACTCTTCCGGGACAAGACTCCTTATTTGTGCATGGGGTCTTTTGGGTCAGCTTGGAATTATTGACGCTTTCTGCCAGGTGGTCACTAGGGCTTCCTAAGATGTTATTATTTAGCAATATAAGCATTTTATATGTATGCGTTTTGTTGATAATTTATAATGATGTTTGTATTCTTATTTTGTTTTTGTAAACGGGGGGTCGATAAATTAGAGTATAGCCTCAGCGTCCCCTGCGTGGGGTGTCTTTATTGTAAAGTGGTTGGCTGGTGGAGAGCTTTAAGTTTTACCACTAGGTTGTTTCGGCAGAGCTTTTATGCAGATCAGGTGTTGTCCGGTCCTGATTTGGCTTGGAAGAGTCCGCTGGACCTAAAGCAACAATCATGTAATGTAATGTAATGTAATGTAGTGTAATGTAATGTAATGTAATGTAGTGTAATGTAATGGAATGTAGTGTAATGTAATGTAGTGTAGTGTAATGTAATGTAATGTAGTGTAATGTAGTGTAATGTAATGTAATGTAATGTAATGTAGTGTAATGTAATGTAACGTAATGTAATGTAATGTAATGTAATGTAACGTAATGTAACGTAATGTAATGTAATGTAATGTAATGTAGGCCAGGTTCGAATCCCGTGGTGGGCAAGATAAAAGTGGCCATTTTTCACTGTCCATCTTAGCAGTGTGATTGCTCTGGTGGTTCAGTGTTGAGTTAGGGCCCTACTCCCTCTTTCCTGGGATGGCTATCCCCATCTGACGCATCGCCAACGGTGGGAGGGGACGTTGAAAACGTCAATGTTTATCAATATAATTTAAAACTACTCAACAATCAAGTACAATGTCTCCAAATTTCCTTATATAATACCTCACGTTGTTCTCTACTCTTCATTCCTCTTCCTTTTATTCTTTCTCCTCCTCCTCCTCCTTCTTCTCCTCCTTCTTCTTCTACTTCTTCATGCGTAGTCAAAGTCACATTTTCGTTTACTACTGCGTCCCCCCAACCCCAAATGGCTGTCTTTTTCTTTCTTTTCAATGCCTTGCATCGAAAGACGTTAAGCCTAAATTTGCTTTACTACCATGCCTTCCAAAGCCTTCGTTTTCTTGCATCCATTCTTGACATCTTCTGGTACCTGTTTCTATGCGCGGTCACAATCCAGTCCTTTGGTAGACAAAGCAATCCCATCAGGGATTATGACTGACGGCCAAACCCATGATGAATACGATGACCAATGATGGACATTGGTCAGGGCTAGACATAAGACGCATACAGACTGTCTGCACATACTAATCTAAGAAGTGCTTCAGCCGGATGAAGCTTAAGGTTGTTTTTGGGGTGGTTGGTCTCGGATAGTCCAGGATGTTCAGGGAAATTGCGGAAGATGTTTGACTGACGTTCCTCCTACAATCTACTTCGTTATTCTTTATTATTTTGTGTATTTCATTTGCTTATATCCCTACCTTTTCCCATTCAACTACCCACCGCTATAACACACGGAGTCCCACCGCCGTAGCTCAAGTGGTAGAGCTTTCGCCTGGCACACCGATGACCCAGGTTCGAATCCCATGGCGGGTGATATAAAATGTGGCCATTTTCACTGTATATATTAGCACTATGATTGCTCTGGTGTTTCAGCGTTGTTTCTGATTCAGGTCCCCACCCCTCTTTCCCTAAAATGGTTATCCACGTCAATGGTGGGTGTAGACGTTAAACCTCAATGTTCATTTAACACACCGACTCTACCTCTGACCTCTCTCTCTCTCTCTCTCTCTCTCTCTCTCTCTCTCTCTCTCTCTCTCTCTCTCTCTCTAAGCATCTGGCTAAGCATTTCAGTTTGGATGATGAATAGATAAAAAGTACATGGTTAGTGTTAATGGCAGCCACGATTGGTGTAATATGTTAGTGCTGATTGCAAAAATAAAATCTGCGCACTAGTTTATCTGTGGTTTGGAATTGTGCGCTTTATAAATGAACATTGGGTGGGATTTGGACTTCGTGCGCTGTATTCATCTGCTATTGTGACTTGTGGAATTATATTTGGCTGATTTATCTATCCCTCAACACAGTGCATAGCTTCAAATATTTAGGAGCCATTGTATCAGGCAATGGGTCCCGACAGGAAGTCCTCTCCAGGATCGCAAAAACAACGGCTGCCCTGGCGAGGTTGATGCCAATTTGGAAAGTCAGGACCATCAGTCTACATTCCAAGGTAAGGCTGCTGCGCTCCCTTGTCATCTCCATCTTCCTATATGCTTGCGAAACATGGACCCTCACAGCAGATCTCCAGCGTAGAATACAAAGCATGGAGATGAGGTGCTACAGAAGACTTCTGGGCATTTCCTATACCCAGCACATCACCAACGACGAAGTCCGACAGACCATCACACAAGCCATTGGACAACACGATGACCTGCTCACAGTGGTGAAAAAACGTAAACTCCGATGGTATGGCCACGTCACCAGATCATCAGGTCTTGCAAAGACCTTCCTGCAAGGCACAGTGCAAGGAGGTAGAAGAAGAGGGAGACCAAAAAAGAGGTGGGAGGACAACATTCGAGAATGGACTGGTTTGACACTGCGCGAAACAATCATGGTAGCTGAGGACAGGGAAAGATGGGCTACGCTGGTTAAACGATCATCTGTGGTGCCCCTACGACCTCCGAGTTATGGGATAGGATAGGATAGGATTTATCTTTTTGTCAGACCCCTTACACTATTACAGTGATTATGACATCGAATGTACGGTCCTGGGGTGTGGGTGGGGAGTTAGACAAATTACTATAATTCTCTATAGGACACAGTGATGAATAGCGTGAGTTGGTACCAGACATTTGATAGATAATTGAGGCGATTATCTGTTGTGCGATAGATTCCATTGAAACGATAAGTGGTTCTACAGGAATCATAGTACATGTTAAATAGAGTCCATTTTTTGTATAGAAAACATACCAGTGAATCTGGTGAAATAGTTCTGCAGGGGTCCTAGTACAGAGGTTCATTTTTATAATGTGATGAAAATCTTTGAAAACATGATAGTGAATCGATAAATGCCGTTCAGTGAAAATAGGGATACGTAATACACATGGGAATCACTGATGTAGTAATACTGTTTTATTTATTGGCGACCTGTCAGTCCTGATCTTATTAGGCTACTAGGTGATAGTGATTCATATATTACTGACTTGTATTCATGAAGCACACTTTAAAGCTTTAAGGGCTATACACGCAAAAAAACAACAACCCCGGCGTGTTTTATAATAAACACCAAACAAACTAAATTTACGTGAATGACAGAAAAAACATTACTTGAGTGAAATTAGTATAATGAAAACATTTAATAAGTTAAATTTATCACAGACATGGACATCTACAGTGATCCACGCCAGCTGCCTAGTGATGTGGTTTACATTCTTCTAATGTACCGCCTTTTAAATATCTGTTTAAGGTTAGTCGCCGAATTCTTTTGCCGAAGGTCGCGGGTTCGATTTTCACTGCAGACAAAATTATGTGAATTAGGTGCGAGACTTTTCAGGTCACTGAGAGTTTTCTCCGTGTACTATGGTTTCCTCCTTTCCTTCAATAATAGTACTGTGTGTTGTTGTTGTTGTTGTTTTACACTTTATTGTACATTTTTATGGGGAAATTCTGGATACAGCTTATCTAAAATTCCAAAACGTATGTTTTTCAATGAAGAAAAAGTAGTCTTTCAAAGAAATAAATCAGTAGGGTACATATGCGAACAGTTACAGTATTAGAGAAAATACATTTTAAAAGGTAGGCCGTTGTCATAACGGAATGCCATATGCAAATTATTAACCCGTTTAGCAAAAACAGCGTTACACTGTATATAATTAATTAGAATACTGATCAACAAACATTTAATATTATTTCCAATAAGGCAACAAACTGCTTATTGCTTTGCATCTTAAAACGGCAACTGCACACTCGGCGTCTCTGGACAAGTTTCGCAAATTGAAAATCCGAAGAAATTGCTTGAAAGAAAGATAGTTTCTTCTTATTGTCGTCTCCGAGTTTTCTTATTTTTCCTGTTTCACTTAGATTTCTTCTTCTTCTTCTTCTTCTTCTTCTTCTTCTTCTTCTTCTTCTTCTTCTTTCCTTCCTTCCTTCCTTTCTTTCTTTCTTTCTTTCTTTCTTTCTTTCTTTCTTCGTTTGATTATGATTTATTATTGTTCTTACGTTGCGCTTTTCCAGCTCAAGAACTGCTCAAGGCACTGGCCGATACAGGATCTAACTCAAGCTGCAGAAACCTCCCATTTTCAGCCTTTGAGCGCAAAGTCTGACGCTCCGACGACTGAGCACAATGCTGGGCGACCGGGGATGAAGAGAGAGGGGGAGGGAGTAGAAGTGAACTATAATAATAATAATAATAATAATACAGGATGCTATGTACGCGCCTTTCCCCGAGGCTCAAAGCGCGGCGATCTATACCAACATACACGCTCACCTGTCTCATTTACCCTCACACACACCAAATACACGTACATCACTCAAACAGGTGGTGTAAAGGCAGGGAGATCGCTATTAGAAGACGGAAGAAAATCGAATTTTTATTTTTGAAATTGTTATATTGACTGCATCCTGTACCATTATTGAAGGGAGGGAGGAAACCGGAGTGCCCGGAGAAAACCCTCGGTGACCTCAATAGTCTCGTACCTAAGTCATACATACGTTCGCCCCTTGCGGGAATCGAACCCGCGACCTTCGGCATAGGAAACCGGCGACTTATCCACTGCGCCACGAGGCCACCCCAAACTAGAACTAGTGCTTGTTGGGTGTATTTGTGTAGCTGGCACTTACCCGTCTAGAATATGAGCGTAAGTATCTTTAATGTCCGTGCGATAGAATGTGTGCGTGCACAGACTAGACCGCGGTTTAAACTCTCATCCTTTCTTTTTTTTTTCTTTCTTTCGCCTTCTTTCTTTTCTTTGTTTTTCTTTTACGAGATAAAAACAACCTACATCTGAGTTAGGAGCTACGAATTTCCGATAATTTAAAAATATTTTTCTGGAATGATTTCTTTCTTTCTTTTTTCTTTCTTTCTTTCTTTCTTTCTTTCTTTCTTTCTTTCTTTCTTTCTTTCAAATTCTTTATTTCTTTCTTGTTGTTGTTGTTGTTGTTATTGTTCTTTTTCATGTTCTTCTTCTTCTTGTTCTTGTTCTTCTTTTTCTCCTTCTTCTTCTTCTTCTTCTTCTTCTTCTTCTTCTTCTTCTTCTTCTTCTTCTTCTTCTTCTTGTCCCACCGCCGTAGCTCAATTGGTAGAGCGTTCGCCTGGCACACCGATGATCCAGGTTCGAATCCCGTGGTGGGCGATATAAAATGTGGCCATTTTCACTGTCCATTTTAGCAGTATGATTACTTTGGTGGTTCAGTGTTGATTCAGGTCCCTAACCCTCTTTCCCTGGGATGGTTATACCCGTCTGCCATATCGCCAATGGTGGGTGTAGACGTTAAACCTCAATGTTCTCTCTCTTCTTAAAGCGCTGCGGGCACGTGTTCGGGTGTGGAAGTTGTGTATGCACGGTATACGTTACCTTTCTTTATTTTCTTTTCTTTTTTTTCTTTTCTTTTCTTTATTTCTTTTCTTTTTTTAAATTTTCTTTCTTTATTTCTTTCTTTCATTTTCCTTCTCTTTTTCTTCTTAACTTCTTCTATAACGTATAGATCTGCCTTTGTGTCTTGCTGCTAAGACTAAAAATGCAGAACGTTGGACAAATTGACAGGGAGCAGAAAATATGCTCCTTTGGTTCTAACTAATCCAATATGACGCTTATCTGAAGCGGAAGTGACACCCCCGTAGCTGGTTCTGATAAACCGAGCGCCCTTAAAACGTGCATTGGGCCAGAAATGTACATGAGCTTATAAGAAACAAATTCTTGAGTGCCAAAAGACAGTTTTTTGCTATGCTCATATTTTGTGTCGGTGTCAAAAAACTACAAATCCTTTAACACACACACATACCCACCCGCGCGCTCACACACACACGCACACACACACAAACACACACACGCAAAACAAATGCTGAAATTAGCTATTACTATATTATTTCTTGAGTGCATCATGACAGTTTTTCCCTACGTTTATATGTTTGTGTTAGTGTCAATAGAACTACAATTTCTAAAAGAAACAAAAGCTTAAGTACAGATATGTGCTTTCCTACGCTGCTGCCAGAATGCTACAACTTCCAAGAAAGAAGCTCAAAGAAGAAAACTTTAATTTTTCCCATATATTTCTATTTTTTCTCAGAACGTTACAGTATACAAAACACAAGGTTAGAAACACATTTTAAACTATTCCCTAAACAATGATGACATGGCCTGTATTATTGTCAGAAAGAGACAACTTCCAAGTGGCCTGCATTATTGACAGAAAGAGACAACTTCCAAGTGGCCTGTATTATTGTCAGAAAGAGACAACTTCCAAGTGGCCTGCATTATTGACAGAAAGAGACAACTTCCAAGTGGCCTGTATTATTGTCAGAAAAAGACAACTTCCAAGTGGCCTGTATTATTGTCAGAAAAAGACAACTTCAAAGTGGCCTGTATTATTGTCAGAAAGAGACAACTTCCAAGTGGCCTGCATTATTGACAGAAAGAGACAACTTCCAAGTGGCCTGTATTATTGTCAGAAAAAGACAACTTCCAAGTGGCCTGTATTATTGTCAGAAAAAGACAACTTCAAAGTGGCCTGTATTATTGTCAGAAAGAGACAACTTCCAAGTAGCCTGTATTATTGTCAGAAAGAGGCAACTTCCAAGGAACGAGGTCAAAGACAAAAACTATGTTTCCCTATATTCCTTTTTGTATTAATATTACTGTTTTGTCACAAAGCTACCACCTAAAGATACAAGCGTATAAACATTTTATTTTCACTGTATTTAGGTTTACCATTATCTCTTTTGGAATGTTCTATGAGCATGACGTTTTGTTATTGTTGCTGTTGAGGCAGACTCAGCACAATTGTGTATATACTTGTACTCGTAGTGTCCGTTTTAAATGTTCTTTATGCATATTCATTACTATATTTGTTGGAAAGTGTAACATCTTCCAAAACAATTATCGCAAGTAACGTCTTCCTATGTTCACTTTAACATTATTTTTAAATTGAGTATGAAAATGTATAACTACCAAGAAATATATAACCTTTTTTGAATGTTACTATTATTCCGTTTAAGACAAAACGTAATAGTTTGTTCTCCGGTTCGATATTATTTTACATTATTTTATTGAGACATATTTGTTTCTGTTTAGTTTTATTTTTAAATTGGTTTTCATAAGGTATAATTGAAAAGCAAATACGTTTAAAAGCGTGCATACTCATATATTATTCGTATCCAGTTTTGGGAATGGAAATTTCCTTGTTCTTTTTTTTCTTGTTCTTGTTCTTGTTCTCCTTGTTGTTGTTGTTGTTGTTGTTGTTGTTGTTGTTGTTGTTGTTGTTGTTGTTGTTGTTGTTGTAGGTCTTGAGTTGGAAAAGCGCTGTGTAAGATTGATAAAATAAATTATGTAGACACAATTACGAACAATATTCTTGTCGTTGTTGTTCTTCTTTCTATTGCGTTCTATTTCAAGTTTGCTTATAGTCCAATGGCTTGTGTAATGGTCTTTTGTAGCACCTCTTTTCCTTATAGTCCACTTGATTTTACAGAACACAGCAGCAAGTCCACCCTTTACTGTTTGGTTTTGGTTTTATTCCTTGCCGCTCACTGTTAATTTCTTACTGCCTGTAAGACTGGCAGAAATAAATCATCAATTCATCCTTGCCGAAGTATGTTTGCCTTTAGTTCCACAACAACAATTATTGAAAGGATAACTGGGGAAGACAATTTGCTGTTATCATGTATCTAAGGAAGGGACATACTGTAGAAACCTAAATGGTCTCGTGGCCAATCCAGGGAGGTCTGCCATCACTGTAGTGAGCGTTGAGAACGTGAGCAGACATGCAAGTAGGACCAATCTTGTCTTTTCCTTAAGAAGTCTACTTTATCCAAGCGTATAGAAGGACAGGAAGAAAGAGAAGACAACGAGGACGATAATGGACGACAACTATTATTATGGTGGAGTGGAATTATGTTAGAAAGAAATATGGGAACATGAGGACTTTGCAAGGAAAACACACGTTGTGGGAATTGATTTGTTCAAAGAGATACTTGAGGCACTGGTCGAGAATGGTCCAACTCAAGCAGCCTGTAAGGAATCTGATGGCTGCTTCATGCCTAATCATGTTTTGTTTAAATGAAGAAAACCAAATAGTTAATTAGGCGAAATGCTAAGATATGAATATAACATTAATGCGTCTTATGTAGCGCAACTTTCAGAAAAAGTAAAAAAATACAGTTTAAAAAATAGTAGAACAAAATTAACTTACACCACTGTTTAAGCTTCCGTGGGCTTTTATTGTACTTTCCTCAAAATGGCTAAAAGTATATCAGAAAACGTTTAAAATTGAATGGACATGCACAGAAGTCACACACACTGTCATAAAATAAATTGGATAATAAATATTAAAAGTGTCTAAAAACTAAAATAACAAATTAACTCAACAAACAAGTTTCCTCTGAGGCGCTCTAAGCTGAACAGAAACTTAATCTAGATATCTGCTATTAGAACATGGTAATTAGTACCTGCCATGATTTATCAAAATGTCCTTCATATTCAGTACTACTTTTATTTCATCGGCAATTTCAACCGTTATTTTTATTATAATATTTGTTTAAGGAATCTACATACACGCTTTTCCCCAAATCAACAATCAATCTCAATGCGCGGCGATCTGTACCAACAATATTTACCCATTAAAATGTGTGTAATCCGCTTGTAAAATTCAGAATTGGATTCTGCATGCAGCTCACGTGGCACCTGTCGTCGTCGTTTTTTCTTGTACTAGATGTTCTGAAAGTCTTGGTCTGGAAGCCAATCTTGGCTTATCCCCCGTAGACTGCTTCTTCTTGCCCAAAACGTGTTCTGCAACCAAACGACCAAGTGGATTCTTTGCCCCGGGGTAGCCCCTTTTCTCCTAGTATAGCCATAGTACCGTATGCGTAAGTCTACGTCGGAAGTTTATCAATAATAATCCTCCTGTGAATTGTGTTCGATACGTCTTATCTGTAAAATATCTTTATGCATAAATCTACGGCGGTAATTTGTCAATGCTGTTTGGGTGTGTGCGTGGTATAATTCATATAAATATATAAATGGTTATTGCTTTAGGTCCAGCGGACTCTTCCGAGCCAAATCAGGACCAGAAAAGTGAAAGAGGACTTACCCCTGATCCGCATAAAAGATCTGCCGAAACAACCCTAGTGGTAACACTGAAGGCAATCTACCAGCCGGTCACTTTACAGTAAAGACATCCCACGCAGGGGACGCTGAGGCTATACTATAATTTATCGAACCCCCGTTTAAAACAAAACAAAATAGAATACAAACATTATTATACAATATCAACAAAACACATACATATAAAATGCCTACATTGCTAAATAATAACATCATAGGAAGCCCCAGTGACCATTTGGCAGAGAGCGTCCAATATTCCCAAGCTGATCCAACAGACCTCATACACAAATGAGGAGTATTTTCCCGGAAGAGTTTTCAAGAAAAAAGGTAGGTGACTGGTCTAGCGGTGAAGAAGATAGTATAGTAGATTGATAGAACAGAGTAGGTATGAGAAAGAACAAAGGAGAAAGACAGCAACAGTGGGAATTTAAAGCACTGAATTTCCAGAAAGTGGGGATACTATTTATACTGAAACCCCCGGCACCACGGGGGGGGGGGGGGGGGGGGATATAGATATATATATAAAGAGAGAGAGAGTGAGAGAGAGAGCAATTAATTGTCTGTACATTTCTCTTTAATGCTAAAGAACATTTTCTGTCAGAATTTATTATATTCATGAAGATGATATAAACTTGCAACGCGCGTAGTTTAAGTGTGGGTTTCTAATGAAATATTTTGCGTGTTTCCATATATTGTTTCTGGACCGGTAGGTTTTCTGGACATATAGTTACTAAAAAGATATGTGTATAAGGGTATTGTATGTGTGTCTTTTAAAAGCGCGCGTGTGTGTGCCAGTGTGTGTTTATGCATTTGCGTATGTTTGTGTGTCTATATCTGTGTTTTGATGTTAATAGAGTAGGTGGTAACAAAGGGGGTTTGATTGAAGGGGAGAGGGGTGACTGCAATCTCAATTACTTACAGGCTTGCCTTAAATGGACTGGGTCCGCCGGGTTTTCGAAGACGCAGACAGAATTCTACCACTAAGTTGTAAATCCTCTTCAAATGGCACTGGGTGGTGGGGGAAGTTGGCTTACCCTTTTTGACATTTTTTTTAATAGCAAACAGCTCCTACTGCTCTTGGAAACTCTGTATCAGACTATCTCAACTCCTCTAGAACTTTCCCTAAACCGTTTGGAATGGATCAGCGGTCTCTTGCGTTAACTAGTGCGCAGACTTGCATCACGTGTGTTTTGATATAATTGATAGTACTAATATGATAAACAAATATTGAATTCGGTGACGTACAATGCTTCGAGCGTGATTTCAGCAAACTATTGTTGGTGCTTTTTGTTTTGTTTTTTTGCACGCTGGATCTTGGCGGCTGGGTCGGCGCCTTAATTGGAAGTGCACTGTATCAGAAGAATATACTTTTCATTCTCGAAGACCTATGCAAGCATCTGAGACTAAAGGCAGTTTCTAGCTCCACACTGAATTGCATAGTATAGGTTCGCAAAGCCTGGGTAGCGATGGGTATGAAAGATTTGCTGTTACCCATGAAACTAAGCTTAGAAGGTCCACGGGACTCTGAATATATCGAGGTCCATAGTCGCCTACCTTCTGGGCAGAACAGTACAGATATAGCATACGCCTACATTCTGAAACAAGACGAAGAAGACCCTATAGGCTTGAATAGTCTGTGTGTGACTTCAGGCTCTTGTAATCATGCGCAGGCTCCGATGCTCAAGAGTCCTCTGCGTGTGCTTTGTGTAGCGAGAGGAATTTGTCGGAGGTGACGAAAGGTGTAACGGAGGCAGTTTGGAGTGGATTTACGGGACTTTGATGAGGGGGTAGGCAGCCCAATCGCGATTTGTGCCGCTCCGCCTTCCCCGACGACCCTAATAGCCTACTAACTTCGGCCCATTATCTTTCGGGCAGCCTTTTCCCCTCTTTCTCTCGTGTTTTTTTTTACTGGCAAACCCCTGCAGGCGGTTATTGTTTTCTTCTCTTCTCTCCCCTATTTCAGCTAGGGTTAGCATCCGGGGTCTCAGTGGAAGAATGTGCGCTCCCCCGACTCGCTCGATGGTGACAGGGACATTTTTTTTACATTCTGTACAATGCTTCGCATTTAAACGTGTCGCGCAGCGGTACTTTAAAGAAGGATATAATTTTGTCAAACGTGCGGGTGACAGTCTCAAATAACCATGCATACATGCTCATACATCTACAATTAAGTCGTTCAAGGTGGACCGGCTGTGCGCAACATGCACTTTGACAACCTGAGCTTCTTTAGTTAGATCCTTATTTCAGCAAGCGCCCTGAAAAAGGTTCATTCAGGTAGTAAGTGCGCTCCTCAAAAACAAGTACTTTATACTTTTAATGAACATCTCTCTATCCCTGGTCATTTTTACTGGTCAAATAAAAGAGCTTCTCTATCTCCACTTTCCTCCTCTCTCTCTCTTTCCCTCCCCCTCTTTTGTTTTTAAATACCACCATCTACATGCAGAAGCTGAACTAATATTGGCATTCTAATCAAATTGGGGACACCATTTGTGGGTGTATGATTGCATCCAACCACTTTAAGTAAAATATCGCTAAACTTTACATGCAGCGTAATGTTCAGATGTCTGAATTTGCTATTGAGTTTTTGGGTAATATGAGTGGGCGCCTCGGGCGGTTTGAGTTAGAGCCTGTATCGGCCAGCGCCTTGAGCAGCTCTTGGGATGCAAAAGGGCTATAGAAGAACAATAAATAAATAAAATAAATAAATAATATTCGGATCATGGGAAAAAGCGTAGGAATACTGTAATTTTAATTACTCCAGTGTGATGTACATTGTGCACAGAAAATACACACATAAGTGGTTGAGTTTCTTTTAATGCAACCCAAGCATGTACTTATAAAAAAAAGATTTGCTAGCATGGAAGAGCGCGCAACAAACAAGACCATTTTTTCCTCTTAAAACAAATCAAGTCACTTCAATAGTTTGCAATAAGTTAAAAGAAAACAACGACTGTAAAACGAAGTTTCTGTGAGTATGATCATTTGGTCATTTGTATTTAATACACTTTTTCCTGTAGACTGTAGACTTTCGAGAACAGTTTTTACTATGGCTAACAGAATAATGTTGAATGCCATAAAAACAAAGTATTGTCCAGATGTCCATTGTGTATGCAATGAGACTTTTTCATTATATCATTTACTTTTTGGTTGCCATCTTTTTCTGCCTCTAATAACTGTGCATCTGCCTGACATAAAAACATTACAGGATATTAATTTTCATCAAAGTGCATTGTTAGCAAAACTTTTGATGGATTCTCCTGTGTCTAGATTTGTGTAAATAATTTTATTTTATTTTTTTTTAAATTCCCCCGCCCTCCCCCGTCTTATCATCTTTGGTGGAAAAGACGTAAATAAAACAACCAACCAACCAACCAACCAACCATCATTTGTTCAGTAAGAAACTTTCAGTACTATACCAGATCTGGTTGAAACTTTAAAAACACGAAACTAGTCTCGGACGCAGACCCAGTACGTTTATCACACGCAGACAACCCTGCCGTGATTTGACAAAACCGAGTAAGTCCACCTAAGGTCGAAAATGAGTTTTTTGCGCCATCAAACTTGCAAGAGAATGACGCATCTTACCTGTAAAAATCAAATCCGAACTATGTTTAGATTTGGAGATATCATAGAGTAAGTCCTTGTTAAAAAAATTTTAAGTGGGGGAATAAACTGATAAAACCAAGCAAGTCCCCTGCGATTTTGTTTCGGCGATCCTCTGGCTGATGCTCGAGTTGGCATGATGACGTCATTTTCTACAATAATCTGACAAAGAAAAGTAAGTCCTCCCGACCAATGAGAAAGCGCCTTAAGATAAAGTGGACCAGTGAGAATCCATGTTATTGCTGCTGTGCAATATTATTTTCCTGTGAAAATGATGACGAAATTTCGGTCAGCAAAGGGAGTGTTCGGCTTTTTGAAAAAGAGTTTTCTTCATGTACTTTCCTGCCCACCATGAAGGATCCTGTAGATCTTCCGCCTACGCGGCAACTTCCACGAGGTGTGGAAATAAACAAACAAACTATCCTATTCTATCCTATCCTATCCTATCCTATCCTATCCCATCCTATCCTGTCCCGTAACCCTGAGGTCGTAGGGGCACCACAGATGATCGTTTAACCAGCATACTCCATCTCTCTCTGTCCTCAGCAGCCCTGATGGCTTCGCTCAGTGTCAAACCAGTCCATTCTCGAATGTTGTCCTCCCACCTCTTTTTCGGTCTCCCTCTTCTTCTACCTCCTTGCACTGTGCCTTGCAGAATAGTCTTTACAAGGCCTGATGATCTGGTGACGTGGCCATACCATCGGAGTTTCCGTTTCTTCACCACTGGGAGCAGGTCATCGTGTTGTCCAATGGCTTGTGTGATGGTCTGTCGGACTTGGTCGTTGGTGGTGTGTTGGGTATAGGAAATGCCCAGAAGTCTTCTGTAGCACCTCATCTCCATGCTTTGTATTCTTCGTTGTAGATCTGCTGTGAGGGTCCATGCTTCGCAAGCATATAGGAAGATGGAGATGACAAGGGAGCGCAGCAGTCTTACTTTGGAATGTAGAATGATGGTCCTGTCTTTCCAAATGGCTTCAACCTTTTCAGGGCAGCAGTTGTTTGTGCGATCCTGGAGAGGACTTCCTGTCGGGACCCATTATCTGATACAATGGCTCCTAAATATTTGAAGCTATGCACTGTGTTGAGGGATTGGCCTTGGACTTTGATGTCCGTGTTGATGCCATTGGTGTTGTTGGTCATCATTTCGGTCTTCTCTGCACTTATTTCAATTCCACAAGCTTTGGAGGTGGTGTCAAGCCTCTGTACCAGCTGTTCAAGTTCTTGTTCCTCTCCAGCCAATCCATCAATGTCATCCGCAAAACGAAGATTGGAGATTGCTCTACCCCCTATGCTGACTGTGCCTTCGTGATCTGCAAGAGCATCTGACATGATGCGCTCTAGAAAGATGTTGAAGGGTGTTGGAGAGAGTAGGCATCCTTGACGCACACCGATTGTTGTTCTGAACCAGTTCCCGATGGCGCTGTTGTGGAGGACTGCACTGGTAGCCTTGTCATACAGGTTTTTGATGACTTCAATAATTTTAGGTCTGATGTTGTACGCTTTCATTGTTGCCCATAGAGCTGCATGCCAGACTCGGTCAAACGTTTTCTTGAAGTCTATGAACACATGATATAGATGTTGTTGGTGCTGTAGGTATTTCTCACAGATTATTCTGAGGTTGAAAATCTGTTCAGTGGTACTTCGCCCTGCCCTGAATCCTGCTTGTTCTTCAGCTATGATTTGTTCAGCTTGGGGTGTCAACCTGTTGAGTAATATTTTCAGGAAGACCTTGCTGGGATGGATGATGAGGCTGACGGTGCGGTAATTTTCACACTCCTGAAGGTTACCTTTTTTGGGAAGAGTGATGACAAGCGACTTGGCCCATGGTATAGGCCACTCCACACTCTGCCAGATCTTGTTACAGATAATGGTGAGGGCATCAATCATCGCTTCTCCTCCTGCTTGTAGCAGTTCCGCGGGTATGTTGTCCACTCCCGCTGACTTCCCTTTCTTTAGCGATTGCACTGCTGCCTCAACTTCTTCCCGGAGAATTGGGAGGATTTCTTCTTCTCTGTTCTCGGGACATGCTAGAACTGATGGGTCTCCATTTGGTGTATGGTTGTAAAGGTCAGAGCAGTACTCTGTCCATCTGTCCAAGACTTCTTGTTCTTCTGTAAGGCATAGGCCAGACTTGCTTTGGATCGTGGAGACTTTGGGCTGTTTGAAACTTGTCAGCCGCTTTACAGTCTGGTAGGCCCTCTTGCTGTTGTTCTTCTTCAGACTGTTCTCTATTTCCTGGCATTGATCTTCTATCCAGTTATCCCATTGCTGTGCGCATGCCTTTTCGGATGTCATTGTTGATTTTTCGGTAGACATCAGCTCCGTGTGAGGTGTTCTTTTTCTTTCTTTTTTTTAATCTCTCTTCGTTTATCACACAGATCCAAAAGTTCAAGTGTGATCAACGGCTTCTTCTTTGGTCGGTGCTTGCCAAGGATCTCAGTGGCGGCATCTGCCTCAGCTGAGTTGAAGGTGGTGGTCATGGTGTTGACATCTACTTCACCAGCCCCCAAAATGAGCAGTGGTGCAAATTTCCCTTCAATTGTGGCCTGAAATAGTTCTGCCACCTCCGGGTCTTGCAGTTTGTCCAGGTCGAACTTCAGTCTAGTGCAGTATTTACTCTCTTCAAGTGGAGCCGGAAAGACATCATCACGAGATCGTGGTCACTTCCGATGTCTGCTCCTGGAAAAGTGCGTGTCCTGCCAATGTTGATGCTTGATCTGAAGCGTTTCTTGACCATGATGTAGTCTATTTGGTTGTGAGGCTCCCCCCTAGGACTATGCCATGTCCATCGTCTGGAGTTTTTGTGGAGACCAAGCGTGTTTGCCAGTACCAGATTGTTGTATCTGGCAAACTCCAAGAATCTCAGACCCCTGTCATTTGTCTCGTTGTTGCAGTGGGGTCCACATGTGTCTCCCCAGTTGTGGAGCGCATCTTGGCCAACATTGGCATTCCAGTCGCCTTGCACTATGACTATGTCCTTCTTCGGCACTTGGTCAAGGACCGCCTGTAGATTTTCATAAAAATCCTCCACTTCGCTGTCGTCATAGTCTGATGTTGGGGCATAGGTCTGGATGATGGTGATGTTGAAAGGGGCTGCTCTCAGCCGGATGGTAATGAGTCTACTGGGCGGCAACCCATGACAGTGGCTAGAATGTTCTTGTGGACCAAGAATCCAACGCCGTGTTCGTGCCTGTCATCTCTACCGCTGAAATAGAGCTTGTGGCCTTTGTTTGTCGTTGTTTCACCTAGGCCTTTCCAGCGCAGTTCGCTAATGCCTAGAACGTTCCATCGATAGCGGTCCAACTCGTGGGCCAGTTCTTCTAATTTTCCTTCCGCAGTTAGTGTCCTGACATTCCAGGTTCCTATGACGATGTTGTTTCTCGTGCGGATCTTGCTAAATTGTCCATCAGTAGCATACTTAACACCTCTGTCCTGGTGGCCAACGGAAGGCGCGGTCCTTGAGCCGGGCGACGACCTATCCGGTATGGAATTAGTGGATAGTGTCATCATGCATGTAGTGTGTCTTGGGCAAAAAAGGACCTGGCGGTGCCCAATCCTCTTCAGGCTGTTGGGCACAGCCGAAATCCACGAATACAGTGTGGCTCGCCTTGGCCCCGAGCACGTGGTCGTTGAACCTGTAGCAACGTGAGGTTCCTCGCCCTGGCCGGTGACTTCTGTGTAGAAGACTTTCGCCCAGTGATGCCGTGCTAACATTAGTCGCCTCTTACGACACGCCGGGAAACGTTGGGCCTATTCTATTCAGTGCCCGAACCCACAAACAAACAGCAACAAATATATTACAGACACACAACAAGGGCAACAAAATACAAGACATACACGTGGTGTAAAGGCAGGAAGATCGCTACAATAGGAAACTGAAAGGAAAATAGTTTTGTATTTTTAAAATTAAATTGGCTGCATCTAATATTATTTTGAAGGGAGAGCAAAAAAAACCATGACTCCTGAATACCAACCCAGGAATATTAAGTGAAAAATGGCTAAAAACAATATACAGGCAAACATATACACTCACTGTAACTGCCGCACCCACATCTTACAAAACCCAACTTATGTGACTCATCTCGTCAGACTTTTTAACAAAGAAACGAAACGGCCTATGGGACTTACTTGGTTTGGTGAATTTTGAAAACAAGGATTTACTTAATAATAAACTGACAAAACCAAGCGGATTTGACTTACTTGGTTTTGTGAATTTTTTTAACAAGGATTTAATTCAATAATAAACTGACAAAACCAAGCGGGTGACTTGCTTGGTTTTGTCATGTTCTCAACAAAGATCTATCTCAAGAATAATCTGACAAAACAAAGCAAGTCCACAAATAGTCTTAAAACATCAAATCTATCAAACATTTCTTTAACATTCAAGGTATGCACTCTTAAATCGAGGAATTGCATTATAATATGCCCTTAAACTTCCAGAAACGAACGCGTAATATAGCGCAACACAAAACGTCGATTTTCTCGAAAGTAGGTTTTGTGGACTTGCTCGGTTTTGTCAGTTCACGGCAGAACCGAGTACCAAAGCCTGTTGGCCTTCTCCCGTTCAATATACCAGTCCATTAGTCGTAAAAAAATATTCTTCCAGCGTTGGAAATCTGATGAACATTCAAAGGACTGTTTGAGTTAGCTATTGTATTTGCCAATGTCTTGAGCAGCTCTTGGGACGGAAAAGCGCTATATATGAACAATAAATAAATAAAATAAATAAATATTATTTAGTTAGGGGGAAAGCTTAGGAATACTGTAATTTAAATTACTCCTGTGTGGCGTGTTTTGTCCACAGAAAACAAAAGCGTAGGTGGTTTCCCTACTCTCCCCAACATCTTCCTGAAGAGCATCCATGTCAGATGCCCTTACAGATACCGAAGGCACAGTCAGCATAGGGTGAGAGCAATCTCCAAACTCCGTTTTGCGGATGACATTGATGTATTGGCTGGAGAAAAACAAGAACTTGAACAGTTGGTACATAGGCTTGACACCCCCTCCAGAGCCTTTGGAATGGAAATAAGTGCAGAGAAGACTGAAATGATGACCAACAACACCAATGGCGTCAACACGGACATCACAGTCCAAGGCCAATCCCTCAACACAGTGCATAGCTTCAAATATTTAGGAGCCAGTGTATCAGACAATGGCTTCCGACAGGAAGTCCTCTCCAGGATCGAACACAAACAACTGCTGCCCTGACAAGGTTGAAACCCATTTGGAAAGACAGGACTATCAGTCTACACACTGCACTCCCTTGTCATTTCCATGGTTCTGTACGCTTGCAAAACATGGACCCTCACAGTAGACCTACAACGAAGTATGCAAAGCATGGAGATGAGGTGCTACAAAAGACATCTGGGCATTTCCTATACTCACCACATCACCAACGACGAAGTCCGACAGACCATTACACAAGCCATTGGACAACACGATGACATGCTCACAGTGGTGATAAAAGGAAACTCCGTCACCAGAACATCAGACCTTGCAAAGACCATCCTGCAAGGCACTGTGCAATGAGGTAGAAGAAGAGAGAGACAGAAAAAGAGGTAGGACAACATTCGAGATTCCAGATTAACACTGAGCAAAGCAATGAGGGTTGCTGAGGACAAGAAAGATGGAGTACGCTGATTAAACGATCATCTGTGGTGCCTTAACGACTTTCGAGTTACGGGTTAGGTTAGGAAAGGATAGGAAGTGGCCGGGTTTCTCTTAATGCAGCCCAAGATCGTGCATGTAATTATAACAAAGGGTTTGCTAGCATGGAAGAGCGTAAGAAGCAACACCATGTTTCCCCTTATAACAAATCAAGTCAATTCAATAGTTTGTAATAAGTTAAAAACAAAATAATGACTGTAAAACGAAGCTTCTGTGAGTATGATCATTTGGTCAGTGTGAAACTTTCAGTACCAGATCTGGTTGAAACTTTTAAAACAAGAGACAACTGAGTATCAAAGCCTCTTGGCCTTCTCCCGTCCAATATACAATTCCATTAGTCGTAAAGAACTATTCTTCGAGCGTTGGAAATCAAGTGAACAGTCAAAGGGTGGAGCTCGTAGACTTTTGGTACTCACTGTGAAGTGGGACTCGATTTGAAATGGTTAAGATGTAGACTACTGATTCTATAATTCCAACCTACTGTTCTTAAGCCTGTTTTAGAACTTTGGACACTTGTGATATATAACCTTTCTTTTCTGTATGTTGGATCTTCTTGGTGTGAATGATGTTGTTTTTATTCAATCAGATTATTGGATTCACTTTTTAGTGTACGATATGTTTGTGTGCGCGTGCGTGCGTGTATGTGTGCGTGAATAAGGAGTTTAAGAGAAGGTGTGATGTGTGTGTATGTATGTCTGTGTGTCCGTCTCTCTCTTTCTCTTTCCCTCCCCCTCTCTCCCTCTCTCTCTCTTTCTCTCTCTCTATTTCTGGTAAAAACAATGTAATACAACTATAAATGGTGATAGAAGAAGTGGGCTGCTGTGTTTTAGAGGCGGTGGGTGATGACGTGTGGGGCAAGAGGCTGGAAGTGTGGGTTGTAATCTTCAATTTTCTTGTATTATAGATTTTCTGATTGTATCCGTCAATCTAACAATACTTTATTGATCCTTTGGTATTTTGATGATATATGTGGGATTTGTTTTAAAATTTATAAAAAATATTCTTGAAAGTATAATTTAAAAAAATTGGACTTGAACAATTTAAACCAGAAATAAAAATTAACTTAAATAAATGAGTATAGGAAATCGTCATAAAAATACAACTGTCTTTGCCGACTCGGAGAAACTACAACAAAAATCACTAGTCTGTATAAAACGGAATTGCACGATGAATTCTGATAGTGTTTTTGGCGGTAACGCAAGATTCTGGTCTACATAATTTGTGTGCTAATGCTGACATCGGACTCATACGCTTTTCAGCCAGTATTGAAACGTATGCAAAGAGATTCGTGCTGAATATAAAGCTTTTTTTTTCTTTTTTATCTCTTTTTTTTAACACGGAACACACACACACCAAACGAATGATTTCTATAGTCGGTATAATGGAATGGTGAATTCTGTGAGTGTGTTTGGCGGTAACAGAAGAAGTTGGTCTACATAATTTGTGGGCTAATGCCGACGCTCCGAGTGCCGGAGCGATGACCACGATTCGTGCTCAGAATATTATGAGCAAGACTATAACATCCAAGCTATACTAACAGCGCGGCACAAATGCCGTGGACTTTCCTTTTACTGTCTATGCTGTTTAAGGCACTGTTTGTGAAAGATATTCCAGAGTTCTTTAGTTATATTCAGCAATTGAGACAATTGCTTTCAATGCACATTTGAACGTCTCGCTATATCATTTTGTATTTAATTTAGATTGCGGCCAATACCAATATTTCCTTATTTATTTATAAAAACAAAACAAATGTGTTTCTCTTTGTTCAGAGTAATCGTTTCGGTTCATTACTATTAATGAAGTATTTTACTACCTATCCTATCCTATTCTATCCTGTCCCGTAACCCGGAGTTCGTAGGGGCACCACAGATGATCGTTTAACCAGCATACTCCATCTTTCTCTGTCCTCAGCAGCCTTGATGGCTTCGCTCAGTGTCAAACCAGTCCATTCTCGAATGTTGTCCTCTCACCTCTTTTTCGGTCTCCCTCTTCTTCTACCTCCTTGCACTGTGCCTTGCAGAATGGTCTTTGCAAGGCCTGATGATCTGGTGACGTGGCCATACTGTACCATCGGAGTTTCCGTTTCTTCACCACTGTGAGCAGGTCATCGTGTTGTCCAATGGCTTGTGTGATGGTCTGTCGGACTTCGTCGTTGGTGATGTGTTGGGTATAGGAAATGCCCAAAAATCTTCTGTAGCACCTCATCTCCATGCTTTGTATTCTTCGTTGGAGATCTGCTGTGAGGGTCCATGCTTCGCAAGCATATAAGAAGATGGAGATGACAAGGGAGGCGCAGCAGTCTTACTTTGAAATGTAGACTGATGGTCCTCTCTTTCCAAATGGGCTTCAACCTTGTCAGGGCAGCAGTTGTTTGTGCGATCCTGGAGAGGACTTCCTGTCGGGACCCATTGTCTGATACAATGGCTCCTATATATTTGAAGCTATGCACTGTGTTGAGAGATTGACCTGCTTTTGTAAGAAATTCTTGTGCATGCCCATTCATTTTCTCACATAATAGTTGGTGGACCCTTTTAGGTGGGAAAAGGTATGCACTCCGTGAATCTAAGATAAGGTGACTGTTGAAAAAGGTAACGTTCAGGAGTGTGAAAATTACCGCACTATCAGCTATCCCAACAAAGTTCTCCTATACTCAACAGGTTGAAACCCACAGGTGAACAAATAATAGCTGAAGAACAAGCAGGATTCAGGGCAGGGCAAAGTACCACTGAGCTTTTTTAAAGTTAGACAACTAGTTTTTGTGTTTCGGGGTATTATCATAGTCGATGATACGTCAGTAGAGAGGGAATGTAGCTCCTTCATTCTCTTCAAATCAGAATAGGTCTAAGGTTCTGATATGTTCAAGATATCGAGGCACGGTCGAGACTCATTCATAGTTCATCTCGACATGGCCATGCCATACTGTAAAATTAATTTTTGTTGTCTGGGTTTGATTTTTAGTTGAGTTGTTTTTTCTGGCAAGGTATACTTCCCATATTTACAAATAATATACATAATTTTATGATCTAGTTTATAACAGATATTGTGGTCACGCTTTTCTCGCGCGCGCTATGCTTAAGTTATTAATTTCCGTTTAGTATAAAAGGGTCATTCGAAATACAGAGTGATACATATCAACTGAAAAACCAATCGCACATGTTAGATATAATTTATACAAATCCACCAGCCTTTTTTCCGCCTTAATTTCTCAATAATATATGCAGAAACACAGGCTGGGTATCTTTCAACACTCAAGGTAACTAATAATGTATAAAAACAAACTACGCTTTTGATTTAGACCTTCATTCGTTAAAACAACTAACAAAACAGAGAAGTCTTTCTAAACGACACTTGCTGAAGATGCTTTTTGTATATTGGTAAAAATAATATTCATTTATTTTAGCTGAATTAGGAAACATCTTTGCAAATATAAAGCAAACAAATTTGTGCTTTTTATGGCTTAATTAATACTGTGGTGTAAATCACAAAATAACACGTAGGCATTTCCCATTGCGATAGTGCATTGCACCGTTATAACACGACATTGTTTTTGTGAACTGTTCCGGAAAAGGCAGGCTGAGGTGACGAAGATGCGAAAAAGAATGTAGAAATTGAATTAGGAAGAACAGAAGCCACGAGGCATAGAGGGAGAAGACAATGTACATTTTTCAACCTAGCGTTCTTGGCAAGTGTCGCTTTGCCATTTGGCAAAATGATATGTGTATATTGGGTGGCAGGCAATGATGTTTGTTATTTTCTTTGGCAATATTGTGTTGTAATTTGGAACCGTTCTGGTTGTTCTTGTATCCTTTCCCATTTGTCAACATAAATCGCAGCTGCCTCAAACACATTTATCTTCCTTTCTCTTGTCTTCCTGCATACAAACACCTAAAATCCAGCAGCAGCGCTCAGGTGCCAAAAAAAAACAACTTTAACTGAACCTGTCGTGAACACGGTCATCTTACTGTTTCAGTCAATCTGCAATGTTAATTGTTTTCTCCCCTCCAAACCCCACCTACACCCATCCTACCCTCCCCCCATTCCCAGTGCATCGTGGCTTGACCTGGGACCAGAGAGTGGTCCTGAGCAATTGTTCAAAACAATAAAGTTGCCTCATTTAAAACACGTTAAAAACGAAATGTTCATACTGGCCCTGGTTTAGTCCTATATTTCTTTTTGTTTCCGAGTAGGCTTCCCAGTACAGATCCCAATCATTGCCTACATTTGACCACCATGTCTCACACTACAGCTGACCAGGTTGCAAGGCGGTGTGTCACGTGGCGGTGATGGCACGCGAGCGTCAATTTCTGGCGTTTAATGGCCGCCATCTTTTCCCTGGCCCACAATGTGCTGGCTTTTAATGCTACAATTACATTTGGACCCAATTTTATGCCAGCCACCCAAATGTGCTTTCTTTTTTTTTTCTTTCTTGTTGTCTTTGTTGTTGTTGCGGTTGTTTTTCTTGTTCTTGTTGTTCATTTTCTTTCTTTTTTATTTCTTTCTTTCATATTCCTTTTCGTTTCCCATTTGTAGCTTCCTTCCTACCTTCGTGTTCTTGTTCTTCTTGTTTTTTTCTTCTTTCTGTTCTTGTTCTTTTTCTTTTTTCTTCTTCTTCTTGATCGTCGTCTACATCTTCTTCAATTGCGGGGTTTAGTTAGTGTTTGTTCAACAATTGGTATATTGTCTCACAGTGTTGTTGAATTTCAGTTCCTCATCGTTTGGGTACAGTTTCTCATCCTCCTTGTTCTCCTTCTTCTTACCATTATTTTGCCCTTTCTTCTCCCCTCCATCTCTCTTCTGCTCTTGCACCTTCTTTCCCTCCACCCTTGGTGTTCGTCATATTCGCCTCCGCCTCTTCCTCCTCATCCTCTCTCTTCTTCTTCCAAAGGAAAATCACATGTCCAAGACAGAAACATCATTTTTGATATTCTCTCGCAAGCTCGTCGAACGTTCTAGCAAAAATTAATTTGTTGCTTCTCGTTTTATCCGCGCTGTCGTAAAAGAAGCGAGCGAGACGATTCATTCTGATCTGATGAGTCGTTTTATTCTTGCTGTTCTGTTGCATTATGTAACCGAGAAGCTTAAATTTGGCGTTATTCGTCTTTTTGTGCAACTCTTCGCCGTCATTGTATTTCAAGACTTATTTTTGAAATAGTCGGTCTGTCCGTCAGAACTACTGAACGGATTTGAGCCAAACGCCATAGGAACACTACTTGGGTTAGTTAGTGGCCAAGCTTCTGTGCCATCGTATTTGCTCTATTTCAAAAGGTCCAGTTTGGTAAGGTCTTAAGTTTGCTAAACACGTGTTGCTTTATGTCTCAAAATTGGCAAAAACTGTTTGAATTTTGTTGTTTGTGTTTTTCTATTTACAGTACTTAACTCATGTACACTCATTCTGTGGCAATTTGCTGGTCCGTCAGTCGGTCGGTGTGTTCAAAACAATCTTTTGTCATATCCTGAAAACTACATTGACCGCTTTTGATTATTCTAATTTGCCAATATTTAAACTACTTCTCAGACTTATGCAGTATTCTTACGTGCACTTTATATTAAAGATCTAGGCCGCCGGTGTTATTTCCAAATCCCGCTTTTGCGATGTACCTCAAAATTGCCCAAAACTGTAGTTTGTATAAGTTTACTTCTTTTCACAAAAGTCGTATTCTTATTCTTCTTTATCCCACCGCCTTAGATCAGTGGTAGAGCGTTCGCCTGGCACACCGATGAACCCAGGTTCGAATCCTGTGGTGGGCTAACAAAAAGTGGCCATTTTCACTGTCCATCTTAGCAGTGGGATTACTCAGATGGTTCAGTGTTGATTTAGGTCCCTATCCCCTCCTCAATGAGATGGTTATATCATCTGCCATATCGCCAATGGTGGATACAGACCTAAAACTTCAATTTTCCTTCTTCATTCTTCTTTTTCCTCTTCTCTCTCTCTCTCTCTATTTCTCTCTCTCTCAGAAAGCTAAATTACAAATCAAAAGATTGTTAAAGTTGTTTAGAAAGACTAGGAAGGATGGCGACAGGTTACAGTATTCAAAAGCAAAAAAAAGTATTTAAGACATTGACCAGGGACAAAAAGAGAACTCATAAGTATAATCAAGCAATCTCCATAGCTGCCAGTACGAAAAACCCTGTTGAATTTTGGTAGTAGACTAAAAATGTACTATGTGAGTGTAAACCAGATTGTAGGTATATTATTGATTTAGATACATGGTATCAACATTGTGAAGATTTGTTCAAACTTTCCGATGACGAGAATAGCAACAATGTACATGATGAAACACCTCTAGATACTGACCATGTCTTAAATGCGAAAATAACCGCAGAAGAAATATTTAAGGCAATTAACCACCTAAAACATGGGAAATTGGGTGGTTTAAATGGAATATAATTGTCTGAAATGCTTAAAGCGGAAATGAATTTCACTGTATTTTTTTTTACTGATCTTCTTAACATAATTTTTGATAAAGGACAACATCCCTCACAGGGGGGGAAAGGTTGTTATAGTTCCAATATTTAAAAAAGGATCTCAGGATTGTACCGATAACTATAGAGAAATATCTCTACTGAATATAACAAGTAAATGTTTTACCTCTGTTTTCAATCATCGACTGTATAACTGGTTGGACAGTCAAAAACAATTGTTCCAAACCAAGCAGGATTTAGAAGGAACTACTCTACCTGTGATGATATTCTGGGGAAGATGCGTTTATCTTACTAGGGGGTAAGACTTATTGATAGAGGGGCGTTAGGCTACCACCAGTGGTGTTCCTAGGATTAGAGGGCAATAGGACAAAATGTCCTAAATCATAAAACTAATCGGACATCATGTCCTGACTACATAAAAGCAATAGGACATTCAGATTGTGAAGCGAACCGATTAATGGTGCTTCTTTAAGATCGTTGCAGAGGAAGTATGGTGTCGGTTATTTCCCTTTCAAAAGTGTCGAGAGTTGCGGCCCTTTTGTTGTTCGACGGCATGTACTAAAGAGTGATAATAGTCTAGCATTGTCCACTATTCAAACTCGTTTTAACGGCTTTGACACTCCAGTTTGTACAGATATTTCTTGCAGTGACCGCTCTAGTCATAATACTATCGGACAATGACCGCTAATTTCGCAATAGAATCGGACATTTGACGGGACACAGGTGTTTGCATTCGGTCATTTTCCAAACGAATCGGACCATGACCGATGTCCGAGGCCTCGGGACATCACTGTACCACTATCGATCGTTCTTTTACCAGAATTCCAGAGCGGTGTGAGTGACAGATCATGGTGCTTGGTCACATAAAATTTATATTTGTTCTCGGGCTTTTTAGTATCATTTGGCTCAATTTGATAAACGCTGATTACTAATCAAAAGACTAGCTTATTATGTCTCAAGAGAAGAAAACTAATAGCTACACAACAATACAAATAGAATGACACCAGTCGTATGTAGGTAATTTCTCGTTTTATATATTCAACACAACTTTCATGTACTTCATTAAACAGGTAAATTAATAATTCTAAGAGTTCGGTGTGCTGGGAAAGTTTGTCAGCAGGTCTTCTTCATCCTATGTTACGCAAGTCTACGATTTGAATGTTCGTAGTTTAATAAAGGATCTAGTGGTCGTCTAGGTTTTCTCGAGGGTAGAACTCAGTTTGCATTTGTGGGCGACTTAGCTGTATCGCGTCGGCGTACGCTGGAGTCCGTCTGAGGGGTATTGCCTCTCAGGTTAATCTGGTGAGTCGGGTGAGTCTTGTAGCTGCGAGGTTCGGACGTGGTGAGGTAGAATCTAGGTTGTTCTCCTTCTGTACCACGGGAGCAAGCGTCATGCGCTTGTCCCCACAAACCGTCCCAGAGCTGACCTGTAGAAGTCAGAACTCTGGCTACAATATTCTCGTCAGATATAAGTGTGCGGTCTCCTCTGCAAAGTGTCCATAGCATCAGACACCTGCAGGGTTTCCTATATGCACAATCCGATCCGAATCTTAAGGCTAAGATACATCAATCCACATGCATAATGTGCCAGAAACAATAATCTGTTTCTGTAACTATATATATTATCATGCAGGGATGGATTTAACCGGAAATTACCGGTATTTTACCGGTTTGAGAATAAAAATACCGGTTGAAAAATCAGTAGCCGGTAGAGCCTACCCGTTCTTATTTTGTTTGCGAACATCATATAAAAAGGCCAACAAAGAATGTATCTTCTTCGTAAACTTAAAAGTTTCTCTGTTAGCTCTATTATTCTTAGCCGTTTTTATCAGTCTTTCATAGAAAGCTTGTTGTATTTTTCATTTGTCTGCTGGTTTAACAGCCTTTCTGTACATGATAAGATCAGTCTGCACTCAATAGTAAATATATGTTCAAAAATAATTGGTGACAGGCAAAGAGACCTGAGTACTTTTTGTGATCAACAAACACTTAGGAGGGCTGTTTCGATTATTTCTATGCCACATCATGCGCTAGCTGAGGAATTTGTTTTGATGCAATCTGGGAGGAGGTTTAAGATGCCACAGTGCAAGACCAATCGGTATTTAAAATCATTCGTGCCTCATGCAATACAGTTGATGAACAAGAGTAAGAACAATTAATGCATAAAAACTAAAAGTTAAACAATTAGCCTAATAATAACTAATCTTAGCTGCTTTTTCCTTTAATGAATCTTCTACCTTGTTATTTTTATGCCTGTGTCTGTGGTGAGTGCAGCTGGTGATGTATGCCTGTGTGGGGTAAATGTCTATGAACTGGATGTATGTGTGTGCATGGGCAGTGTGTATGTGCGGATGGTGTCGGGGGGGGGCTGCCGCTGTGTTTTGTGCAAGTTGTTATTGTTTGTAGACATCCTCATGTATATCAGATATTGTTGTAATTTTTTTTCTTTTTTTTTCTTTTTTTTTAAAATTAGAGAGCATTCATACTCTCACTGTAATTGCCAAATCTGGATAAATAAAGTTGTTTGAATTGAATTGAATTGAATTGAATTGAATTGACTTGTTTCAAAAATAAAGAAAAAGAGAAAGAAAAACAAGAGAAATGAAGAGAGAGAGAGAGAGAGAGAGAGAGAGAGAGAGAGAGAGAGAGAGCCAGCCAGTCAGCCAGCCATGCTGATTATGTGTTTAGGGAGTGTAGACGAGAGGCCTGTGAATGCGTTCAGTAGCCTTGCCATATTCTTTGAGGTAATTAATACAGAATGATATAACATTGGCGGGCGCAAGGCTATCGTGAATACGGATAAATTAAACTCGCGCACTTTTCGATTTTTTCTTCCCTCATGCTCGTCAGTATGTATTGCGACAGTGGCAGTTAGGCTAGTAATAATGAAGAAGCAAAAATCTCTTTTTTCATTTTTTGCTAGGGGGGAGAGGGGCAATAAAAGAAGTTTCTGTGAAGACGAAGATGTTTCTAATGAAACAGAAAGTGCATTAACAGAGTCGCCATCTACTTATATAAAATAGTGACGCATTATTAAGCTTTGCTATGGGTCATACTGGTTTTCGTGACTGACCTACCGGTTTGCGTTCGAGTGGGTTTGTTTACTGTGACGTCGTACCGGTTTTGCAAATCCCTAGGACGATCACTGATCATGAACATATTATTAATACATGGCAATCAATATAACATAAACATACACATATCAAAACTACTAGTGTTATCTTACTTCTAGACTCTGGGATTCATGAAACCGTCTTTTAGTCTCTAGCACTCTCTCGATGAGGTGGAGATAGGCGGAAACTGCAGTTTGTTCCTTGGTTTGACCCTCGCAGCTTCGTAGTTCGTATTCGACTGACTAGCTAAGATTCTGGGGCTTAAAGATACTATGCAGGGGTTCCCCGGTCTTCTGACCAATCGTTTAACCCTCGTTTTAGTTAATCTTGCATATACGGGATTATTCGTTTTTATTTGAATATTTCCCCCACCTGTCCTAATAATGGGACACGTGCGATTATGCTTGAATTGGAGGGTCAGAGGTAGAATGTAGGATAGATTCACTAGAGATGTGGGTCTTGGGAGCTACTTAGTGCTGTAGGGGACCCTGGTCAGTTTTGGCTAAAGTAAACTAACTAGTCTTGGTTCGCAAAGTCTGCGTGATTGTATCTGGAGTGTCTGGCTGAAGAGCTGTCTGAAGGAAGTTAATTTAACATGTGTGTGCTTCTCTTTAGATAACTTGTGAATTAACGTCAAGTTTTATTCGATGATATCTATTTTGCGCTAAGCTAATTTACTACATTTTGTCGTCAATATTTCTGCTGTTACACTACCACTGATTGTATTTGTTGATAATAAAATTTTAAAAAGCATTTGACAATGTCCATCCTAGTAATTTATTAGAAAGTTTGCAAACTAAAGGAGTAAATGGAAAGTGTTTAGGTATTTTGAAGTCTATGTATACAGCTTTGAATCATGCGTTCGAGTGGGAGGTAAATTCATTGACTTTTTTGACTGTCGGAAAGGAGTTCGTCAATGCTATGTTTAAAGCCCTACTTTGTTTTTAATCTTTATTAACCAACTTGCAAAGCACATTTCAGAATCAGGTAGACACGGTATCCAACTCTTGCCTGGTCTCATGGAATTATTTATACTCTTATTTGCTGATGACCTCAACCTAATATCAAGTACACGTCCTGCAGGTTTACAAAAACAGCGTGATTGTTTGAATGAATTTTGTGATCAATTGAAACTGGAAGTTAATATCAATTATTCCAAGATTATAGTTTATCACAAAGGTGGTTACCTTTCCAGATTTGAAAACTTGAATTTTACCGGTGTAAATATAGAAGTAGTAAATGAGTATAGTTATTTAGGCGTGGTGTTTACAACCATGCTAAATTATAAAATCGGGACAAATCACCTAGTAGGGAAAGGGTTGAAGGCAGTGTTTAGTTTGTGCCGTTTACTAAAACATCTAAAATCATTATTCAAAGTTTTTTTTTCAAGTTATTTGATCCTAAGGTACAGTCTATTCTTCTGTACTCATCTGACACATGGGGTTTATGTCGTCTTGATAGTATTGAAAAGTTATTTATTAGCATGTAAACAATTTCTTGGTGTTCCCACTCGCACTCCAAATAAGATGGTTTAAGGTGAATTAGGCCGTTTCCCCCTGTATGACAATCTGCTGTCTGGTTTAGATTAATTCAGCTTGTTCCCGATAGACTGCCAAACCTTGCCTATCGTATATTGGCGGCTAGGATAGCTCAGTGGTCAGAGCGCACGACTTGTGTGATTGCGTCTAGGACGACGTGGGTTCGAATCCTGATTTCAGCAAATTTCTTTCTTTTCTTTTGTGTAACTTTGATAACTTTGGGGAAAATAATTGGGTATCACGTGTACGTAAACTTTTGTCTGCTTGTGGATTTTATTTTGTGTGGGTACAAAGGGGAGTGGGTAGCGAAGAACTATTTTTAACAGAATTTAAAACAAGACGACAGGACATATTTAAACAAGAATGAGTTAGAACCTTAACGGATAAAGCTGGTTACGAAATGTTTCGCTACATTAAAACTGATTTTGCACAAGAATCCTACATTGTAGACATTGATGTGTATTGCTTCCGTGTAGAATTTTTTTAAAATTTAGATTTGGATTTTTGCCCATACACAACAATGCCTACGGATACAATGAAGACGTGTTAGATAGAAATTGCATTGTTTGTTAAAACATTGTCGAGAATGAATTCCACTTTTTGTATTTCTGCCCATTGTATCTAAGAACTCGGTTTTTTTTGTGACTCACCTAATTCAAAGAAAAGACCATGTCCCCATACGATCCTTAAGTAAATGTATATACCACGCATTCTCAAGGCGTAAAACATTAGTAGAATCGTTGAAGTAATGTATATATTATTTCCAATTGTCCTTCTTGCATGACAAGCGCTACACTTCCATTTGAAGCAGGTGTTTATCTTTTTTTTCCTTTCGTCTGTATGTATGCACTACATCACCCCAAAAAAATTGTTGTTACATTTGTGCAGGTGCATTCTTATATGTATGTATGTATGTATGCATGTATGTGTGTATGTATATATGTATGTATGTGTGTATAGGAAAACATTGCGAATATATATATATATATATATATATATATATATATATATATATATATATATATATATATATATATATATATATATATATATATATATATATATATATATATATATTATTCGCAATGTTTTCCTATCCTATCCTATCCCGTAACTCTGAGGTCGTTGGGGCACCACAGATGATCGTTTAACCAGCATACTCCATCTTCCTCTGTCCTCAGCAACCCTCATGGCTTCGCTCAGTGTCAAGCCAGTCCATTCTCGAATGTTGTCCTCCCACCTCTTTTTTCGGTCTCCCCCTTCTTCTACCTCCTTGTACTGTGCCTTGCAGGATGATCTTTGCAAGGCCTGATGCTCTGGTGACGTGGCCATACCATCGGGGTTTCCGTTTCTACACCACTGTGAGCAGGTCATCGTGTTGTCCAATGGCTTGTGTGATGGTCTGTCGGACTTCGTCTTTGGTGATGTGCTGGGTATAGGAAATGCCCAGAAGTCTTCTGTAGCACCTCATCTCCATGCTTTGTATTCTTCGTTGTAGATCTGCTGTGAGGGTCCATGTTTCGCAAGCGTATAGGAAGATGGAGATGACAAGGGAGCGCAGTAGCCTTACCTTGGAATGTAGACTGATGATCTTGTCTTTCCAAATATTTGTGTGCATATACACGTATATGTGTGTGTGCATGTATGTACATATATGTATATATCTCTTAATACATTTGTATTCGCAATGTTTTATTACCTCTATTTTCCCACTTCGGTGGCCGACGCTCGGATTACGTGCGTGTGAGTGGTGTGTGTGTGTGTGTGTGTGTGTGTGTGGGTGTGTGTGTGTGTCCGCGAATGTGGCGCGTGCGTGTGGGTATATGGGCCTATGCGCAAAATGCTAATGAATTGTTAAAGTCTCTCTCTCTCTCTCTCTCTCTCTCTCTCTCTCTCTCTCTCTCTCTGTCTCTGTCTCTCTCTCTCTCTCTGTCTCTCTCTCTCTCTCTCTCTCTCTCTCTCTCTCTCTCTCTCTGTGTTTTGTTTTTAACTTATGTCTTTAGCATGAGATTTGTATTTTTTCTTCTTCATCTCGATTCGGTCTGCTTTTGTTTTAGCCTGGCTACGACTTTGTTAACACTCCTTAATTGCCTTCTCATGTTTCTTTGTTGTTGTTGTTGTTGTTGTTGTTGTTGTTCTTCTTCTTCTTCTTCTTCTTCTTCTTCTTCTTCTTCTTCTTCTTCTTCTTCTTCTTCTTCTTCTTTCTCCTCCATCTATTTCTTCTTCTTCTTCTTCTTCTTCTTCTTCTGCTTTGCTCGTCGTCTTTGCCTTTTCAATCATTTTTAATCCGGTCTTTCTCTTCTTTAAATTACCGACTTCCCTGCATTTTTCATTTAGCGGGACAACTCTTGTCCCGTGTTAGGACGTCCATCACCCTAAGGTCATTGTGTCCAGTTCCCGGTGACCTCTCTGGGAAATTTGTTTTAAAGGGCAAAGC
Organism: Oncomelania hupensis; assembly: GCA_036898135.1. Taxonomy (NCBI): domain Eukaryota; kingdom Metazoa; phylum Mollusca; class Gastropoda; order Littorinimorpha; family Pomatiopsidae; genus Oncomelania; species Oncomelania hupensis. The sequence goes on along the minus strand of CM072512.1, from coordinate 75,716,267 downwards.
TTAGCCGCTTCCTAACGCTTAAGTTCCCACCCTCTTTCTTTTAACCCCAGTCCATAATTTCAAAGAATTGAGTCAGGAGACTTTCACGTCAGCTGAATGCAGTCGGCGATGTATTATTCAATGGTCTTGGGTGTTCTTTCTGATACTTAGATTGGGGTCAGTGTTGTTATCGGGCAGACTGCCTATGTTAAAATATTAGAAGCAGCCCGATAGCGGCAAGAGGTTAATTTCTGTTTGGGAAATGTTGGCCGTGGTTCTTGAACAAAATGGAGACCACACCTTTGTTGAACGTCTGCAATGGGAACATTCTTTTTTTGAGCAGACATATTATACCTTGCACCTATGCTGGAGATTACGCATACCTAAAATAATTTTCACTTGTAAAGACAGATCTTTGTCGCCTCTTAATACTGATTTTTAGCGGCATTGTATGGAATCTACTATATGTTCTTGCTTGAAAATCCAGTACATGCAAATACTTTTTTTTACGTTGGATCCTTAAAACCAATAGGGACAATTCATCGTCTTATAGTTATACATAGTCTATTGAAGAAAAAGAAGAAGGACAACAAGACCGCGAACAAGAACAAGGTCAAGAGTACAACAACAACAACATTCTGTAGAACAAGAACAACAACGACAACAAGTAGAACAAGAACAAGAAGACGAACTCGTGATTGTTGTTTTCCTCCATCTTTCCATTCCTTTTTTCTACGTCACATTTAGTCCCATCATAGGAAGTGGCAGATCCATTTTTATACAGCATTATTTCTTTAGTCGGGGCCAAAGTTTTTATGACACTTCTTCGCTCTGACGAAATTATCCACCAGCCACAATATCTATAGAAGAACTAGAAGACGAGGAAGAAGCTCCTTAGCCTTCCGGTTCGACCCAGTTTTGCTGTGCAGAATTGTGCTTCCACCGTAAAACCTGCAGGGCAGATCTATTTTATACAGGGATTAAATCTTTTAAGTCGCAGCCAGCCGTTCGGACCCTAAGCTGGTTTTTTGGTTCTGATGGTGGCTTTATCCAATGTTGTGTAACTCCTCGAAGAAGAAGAAAGTGGAGGATTAAACAGAAGAAGAAAGATGATGATGACGATGATGACGACGACGACGACGATGATGATGATGATGATGATGATGATGATGATGATGATGATGATGATGATGATGATGATGATGATGATGATGATGATGATGATGATGATGACTGTGCTAGTACATGAATTGTAATTTCTAGCTATCCATACTGTAAATATAGCCTACACCAGGCATTTTGGTTTTGCTTTCTTGTTCTACTTGTTCTGCTTCTTCTTCTTCTTCTTCCCGTCTGCCGAATCATCAATTTTTATTCGTTCATGCTACTTTTTCGTTTTCTGGCTTCGTCTTGTTTATTTCTTGAATAGTTTTCTTTGCTTTTCTTCATTATTTTACTAGTTTGCTTGTCGCGCTGTCGATCTTCGTCAGTATGTTGTCTTTCGGTGCCTGTGTTGGCTGTGGGGTGTGATTTTTCGTTCATTAGTTTACATGTACTTATTTGTCTGTTCGTTTATTGGACTGTCTGGTTGTGGACTTTATGGAGTTGTTCTTCTTGTCGTTTTGTTGTTGTTGTTGTTGTTGTTGTTGTTGTTAGGTATATGTGGTTGTATGGGTAGGGCGCACATGGTATTCTTCGTGATCTTCGTTTGAAGTTGCTTTTGCCCTATCATGACTTCATGCAGTTTCTGTCATCGTTCTGATCCCATTAGTACCGACATCTTTTCTATGCGCTAGGGTTTAGTACATGTATATAGCCCTATGCCCTTCTCTGTTCTCAGCCGAAGACTGTAGACTTAAATTTCTCTTTCATCTAAATGTGTCTATTTCTCCAAACCAGTACAGCGTAAAGTTTATGCCTATGGAGTTTCTAGTATCATTCCGATCCGATTAGTAAAGTACAACTTCTTTTCTCCTATGGTCTAGCGTGGATTTCGTCCTTCTCTGTTCTTTACCGCGACATTCACGAGCTTCTGGAGACTGCAATTTCTCTTTCCAGTTCGGCGTACGCTTTGGGTCCATCTACTTAACGGCTGTCTTTCATCTAAATAGCTTTATTTTTCCAAACCATTTTGGCTTAACTCTTTGGTTCATCTACTGTTTTTTTTTTTTATTCAGTCATATCAGGTTTTCACCTGTAGACTGTTTGAGTGTGTGTCTGTGTGTGTGGGTTTGTGTGTGTGTTTGGATAGGCTATTGGTAGTGGACGTGCTTTGAGCTTATTGACTCATGTTCTTTCATCGTACTAAAAGGCTTAGCCTTACTTCCACTCGTCCACCTTCTAGTCCATTTCTTTGAGTTTATTGCTGTCGTCCACATCCCCGTTTTTCTTAAAGTGAGCCAACGAGCGAATTCTTCTTATACTATCCCACCTTTGTCCAAAATTCTTGTCTGCATCTGTCATGTTTCTGTCTCCTCGTGTTTTTGCTTTCGTTTGTTGAGTTACCCTATACAAGCGCATTTGGCTCAGTGGTGTACGCAGTGTACTCAAATGTCAGGCGATAGCATTGCAACATGTACAGTCAGGCTCAAACCCCGTTGACCGCCTGGTGTAAAATAATAATAATAATAATAATAATAATACTCAATTTTATTATTATTATTATTATTATTATTATTATTATTATTATTATTATTATTATTATTATTATTATTATTATTATTATTATTATTATTATTATAAATATTACCCTGAGAGACTGCGTCCCTACTCCTTCGGATGAAAGTATAAACCAAGATCTTGTCTGTGCACGCACGCATTCCATCGCGTGTCCTAGACGGGTGAGTGCCGGTTACACAAATACACTCAACACGTACTAGGTCCCTTCTCCCCACACACGATCACCTAGGAGTGTGCTCAGTTGTCTGGGCGTCAGATCGTGCGCCCAAAGGTTGCAGGTTGGCGCCTCTGGCGGCTTGAATTAGATCTTGTATAGACAAGCGCCTTGAGCAGCTCTTGAGTTGGAAAAGTGCTATATACGTTTTGTTATATTAAAAAAAAAAAGTTGGTGGAAGTGTATCTAATCATCTAAGATTTTCCCAAGCCACCCCTAACACCCATCAGTCCTGGGTTCATTTTTGGTTCACACCTTCCGTCTCTTGTTTAATTTGGTCAGAGATCTTTAAAGACAGGTAGAAGATGTGTATTCATCTTATATTTATAGACACCCTCCCACACCCCCACAACCCCTTCTCACACACGCACACAATCTGCATACTCCCACCCCCCCACACACACACACTTCAACCCGGCAGTCATTTTTCTCTCAACTTCTTTTCTCTTGTGATTTCGAGAGATCTCCGAAATATAGATAGATCTTAGAGCTCAGTATACCATTCCCCTGCCCCCTTCTCCTTTCCGCGCCCATCCTACTCCCACCCCAGTACTGCTGAACCTAGTAAATTCCGGCCTCGATCTTTTCCCACCGTTTGCAGCTCCCTCAGCCGAAGCTCGCAGCATCAGCTCGCTTTATTGCCTGAGCTGGGACATGAAGGGTCTTAATTTTCTGATTAACGCCATAAAAAGGAAGCAAAGAGTAGGGATCGGAGGATAGGACCACTAACACTGAAGAGTATGTATGTGGGTAAGAGCTAGAGCCGCTCGTTGCCTGAGCGCCAAGTCCTCGAGAAACTGCTTGGTTCCCGCGCAAACTTGCTTCGAAAAATAATGTGTGAACTACTTCTTCTTTTTCTACCTAGTAACAATGTCTTTTCAGCTTGCCATCACGTCCAAAGCAGATACTGAGTAGCCTCAGAAACCTCTTAAATTCAGTTACTCTGGTCCAAAGCGCTGACCTCCAGTGGAAGCCTTTAGAATTCGCGATCCTCGCCTACTTTGAAGAGAGGTCTTGTTAGCTTTCGCGCCTATAGCTTTCGTCATCAGAATTTTGCCTCTCCAAAAGCTGTTGTAGCAACAATTTAGTAAACCTTTATTGTAATTACAAAGAATTGGAACGATCGTTTTGAAACTGTTTTCTCTACCTTAAAAAAAAGCTTGTGGGCTTCTGCAACGGGCATCATAATTTGGCTAACTATCCTTTATTTTTCTTTTTTTTTCTTTCTGGCGAGATCCTCAGACTGGGCAACTTCCGTCAGACTTAGAGTGTTGGGAAGGGAAGCGGTAAGACGGCCAAGCGGCAAGGTAGGGCTCAGAACTGTTTTATCGCTGAAGAGGCTGTCGGTATAAATCTGGCCAGCCGCTTGACGTGTGTTTGCTCGGACAACGCTGGGTAGACGTGGCGTCATCAGAATGTATCGCTTTAAGGGCCCAGCGACATGCAAATTTCCCCTTCTCTGACGTCGATAGCGCTGACCCCTCAAAACCCGTGTATTACTACGCTTGAATGCTAATAGGTCTTGGGGTAGGCAAAACATTTATTCGCACATCCCTTCCCTTTCCCCAACCCACACCGCGCGCACTTTCTCAATATCTCGTCTTTCCCCTCTCCCACCTCTTCTCTCTCTCTCCTCCTCCTCTTCTATCTCTCTATCTCTCTCTTTCTCTCCCTCCCTCTCTCCCCCCCCCTCTCTCTCTCACTTTCGCTGTCTTGTAGACTAAGCAGTCTGTCCCCATCCCTCTAACTTCTTTGCTCTCTTTTGATTTGTTTCTCTCCGAGTTCCAGCGAATAAATTGGATGGTTAGTAATTCTAACGTAGTTTGTGGTTTAAAAAAGTGTAAACACTGGAGTACAGTCGAGTGACTTTTCGAGTTCTGAGTGTTGCGAATCTGTCTCTTTTTCAGACACATTATACTGCCCACGACTTATCCCATCCACTCCACTGCCCAACCCACGTTCCAACCCTGCGTTCCTGTTAAACCGCTTTACCCCTTTCTTCCAATCTCCAAAGTCCATATTTATAGCAGGGACAGGTGTGGGTTGTAGACCTTTAAAGGTAGTCCTCTCGTTTTATTCGCCGTCGAAGAAATGGCTGGACCAAAAAAATAACTTTCTTTTTCAATGAAATTTACGAGTCCAAACTTTAAAAAAAAAAAAAAAAAAAAAAAAAAAAAAAAAACAGAAAATATTTTAATTTTCAATTTTGTTTTTAAAATATAAATTTTAAATTTAGATTGCAGTTTTTTTTTAATCCACATTCTGAGGGATTTGAATATCGCATTTTTCAAATTTGGAATCATTGAATGAATGTTTTGTTTCGTGATATTTTTTAAAACTATTTTTACGTTTGTCAATGTGTCCTCACCAGAGATAGTGACGGTTCTGCGTTTCTCAAGGGAAATCATCCGGTGCTTAACTTTCTTCCGATGCTGATGTCAAGTCACGTACCACGCGGTAGATGTTCGCTCGATTTAGTATGGGATTAAATCTAAAGCATTATTATGATTCAGTAATCAGAGCGTACAACAAAGAAATTTCATCTAAATTCCATATGTGAAATCGCAATATAAATGAGTGAATTAATTAAACAAATCCAATATTCGATTTATTTTTTTATAATAATTGCACTTTTATGAATTAGTTAAATTTGTTTAAAATCATGTACTTAAAATCCTTGCAGTACTATGGTTAAAGCAGTACAGCTTTTCTAAACCCTGTTTATTAATCAAATTAGCTTAAATAGTTGTTTTTTTTCTTTCGTAGTCCGACTGAAATAATTTCATCAAATTTGCATTCTTTGACTATTTTAGAATAATAATAATAATAATAATAATAATAATAATAATAATAATAATAATAATAATAATAATAATAATAATAATAACACTAATAATAATAATAATAATAATAATAATAATAATAATAATAATAATAATAATAATAATAATAATAATAATAATAATATAATAATAATAATAATAATAATAATAATAGTTATTATTATTATTATTATTATTATTATTATTATTATTATTATTATTATTATTATTATTATTAACTATATTTATATAGCGCAAATCTCACAAAGACTCAATACACAAGCTTTGGCACTAACGCACAATCCATTTTACAAAAAAAACAAAAACATTACATGTATAAATGTACATTGAGCTACCTACAGATCTACAATCCACAAATCACTTACATTGTCAAAGAAACACACATTCAAAGGAACAAAAACAATAATACTAAATGCATACATAATACAGTCATAATAATAACTTTATAGCGTTTGTAGTGACACCGTTTTAGGACAGCTTTTGACATAATTATTGCATGCATAATTACGTTACTTTTTTTTTTCTTTAGCCTGACACTTAATTGGGGGCTTATACTAGCATTACTGCTCGTCTCCCCAACACTTCCATGGGCACTTCAAGGAAGAAATTAGTCCATGATGGATGTGATTAGGTCTCATCTGTATGCAGACTCTCACTTCTAGCGTTCCCATTCTCTTGTCACCTACTTACCCATCCCCCTACCACTCACCATCCTCCACCTCCACCCCTTTTACTCTCTCTATCTCTCTTTCTCTCTATCTATCTATCTATCTATCTATCTATCTATCTATCTATCTATCTATCTATCTATCTATCTATCTATCTATCTATCTATCTATCTATCTATCTATCTATCTATCTATCTATCTATCTATCTATCTATCTATCTATCTATCTATCTATCTATCTATCTATCTATCTATCTATCTATCTATCTATCTATCTATCTATCTATCTATCTATCTATCTATCTATCTATCTATCTATCTATCTATCTATCTATCTATCTATCTATCTATCTATCTATCTATCTATCTATCTATCTATCTATCTATCTATCTATCTATCTATCTATCTATCTATCTATCTATCTATCTATCTATCTATCTATCTATCTATCTATCTATCTATCTATCTATCTATCTATCTATCTATCTATCTATCTATCTATCTATCTATCTATCTATCTATCTATCTATCTATCCATTCCATCCACCATCCTTCTATGTGTCTAGCTACTTATCTATTTACCTACTACCTACCTACATCACTGTAGATTGTTCAAACCTATAAAGGGAAAAGGGAAAGCCCCAGTTGAAAACCTGTCTTTCCTTTGTAGGCAAGACAGATTCACTGCGGCAACAGTACCCTCGTTGGAGTGCCGGGGGTTTTCAGTATAAATAGTATCCCCACTTTATGGAAATTTAGTGCTTTAAATTCCCACTGTCGCTGTCTTCCTCATTTACTCTTTCCCATTCCTGCTCTGTCCTATCACTCTGCTATACTATCTTCTTCTTCGCTAGATCAATGACCTGCCTTTTTTCTTGAAAACTCTTCCTGGACAAGACTCATTGTTTGTGTATGAGGTCTGTTGGATCAGCTTGGGAGTGTTGGACGCTTTCTGCCGGGTGGTCACTAGGGCTTCCTATGATTGTATTATTTAGCACTATAGGCATTTTATATGTATATGTTTTGTTGATGATTTATACTGATGTTTGTATTCTATTTTGTTTTTGTAACCGGGGGTTCGAGTAGTTGGGGTAAAGCTTCAGCCGTCCCCTGCGTGGGATGTCTTTATTGTAAAGTGACTGGCCGGTGGAGGGCATTCAATTTTCCCACTAGGGTTGTTTCGGCAGATCTTTTATGCGGATTGGGGGTTGTCCGGTCCTGATTTGGCTCGGAAGAGTCCGCTGGACCTAAAGCAACAATCAATCAATCAATCAACCTACCTACATATCTATCTATCCTGTACATTCTAGCTAGCAATGCTACACCCCATGTTGTTGCTTTTTTTTTTTTTTGCAGTATCCTGAATAACAGAAGATGATTTTTTGTATGTTGATCTTCGTTGACACCGATACGTGAGTGTTTTCATCAGGCACTATCTACCTGATCAAGAAATCTCGAATGTACATGCGCAATAAAGAGACTTTGTTTCTTTTGCACACTTCTTGATTTCTTACCTCACCTCACTTCCAAATTCCCTCGCCCCTCTCGGAGTAGTAGTAGTAGTAGTAGTAGTAGTAGTAGTAGTAGTAGTAGTAGTAGTAGTAGTAATAGTAATAGTAATAGTAGTACTAGTAGTGCTAGTAGTACTTGTAGTAGTAATAGTAGTACTGTAGTAGTGTGAGGACAAAAGAGGCTATGGGTCTGTTGTTCATGCGAAGTTTATTTTAAATAAATCATTCATCATAGCTAAAGAAAATCTCTTTAAATTTTGGTAATTCATCCAACTGTTTTTTGAAAGAATTTGTGTTAGTTGCCTTTTTTTTAAAACTGGTAAATCATTTCCAAAAGATGGCTACTCTGTTAGTAAAACAAATTTTCCGTAGGTTAGTATTGCAGTGCTGTACAAAGATTTTCCCTTCAGAATTTCGGTTTCTGTCACAAAACGGTGCTATACTATTTAAAAAAGTAATTCCAATTTAGGTCATCAATGCCATTATAAATTTTAAAAACTTGGATTAAGTCCCCGCGTATTCTACGTCCACGTGAGGAATGCAATTTAAAATATCTAAGTTTGTCTGCGTAATTAATAGTTTTACATTCCTTCCCCAGCATTGTTGCTTCTCTCTGTAACCTTTCAAAAGCAACTGATTGCTTCTTTAAACATGGATACCATACAGTGGTTGTATTTTCTTGATGTGGTCTGACTAATGGTTTACACAGTTTACTAAAAATATCCTTATTTATTTATTTAATCGTTCTTATATAGCGCTTTTCCAGCTCAAGAGCTGCTCAAGGCGCTGGCCGATACAGGATCTAACTCAAGCCACCCGAGGCGCCAACTTGCAGTCTTGGGTGCATCGTAATACCGCTCCAGACAACTGAGCACAATCCTGGGCAGCCAGGGATGGGGGAGAAGACCCTAGGAGCATGCTGGGTGTGTTCTTGTCACCGGCACTCACCCGTCTAGGGCATGAGCGTCAGGATCTTTAAAGTCCGTTATGATGGAATGTATGCGACACAGACTAGACGTCGGTTTATACTCTCATCCGAAGGAGTAGGAAACGGGAGTAAAGTGTCTTTCCCAAGGACACAAAACAATGCCCCATCCTGGGCTCGAACCCGGGACCTTCAGATCCGCAAGCCAAAGCTCTACCATTAGGCCACCAAGCCTTATCCAAATAATTAAACGTTCTCTTAACTACCCCAACCATTTTGGTGGCCTTGTTAATACAATTCTGAACATGAGGGTTAAAAGATAGAACTTTATCAAATACAACACTTAAGCCTCTCTCCCCTTCACAAAATGCCACTTTCTTAATGTCACTGCTAACCTTCATCAAATAATCATACTCAGGATTATTCCTTCCAACAAGCAAAACCTTACACTTCCCTACATTAACAGGCAAATCCCATGTGTCGGACCACTCTGGCAAGCGATCCAAATCAAGCTGCAACACGTCTTTGTTGCTTGATTCATTGTAGATTTTAGTTTCATCTGCGAATATTTTGCACATGCTACAAACACAATCTGGTAAGTCATTTATGACAATAGTACATAATATAGGGCCTGTATTTTGTTAGATATTGCATTTCCAAATTTCACCACTAGCTCCATGTCGTCTAAGAAATTCCTTATCCAGTTGGAAATGTTTACACATACACCATTGGCTTCTAGCTTCTGAAGAATCCTTTTGTAGGGAGCAGTGCCGAATGCTTTTCTAAAGTCTAAGTATATGATGTCAGCCATTTTTCTGTTTTCAAGTAAGAACGTTATATCGTCCATAACCTGAGGTAATTGAGTAACACATGATCATTTCTTTCTGAAACCATGTTGGCATTCAGTGTACAGACTATTCACAGTAAAATTATTAACGATCTCGTCTCGGACTATAGATTCTAAACTTTACATACAATACACGCTAGATTCAATGGTCTGTAATTTCCTGCATCGAAATTTGCAATTTTTTTTGTTAATAGCATTTACCTCTGCAGTTCGCCAGTCTCGTGTACCTTATCTATTGTAAAAGAAATTTTAAATAAAATGCAAAATGATTCCGCCAACTCCTTAAACAACTCTTTAAGAACTCTGGGAGGAATGCAATCAGTACGTTGAGCTTTTGAAGAATTTAATTCTTTTTAATTATTTTTCTTACTATGTCGTCGTGAGGAAAAGGTATTCAAAATTTGTGTCTTCTCATGAGATGCTGCAGCAAAGGTGCAATCTTCATTTTTAATGCTTTTATTTTTATATTTAACACTTTATTGTTCCTTTTTATCGGGAAATGCTGGGCCGCCTCCCCTGGGGAAGACGTAATCGCAGCCTATGGCGCGCCCAAACACAACCTATCTAATTGTAGTTATGTTTTAGAAATGTTTGCCGGGGGAGCAAATTTTGTCATATGTTTGTAATTCCTCAGATCGTAAAATTTGTAATAATAAATGTTTGTTTTCAAATGTTTTACGTTACGCAATATTTTTAGCAAATGTGTAAAGGATAGAAGAATATCGAATGGAATCAAAAATATTTTGACATCAGTGTGATCGTAAAATAACAATGGAAACATTTGGCCTGCAAATTTATGGTGACAGTGCATGGGATTTGTGGAAGCGATCGGACAGCTTGGCAGATGAGCATTACAGGCTGATAAGGGATACATTTGGCAAATATAATCCTCAGGAAACGATAGACTGTATCTTGTTGTTGTTGTTGTTGTTGTTGCATCAATTTTTATTCATCAGATTAACATAAGTTGTACTGATGTAACATAAACAATTTACAAAATCTAACATGCGCACATCATAGATATTTTCCAAATGAAGTAATTAATTAATCAAACTATAGAGATCATCATACTACTAACATACACGTACACTTTTAACAACATACATTCATTCCCTTATAACAATTCATTGATTAAGAAACACACACACACACACACAAATAAACAAAAAAAAACATAAAAACTTTCAACTTCACCTGTGAAGAACGAAGTACTTATAAATGTTATTTTGCGTCTTACAGAAAGTTGAAGTTAGGCCTCCAGGCCCTTACCTCCCTCCCCCTTCCATCCCACCCCCGAACTCCCCCTTCCCCCACACACCCCATAAACAAATTAAAAGAAAAATGATAAAAAAAATAATCAATCAAAACTAAAACAAATTCAAATTAATAAATAATTCCCCCCACCCTCCCTCCCTTCCATCCAAAAAAAATAAATAAATAACATATATTTATTGAAACTAATAATGCTTAATTAAATAAATTAGGTACAAAGAATAAACAGACAATTACTAAACTAATTGTTAGAAGATATTTAGAAAAAATTGAATAATTCATGACTTCTAAGTAAATCTATTAGCATTAAGCTCAATGACCAATCACAATGATCTTCTGGATATACAATACTTGAGATTGACATAGGTAGCTTTAATTTATTTAATCTAAAGAGTAAAGGCTGGAAATGGTTATAATTTTGTTGACATTCAAATATTAAGTGATTTACATTAAAAAATATACCACAATTACAAAGAACTGGAGGATTTATGAAACGAGCACGCCAAGCATTTAGCCTTAGTCTGTGAAATAAACTGTTAATACAAAAAGATTTTGAAATAGATATAACGTTATTTGATACGTGTGAATTATCCAAGTAATGTTTTTCAATGACCTCTTGCTTGTATTTCTCATTCCATTGATTCCAAGCACATCGTTTTATTTGATTATTAATTTCATTTGTTGTAAGGTTGACAAATAATTTAATGGATTCGTCCGAAGATGCAGACTGTATCATACTTGGTGTGGTACAGTAGAGCGGTGGTTATGACTCACGGTAGAAATGCTTTGCCAAGCAACATGGAGCCCTGTTTCCATCTTGGATGCGGGGAACAGTTTGCATACTTGGATGCTGCAATCATTGTACGCGATACAAAGAATGAAACAACGCACATCACACCTCCGTCTGTCCAGCTGTGAATGGGCCCTTTTGCTCTCGGTTTAGAATCGAAGAAGGTCTTTTTTCAGCGAGGGAGAGAGGTGATGAATATCGCCCTCATGAAACTGGCACCGAGAGAAGTGAGATCCCTAACGACCGAAAAGTCTCGGGAACGTTTTTATTTCTAGCTTCTGAATTTGGAGAAACACTGAGCGGGGTAACTCAACAATTATATTAAGTAGGAACTTTTGTGATTGTGATTAGGTGATTCGGTTGCTAACTGCATGCAATGTTTTGCAGATTTTTAAACATTTCCAAGGCCAATCCCTCAACAAAGTGCATAGCTTCAAATATTTAGGAGCCATTGTGTCAGACAATGGGTCCCGACAGGAAGTCCTCTCCAAAATCGCACAAACAACTGCTGCCCTTACAAGGTTGAAGCCCATTTGGAAAGGCAAGACCATCAGTCTACATTCCAAAATAAGATTGCTGCGCTCCCTTGTCATCTCCATCTTCCTATATGCTTGCGAAACATGGACCATCACAGCAGATCTCCAACGAAGAACACAAAGCATGGAGATGAGGTGCTACAGAAGACTTCTGGGCATTTCCTATACCCAGCACATCACCAACGACGAAGTCCGACAGACCATCACACAAGCCATTGGACAACACGATGACCTGCTCACAGTGGTGAAGAAACGGAAACTCCGATGGTATGGCCACGTCACCAGATCATCAGGCCTTGCAAAGACCATTCTGCAAGGCACAGTGCAAGGAGGTAGAAGAAGAGGGAGACCGAAAAAGAGGTGGGAGGACAACATTCGAGAATGGACTGGTTTGACACTGAGCGAAGCCATGAGGTTTGCTGAGGACAGAGAAAGATGGAGTATGCTGGTTAAACGATCATCTGTGGTGCCCCTACGACCTCCGGGTTACGAAACAGGATAGGATAGGATGGCCAATGTGCGTTTTTAGATTTGGCTGTCTAAACGTGCGTGGTATAGGGTGGATGTGAGGATGCAGAAGACGGGAGAGTTTACAAACGCAGTACATGGGTCGGTCCCCTCGATTGGCGAGTGTTTGATGCTCGGATGAAGGATTTCTATCTGCAACCTAAGACTCAAAAATGCTGTACAGCATTTTATTTATTGTGCGTGTGTATTTGGGAGATATAGGATAGGGGTGATGGGAGAATGGGAGAGGCGCGTACGGGGGAATGACGATTGTCTGAGGGATTAGACTGAATTGGATTGAATTGTAATGTGTATTAGTCACATATGCATCCACTACTAAAGCTTCAGTATAAACCTCAGGAAGAGCTCGACAGTATCTTTTTTAGGGGCGTGGTATGGAGAAGAAGGGGGAAGAGGAAGAAGAAGGAGGATAAAAAATGCATTTTAAGAGTCATTCACCCTGGCGTGTACCGTCCGTGTGTGTGTGTGTGTGTGTGGTTGTGTGTTTGTGTGTGTGTGTGGTTTATAACGTAATCTATGGGTGTGTGTCTGTGTGTATGTATGTGAACATTTAATGATTGTGTGAGCGGTTACCGTTCGCGCGCGTTTGTGTGTGTTTGTTTGTGTCCGCGCGCATTGTATTTGAGTGCCAAGTGCTCCAATAATATTTCCAATGTTGGAACCCAAGGCAGGATAATGTCAGTGTCCGTTCTGATGGTCACTCACCTGTGCTATTCAGTGTGTTTGTTGAAGGTGAGAATGATGACGCGTTGTGAACAAGCTTTTTTTTGCGTGAAACTCTTTAATCTTTCAGCTTTGATTGATTGATTGATTGATTGTTGCTTTAGGTCCAGCGGACTCTTCCGAGCCAAATCAGGACCGGACAACCCCCAATCCGCATAAAAGATCTGCCGAAACAACCCTAGTGGGAAAATTGAATGCCCTCCACCGGCCAGTCACTTTACAATAAAGACATCCCACGCAGGGGACGGCTGAGGCTTTACCCCAACTACTCGAACCCCCGGTTACAAAAACAAAATAGAATACAAACATCATTATAAATCATCAACAAAACACATACATATAAAATGCCTATAGTGCTAAATAATACAATCATAGGAAGCCCTAGTGACCACCCGGCAGAAAGCGTCCAACACTCCCAAGCTGATCCAACAGACCTCATACACAAACAAGGAGTCTTGTCCAGGAAGAGTTTTCAAGAAAAAAGGTAGGTCATTGATCTAGCGAAGAAGAAGATAGTATAGCAGAGTGATAGGACAGATCAGGAATGAGAAAGAGCAAATGAGGAAGACAGCGACAGTGGGAATTTAAAGCACTAAATTTCCAGAAAGTGGGGATACTATTTATACTGAAACCCCCGGCACTCCAACGGGGATACTGTTGCCGCAGTGAATCAGTCATGCCTACAAAGGCAAGACAGGTTTTCAACTGGGGCTTTCACTTTTTCCTTTATAGGTTAGAACAATCTACAGTGGCAAGATTGCTCATGACCCCAAGGGGTAATCTTTCAGCTGCCAACTTTATTGTCTTTTCCAAGAAATAACAATATTGTATACATTTACAGGACAATTACAAACAATCACTTGCGTTCAACTGGTACTGTATTGACGTTCAGAATGAAATATACAATTTGCTTTCCCTTCCTGCATGATAGAGTAGACATATAATTAATGCAGATGGCGCCTACGGCGACTTCAGCGAGATCTCGATTTCGAGCAAGAGCTTCTAGCATCTCTTTGAGCTAGTAAGAGTTAATGTTAATTTCATTTTTGCAATTATTTCGTTATGCTTTTTTTAAAATTTGCCGGTGGTTCAGTTCTGTTTTGTTTGAGTCCGAATGTACAAACATGTTACATTGCATTATAGCCTACATATACACACCAAAGATGCAACTAAACAGTCTATACTGTTTGTCGTGTTGGAAGTCCTTTAGGGGGTTTCAGACATTCTTTGACGTGCTGCTAATATTTTGTTCTGTTTTGCGACTGATGCATAAATGCCCGGCGGAATGGCAGGAAAAACAAAACACATGTTAAATCCGGTCTTCTACATGACATGTCCAGAAGGCCGGATATTAAAATTACGTTTTCTATTTTTCTTTTGGCTACGATGCTACAAAGGACAATACCAGAGAGAGAGAAAAAAAAAGAGAGAGATTGTGTGAGAGAGAGAGAGATAGAGAGAGAGAAAGAGAGGTTGGTTAATTGAATAATCCATGTTGGGAGAAAAAGATAATGGAAGGTTATGAAAGAGTGGGTTTATATTTGTGTGCATCTTTGGGTATGAGTGTGTGTGTGTGTGCGGCTGTGTGTGCATGTGGTTGTGTGTATGTGGGAGGGTGTATGCTTGTGCGCGCGAATGACTTAAAGGTATGGTTGATAATGCCCAAGATGTCAGTAAATGTTTCTTCCTCGCCGTGTGCGGGTTCATCTGTACTGAAGTTTATTACAGGTTAATTTAAACACAAGTTTGACTTAATTTGGACGATTTGTCTCTTTATAGTTCTAGGACATTGTGTCTATAATGTACTTACATTATACTCCAAGATGACAATCCTATAGACTATGTGAACCACAATATGACTTTCAATAACAGACTTTTTTTTTTAAATGAGAAAGGTTGGGTATGTGGTGCGTGGGTGGTATTATGCCGTTAATAACAGCCTATGACTTAAATAATACGAACCGTCACAGACTTCAATTAGCCTTTAAGGATTCGGGCCCTAGTCTGGTAATCAGTTTCTATAAGAGAGGGTCGAGAGATGAAGCTGCTATAGATGAAACTCTTAGACGACAATTCCTTGTCAGCCTCTGCCTTTATGTAAAATAATTATGGCTATGTTTTTCTCTTTCTGTCTGTCGTTCCCTTAATTTGAAGTAGAGCAAAGCCAATCTTGAAAATTGTAACACCACCCGACTGAAACCTTTGCTAAAGTATGTCTACTCCACTCCTTAAGCTACACTTTCTGTAGCGTTTTAATTTAACCTTTGCTTTAACACTGCTTGAAGACAACAAAATGGATTCTAGTTCTCGTCATCTGGGTTTGTTCTTGTTCTTATTATTGTTGATTCATGTTACGGTAAGGCTGCAAGAGTTTGGTGAAGGTTATTATCTTGATCAAAATAACAAGCTAGTTGCTTTTATACAAGTCGCTCAGAATTGTAACTGTTTTTGTTTGCTAAAACGTGTTGACAGTGTTTATTTTGAAGTGACATTTTAAATGTGTCTGCCACTTGTCTTACCGGATATCAAGTAGTTGGTGAAACGTTAGGAAATATATCATGTTCTTCAGACCATTCCTCTTCTTCTTTTTCCCTCCCGTTTATGCTTCTATGTCTTCTTATCTGTTCTCTTCTTGTTTATATATTCATTTCCTCGTTCATTCCTCTACCTCTTCTTATGCTGTATGTTAACGTTTACTGTTCAGCTTGTCTTCTTAATAATCTTCTTCTGCTTTCGTTTATTAAACTCCTGTTTCTGTTTCTGTTTCTCCTACTTCCTGTTCTACCTCTATCTGTGTCAGTCTCTGTTACTCTGGTACTACATGCGCGCGTTGGCAACACGAATATTTGAAATCACGTCTTGATTTGGACCCCCTTTGTGAAAATGCAATCGCGGTTTATTTGATACAGCGTATTCAAACGGAGCATGCACAGATAACCAATTGAATGACTGAAATAAAAAGGAAGACTGGGGAAGGGTTTTGCACGGTCAGAAGCGAGGTCCCTTCCTCCAGAGGAAATGAAGGTCCCAAAAAGCACTTTGTGCTTGGCATTCGCATTACTGTAAACCGCTTTAAAAGCTGGTGCAAGGGAGTGAAAGAAATCAGGGATTGCGACGGAACTCTGGAATTCAGGAGAAGAGAGGGAGAAGAGAAGGGGAGATAGACTAAGAGGAGAGCAGAGAAGAGGAGAGGAGAGAAGAATCAAAGAGAAGAGAAGTAAACGAGCTCGAGGGGGGAGAGTTGAGACTGGGATAGAACTGGAGTAAAGGAGGAAATTGGAAAGCAGGGTAGTCTTTGCCATTTCTGATTTTCCACATGCGCGTTTTCTATACCTTTAACAGGAACGTATGGAATTATGTTTTGATTAAAAAGTATAGTCCACGAGCAGAGGTGGGTGTGCGGGAGGGATGATACGATAACATTTTGGTCTTAAATCATCAGTCTCATTAGCACTAGGTCTTCTTCTTCTTCTTCTTCTATTTGTCGTGCTCTTGTTTTTCTCTCTCTCTTTCTCTTTTATCCACCCCCATTCATCATCTTTTTCGGGCAATTGAATCTGAAACATCATCATAAAAATCATCATAAACATCATGAAAACGAATCAGGTCAAATCAAACTGAAACTACTCTGATCAAAATGGTATCGTTGAAATGATGTCTCGTTATGTTTTGCATGCTTCGATATAATATTAAGCCAAATGTATAATATTAAGCCAAATGTAACTTCTTCTTCTTCTTCTTCTTCTTCTTCTTCTTCTTCTTCTTCTTCTTCTTCTTCTTCTTCTTCTTCTATATTATATATATTACCGGCAATTTGTGAAATCCCGGTATTGTATAGAATGCCTAGAATGCCTGATGGTGCTACATTGTTAATACAGCAAGAAGCCACTGGCTAGCTTTCTGCTGGTCTCCACACTCCTCCTACCCACCCTCACCCACCTTCATTATCATTGTATAAATAAGTTGACTAATTTATAAACCTGTACGTCTTCTTCTTCTTCTTCTTCTTCTTCTTCTTCTTCTTCTTCTTCTTCTTCTTCTTCTTCTTCTTCTTCTTCTTCTATATTATATATATTACCGGCAATTTGTGAAATCCCGGTATTGTATAGAATGCCTAGAATGCCTGATGGTGCTACATTGTTAATACAGCAAGAAGCCACTGGCTAGCTTTCTGCTGGTCTCCACACTCCTCCTACCACCCTCACCCACCTTCATGCCTTCATTATCATTGTATAAATAAGTTGACTAATTTATAAACCTGTACGTCTTCTTCTTCTTCTTCTTCTTCTTCTTCTTCTTCTTCTTCTTCTTCTTCTTTATTCTCTTCATCATCATCCTTCTTTTCTTTCATAGCAAGATCACATCACGAGTCAAATCGAATCAAATCAGCATCAATTTAAAATATTTCAAAGTGGTTTTCGTGAGATAATGTTTATGGAATTAAATTATGTAACGCATTTTGCTTGTTACATTGGAGTCATGCAAAACACACAGAAGAATAATCTTGTTACTCTTTCTCTCCTCTTCGTCTTATTCTTAATATTGTTATTTATTTAATTTTACATCTATTCACATTTGTGATAGTAGACAAACTTCTTCTTCTTCTTCTTCTTCTTCTTCTTCTTCTTCTTCTTCTTCTTCTTCTTCTTCTTCTTCTTCTTCTTCTTTTACCTGAATTTACCTGAGTGGCCACTGAGCGCGGCCGACGGGGTAGGAAGTTGTTGTTGTTCTTCTTCTCTTCCTCTTTCTCATCCTTCTCCTGCTCCTCCTCCTTCTTCTTCTTCTTCTTCTTCTTCTTCTTCATACTTTGAACTTAAAATGTCTTGAACCTCTTCTTCTTCTTCTTCTTCTTCTTCTTCTTCTTCTTCTTCTTCTTCTTCTTCTTCTTCTTCTTCTTCTTCTTCTTCTTCTTCTTCTATATCACCAACACTAACAGGGCAATTCAGATCATGTGTGCTTGGTGACATACTATTACATTATCTTAGCATGTTTCAGTTGATTCACGTCCACAATACACTCTCGGGTTTCCTGTCTCTGTTGCGTGACATTCGTGAGTGTACTCATTGAATTTCTCAGACTGCTTCCTTAACAGCTGATTTCAAGAGATGCGATCGAAGCAAATACTTTTACCAAGAATCGCCCTGTCTCGTTTTGTAGCGGATTTGACCTAAATTTGTAGTTTTATATGTGTAACAACTGAATTGATTTTATATGCGTAACAATTGATTTTAAGGGATGCGTTCGAAGGAATACGGTTACGAAAATAAAAATCGGTCTCATGTTTGCAAACGATTTTTACCGTACACTTTGCTCGACTCTTGCGAGTACGTTTCGTGATTTTAGGCGTGTAGCAACTGATTTTAAGTGATGTACTGTTGCTAAGAAAATCCATGTCTCGCTTAAAGTTTGCTGTCGTTTCGATTTGATTTAAGGCGATTTTATCTGAATCTAAACAGTAAACTACCCTTTCGTTGCTTGATTGTATGTTCGTGAGTGTGCATTCCTTCTTTTTATAGTTGTAACATAGACGTAAGTTGGTTTGCAAACAAGTTTAATAATTAAGGCAATAAAAAGATAGATAAATGCATACATATATACATTTTAAAAAATATAAATAAATAAATAAATAAATAAATAAATAAACACAAAAATAATAAATAAATAAAACTAATGAAATAAACACATAAAAAATAATCAATAAATAATGTAATCAATAAATCAATTAACTCATAATAAATAAATAAATAAACACATAAATAAATAAATACAATTGATAAATAAATAAAGAAAGAAAGAAAGAAACGGGCACAGAAAATATATTGAATGAACAGACCAGTTCAATTGAAACGTTCATTATCGATTGATCTGGGGATGTTGGAAATTGCCAAAAATGTTACAATTATGTTGTATCTTCCAACCTCTGGAGATATAGCGAGGACGAACGTTGAAACGCTAATTTACGTGATGCATCTTTGAGCTTCACGTCATTCTAGCAGCCACTTACTTTTTTACACTGGGCTTTGAGCAGATACATACTTAGAAAAACAAACAGAATTATAAGTGCACTTAATCATCATCATCATCATCATCATCATCATCATCATCATCATCATCATCATCATCATCATCAACATCATCATCTTTATCATCATCATCATCATCATCATCATCATCATCATCATCATCATCATCATCATCATCACCATTAGTAGTAGTAGTAGTAGTAGTAGTAGTAGTAGTAGTAGTAGTAGTTGTTGTTGTTGTTGTTGTTGTAGAAGTAGTAGTAGTAGAAGTAGTAGTATTGGAAGTAGTAGTAGTAGTAGTAGTAGTAGTAGTAGCACTCTTTTTTAAAAAATATTGCAAGACATCTTGCAAGGTTAATTTCTCGGTGATTTTAGTAATGGATGCCTTTTTCATTCCTTCTTTATATTTTAAATGTGCTCAGAGGTCATTATAGCTCCTTTAAATACATTTAAGAGTGCTAATTTAAGCGCAATGTGGGGTTGTCGAAGCGGCAGTTCTTATTTCAGAACATTTCTATTGCCTGTGGACTAACAAATGGCCATCGACACTGTTTTAAGTTGCGTGTCAGAACATCGCTGCCGCCTGTTGTTAACAAGGGCTATAATCATCACGCAGCGCTTAACAGTGGAAACCTCCGACCTTACCCATGGAGCGCGCTGGCACCTTAAGAGTCAATATTGAAGGTTAAGATTATCCCTCTCCTCCCTGCCGCTGCATTTTGTGCAAGGAAGCTAGAAGTTAAGAGTTATTCTATGCTATCTATTTTTTTCTCTTCTTTTCTCGATCGTGTAGTTATTTTCTCCTGATCTGGGCTATTTTCTCACTCCCGTCTTTTTTTGAATGGTCATGATGGGAAAAGCTATTTTCACTTTTTTCCATGAGCGTTACGTTATCTTCTCCTCTTTCTGCTGCAAAGCTATTTTCCTTGTATGTTGTTTTCTTCTTCTAAAAGCCAACTGTTTGCCCCCCTCCCCCCTCCATCCCTCGTTCCACCCTCTTTTCCCTTTTTCTCCAAACCCCTTCTACCCCTCCCGCATGGAAAGAGACTGCCTTGCTAATGCACTAATCGTCTGATGTCTGCTGCGCTGCCTCTCTATTGAAACTGTAGTTATCTGATCAGTTCCAGTTAAGAGCGATTGTATGTCCCATACCGGACTTCATCGGGCGCTCATTTCGCCATTTCACGTCATCTATTTTGCCTCCTCGTTCGCGCTCATTTTCCCCTATTCATGTCACTGGCTCTTTGATATTTTCGTTTTTCCTGCTTGTAGAGACGTCATTTTCTTTTCTTTTTTCTATCTGTCTGTTTTGCTTTTCCCTTTCTTTTCATTTTTTTCCTTCTTTTTTTTCCCTGTCTGTCTCACGTCCGTTCTTTCTTTCATTCTTGTTTAACTTTCCTTCTTTCTTTCTTTCTGTCTTTCTTTTTGGCTCTCTTATTTTAATTATTTCTTTATTCGATCATCATCATAAGCAGCAGCAGCAGTAGCAGCAGCAGCAGCATTTTTTTCTTCTGCTTCTTTATCTTCTTTCTGAGATTATTACTCTTAATTGGCCAGTGTTATACACGTCCTTGATAAAGTTTCTTAATAAAACCAAAATTGTATACTTTTACAGTTACGAGTTTTGTAATGTTTTAAAAGTATTAATTACTCTTACTTTCATGAAGCAAATTAAACGAGAAAACTCGTTTTCTAGAAAAAAATTGCTAGAAAATTCCTGGCCGGCCTTTTCTTGTATAATGTCAGCAAAACCCATTTGTGTTAATGTCTATATCGCACACCTACAGTCCAATATTCCAACGCCAACTCCGTTGCTTAAATTATATCCCATGGTTAAAATTTTAGGACTATACAACATTAAACGTTTAAGATCGTACTCATGTATTGGATGTATGTGTTCCTGTGTGCATCAACTTCGATTTAAGGCAGTTGGGCACCATCAAGAAGAAGAAGAAAAGATTTCTATTCATTGTACGTACGTATTTCACCCGATTAACAACAAATTTGATGGCACTTTTTGACAACTGTACAACAATAAACAAAAGATCGTAAACATGCATTTGCTATGTATTCTTGTGTACATGTACCTTTATTTGAAGAAGTTGGTCGACATCAAGAAGAAGAAGAAGAAGAAGAAGAAGAAGAAGAAGAAGAAGAAGAAGAAGAAGAAAGAGAAAGAGAAAGAGAAAGAGAAAGAACGAGAAAAAACGAAAAGTTACTGATGTTTCTTTAATGAACTTATTTCACTTGTTTTGAACATTTGGAAAACAATACCTTATTATTGTTACAATCAAGACAACAATATGTTATTATTACCCAAAAATACTATCATTTCTGATCATTACAAAGAAGGTAATAATATATAATTAATTACAAAAAAGTCCACAATAATATCTTATTAATACAAAATAAAATATCGTATTAATTAAAAAATACAGCAATATTTTGTTATCACAAAAATATAATATTATATTAATACAAAAGCTACAAAAATATCATATTACTACAAAAAAATACAATAATATGTTGAAAATGTTGGTCGACGTCAACAAGAAGAAGAAGAAGAAGAAGAAGAAGAAGAAGAAGAAGAAGAAGAAGAAGAAAGAACGAGAAAGAACGAGAAAGAACGAAAAGATAATGATGTTTATTTAATGACCTTATCTCACTGGTTTTGAACATTTAGAAAACAATACCTTTTTATTTTACAATCAAGGCATTAATATGTTATTATTACCAAATAATACAATCATTTCTGACCATTACTAAGAAGATACTAATATCTAATTACAAAAAGCCCACAATAATATCTTATTATTACAAAAATAAAATATCGTATTATTTTTTGTAAAAAATACAGTAATATTTTATTATTACAAATAATATAATATTATTAATACAAAAGCTACAATAATATCATATTATTACCCAAAAAATAAAATACTGTGTTAATAATAATAATAATAATAATAATAATAATAATAATAATAATAATAATAATAATAATAATAATAATAATAATAATAATAAATGTAGATTTATATAGCGCCGCATCACAGCCACAAGTGGCTGTGCTCTCCGCGCTTGACACATTCATACACCATTTATACTACACAACAACAGTAGGTATATTAAGTCTGAATAAATTCACTAAATGACACAAATGACACTAAAGTATTATTACCATGAAAAAACAAGTTATTTTGCATGAATTGAATGACATGCTTGAACTAGAAGGTTGATACTCTGAAACGAGCAGCAGTCGTTGGAAATCATGGAGCTTGGCAATGACATTGCTAGTGACAACCCTGGCAATACACTTTCTCTCCAGTAGTGATTGTTTTTGTCTTCTTATTTTTTTCAATTTAAAAAACGGTCTATGCTCTGAAACGTACATTATTAAATTAATCTGTCTTCGGTTGTTTTACTTCTACAATACTCGTGTCTGGTTGTTTCTTTCCAACCGTTACAGACGTTATATCTGCGGTGATGCAAAAAACCAAACGATTAATCAATCCCATCCACAGTATTCTACATATCTTTTATCTTAATTGTGCTGTAATTAGCTCTCCATGGTGGAAAATACAGATTAGTTGGCTTCATTAGCTACAATATACGCTAGAATACTGAACATAATTGTTATATTTGCCATGGTGAAGCAGTTTAAAAAAAATCAGTCCAATCCAGTGCTTTCTATTTGACCGTTCAGCTTATATGTTCTGTTACGTGTTGACTTCACTAGACTATATCCAATAATGCTGCGTTTTGTATTACCTACTATCTGACCGGTAAATTCACCTGTATTGGTAAAATTTTCAAGCTTAAACTCAACACAAAATGTTGTACGTAGATTGTTTTAATTTTCCTGTTGTAAGTACAGTATACAGATTTATGTTGTTTTATTTCCTGCTGTATATACAGCACATATATCATTTAATGTCCTGCTGTAAAGTGCGAATGCGTCTCTAGCTAGTCTTTGCATTCACGCATCTCTATTTCGACGTGACTTAACTCCAAATTTCCAGACTTCTATGTTGTTTTGAAACATTTTATTGCTTGTTCTTTTTTTTATATATACAGCAATCGCTTGCTGACCTCCTCATGTACGTCTTTTAGCTATAACATAGTTCGGCCGTTCTCGCGAAATAGCGTGTGGTTTACTCTCTTGTGTCCCGTCCTTGACCTTCCTTTATACATTTTCAATTTGAGAAGAAGAACACTTCAGATGAGAGTGCTTTGATAAGGTGCGTTGCTTAAACAAGCTTGAAGACTTGTTTTGGGGACGTAGACTTAGTGGAATTAAAAGAATAGGAGTTGCTAGAAGAAACCCGGTTGAATCGGGTGGGTGTGGGGAGAAATTAACTGCTAAGTGAGGGGGGAAAACACCATTTTAATGACGGTTATGGATGAGGTTTAGGCGGAAGGAGGTTGGAGGTTGGGAGGAGGGGGGTGTAAACAAGGATGAAAGATGCTAAGACGTGGTTAAAAAGAGAACCAGTTGAATGCAGACGAGAAAAGGGCGTAGCAATTAAACAGCGACTTTTTGGTAGAGCAAGGTTTGAACTATTTCTATGGATGTGCGATTC
Source organism: Oncomelania hupensis (assembly GCA_036898135.1). Lineage (NCBI taxonomy): Eukaryota > Metazoa > Mollusca > Gastropoda > Littorinimorpha > Pomatiopsidae > Oncomelania > Oncomelania hupensis. Next base: position 75,692,145 of record CM072512.1, on the reverse strand, counting down.
TTGTTTGCTGTACACGGCTTTATTGGCAGTCTCTCGCTTATTTCCCTTGCCTTTGAAAAGCCCTCTCACGAATCGGAGAAGGCGGATTGGGATAAGGGTCTGTGTCCAGAGCATAAAAAACCAATCTCCTTTTTCGTCTTCTTCTCCTATGTACTGGGAAATATACACTACCCAACATTTCCAAAAGGTTTGGTTTTTAAGCGAGAAGATTGCAGCTTTTTTCGATTCAGGATGCTTTATGAGTTTTCCACCTTCGTCCGTTTGCGCAAGAACAGACTCGTATATATTAATACACGCATACGCATACTGACGCTCGCATACATGCAAATACACATAGACACGTACACTCATATACGCGCACGTGCACACACACGCACACACACGCACACACACGCACACACACTATCTCATTATCACATACACACATTCCCCACGCACAAATCGCATCGCCACGATCCTCTCCACTTGACACTCACATACCCAGGATGAAAACTTCAGAGGGAGGTTTGAGTAATAGCGTATCCCAAAACTCGAACTTTTCCCATTGGCTAAAGCTAACGTACGTGTCCTACATTAGGTAACACATAGTGTATGTGAAGCACGTCTATTCACTAGATACAACCTAATCTATGTGAACTACGTCTACTCACTAGGCACAACCTATTCTATGATTTTTGGACACTTTATTGTCCCTTTTTATGGGAAAATTCTGGGCCGACTTCCCTGGGGAAGGCGTAGTCGCAGCCTGTGAGCGCCCAAACCCAACCTACCTAATATTAGTTGTCTTCTTGAAATGTTGTTATGGAGCAAACCGGAGTACCATTAGAAAACCCCCGAGACGTTGCCCGAGTCCAAAGTAAATGCTATTTGGAGAAACATAACGCCCTGATGCTGGATAGGCGCCATTGGTTTCTGACCTGTGGACAAGCCAAGCTAGTACCGCCATATACTACTCGGCCATGTCTACTCACTAGGTACAACCTACAGTCTATTGTAATCGCGTCTACACATGCACTAGGCACAACTTATAGTCTATGGCCCCCGGTCTTCTTCGTCTTGCTAGGCTTGTTGAGAGAGAAAACGTAGAATCAAGACCCTCTCTGAAACTTTTACGCTTGCTTAACTTTACAACTAAGACTGTGTAAGAGAGATTCAGTGTGAGATAGGAATGACGACCCTCTCTGAATGAAGAATCTTTTTTCGCATAGTCTGAATAGAAACAGAAGGAGAGTGAAGGTCCTCTCTGAACACTTTCCTGTCACCCACCCACCCACACTCATTAGACCAAACATAGAGTAAGAGAAAGACAGAAGGGGGACATCGAGATTTTCTCTGAACCTTTTCTTTTTTCACAAGGAACTCGCCACTAAGTGAGTGAAACAGAATTTAAGGAGTGGAGATCCTCTCTGAACTTGTTATTTCGCAAGGGAGCTCCCGCTAAGCACTACATAATCTGTGTGGACCACGTCCTGTTCTTTCTTCGGCGTCTTGTTTGGCTGGAGGCTGCGACTGCGGACCAGACCCTCGGGCGGCCATTACCGACCAATTTTTGGTCATTCCTGCCTCCAGTTTTCTCATGCTGGGAACACGTACCTTCCATTTCCTGTTCCTTTGCCACCCTACTTCTATTTCTGTCGCTCTGGGTGAGTTTAGCTTAGTGCCTGTGCCTGCCTTCAATGTCTCTGTGTCGCTCTGCGTCTCTTTGGCTGCTTGATCTCTGACTGTGTGATCTGTGCACTGCTTCTGTCACTCGGGCCAATATGACTGGTTCAGTGCCTCAGTCTCTCTTTCTGTCTCTCTCTCTCTCTCTCTCTCTCTCTCTCTCTCTCTCTCTCTCTCTCTCTCTCTCTCTCTCTCTCTCTCTCTCTCCCTCTCTTTCATTTTATTCGCTTCGCTCTTTCATTTGTTCCTCCACTTCTTCTTATTATTCTGTAAACAAATTTTTTTTCAAATCTGTCACCAAAATCTCTTGTCTGTTATTTTTATGAAGAGATCAAGAGCAGTTTTAAAAAAAAAAACTTTTTCTTCTTCTTCGTCTTACTCTTCTTGTTCTTCTTCTTGTTCTTCTTCTTTTCCTTCTCGTTCTTCTTTGTCTTCTTTTTATCGCGTTGTCGGCAACACATCGGGGATTATATCTTTGTATGTGATCAGTATTCTTAAATTATTTAGTAACCGATACTTTTTTCAACGGGGCTGGGGAACGGGTTAATGGGGGAAAGGTGAGTAAAGTAATGAGATATAGTTAATTTTTTTTTATTTAGTGTTACGGTGACGAAGGTACAGAACAACGGGAAAACAGCGCTACAAACTCATTCATCACAAACTAACAAACTTACGAAAAGAAAGTCAGACGCAGAGGCAAGCATTGGTATCTCAATTAAATTTAAAAGAAAACCACACAAGTATTGATAGGTTTGGCTTTTCATAACTTGCGTCAGTTTATCCTTATGGTGTTTTGACATTAGCAGTATCAATCTAAAAATAATTATATCCAAATAGATGCTATCAAATAACCCCAGTCCCATGTATATTGGCGAGATGCCTGCTATTTGTGTCTTACACAAACTGTATCACCAGCAGCATCAATATATTACGATTTTAATAGCAGAAGGGATCGAGACCAAACATGTCTCAAATAAGGAAAACACGACTGAAGTGACTCTGAAATAATGTTTCAAGCTTGTAATACACCAGATAGAACGATCATAATATGTGGCTTATGTCCCTTAGAATAGAGTCATGGGCGCCCAAAAGATGAACGCGGCGGTGCATGACGAACATGCTCAAAGGTGTTGCTGGGAATTAACCAAGCGAATTATTGTGTGCCTATATCACATTCTTGAAGTGAAAGCTCTCTAATAATAAACATGAAAGCAACTTAAAAAGACATTCGATTCCTCCATAACGTTACCTCGCGAGTTTAGGATACAATCAATCATTACGCGTTAATCAATACCACAGGCACATAATGATAATAATAATAATAATAATAATAATAATAATAATAATAATAATAATAATAATAATAATAATAATTATAATGATAATAATAATAATAATAATAATAATAATAATAATAATAATAATAATAATAATAATAATAATAACACTATGTAACAAATTTTCACTTTTGTTCTGTTCCTGGGTTCAAAGTGTGTTTTCCTAACCCGTTAGGTCTAGAACAGAAAGGAAATCGCTGTTATTCCAGAAAAACTTTGCTTCTGTGACCGGGACAATGAAATTTGGAAAATCGCGTGTGTTCGAGAAAATTATCGATTTGCTTTCAATGCCGAGCTTCCTCCCTGAACTGCTGAGTTGTCCACATGTTTCTACAATTCTCCTGAACACTCTAGAACGTTCAAGAAACTTCCAGAACTTTTGAGAAATTCTCAGAACTTTCTAGAACGTTCTTGAACGTTCCAAAAGTAGCTGTACAAATATAAAAGCACATGACCACTGTGTCCTTGAGTGTCTGGCCCTGGAGCCTGACTTTTTCGCGGTTAGGATTGCCTGCCGCGACGTGCATCTGGACTCCATGGCCGACCTGGTAGCCTACTCCTTGTCGACTAACTTTGGACTGCTGTTCATGATCGCGGTGTGCACCTACCGCTCACGAGTGTCTGTACACCTTTAGACCCAACCGCCTGGCCGGTTCTCTCCCCGGAACTCATCTTGGGTTCCTTTGTCTTACAACTACTAATGATGACTATCCCCACTCAGTTACCTGTTTGTAACCTATTCCCCCACCTGGCCCATGGGTTCGACTCTACCTTCTCGGGTCCTGGGTATGTTCTACTTAAGTGACATGTTCCCACTCAGCTACTACTACACGGATTGTACCCTCAGCTGACCCATTGGGTCCTGGGTATTACTACCACGTACTGACTTATACCGCTCAGCTACCTTGCTCTCATACCACATGGCTCATACCTCCAGTCGACCCCATGGGTTCTGGGTATCCGTTTCCATGACTGACCACCCCCCTCACATGACTCATACCTTCAGTTGATCCTTGTGTCCTGGGTATTAGATACCACTACTGACATTTCACACCACATGACTTATACCTCAGTTGAT
>CM072512.1:75675568-75683068 GCA_036898135.1 Oncomelania hupensis | reverse complement strand
TATGAGGTCTGTTGGATCAGCTTGGGAATATTGGATGCTTTCTGCCAGGTGGTCACTAGGGCTTCCTATGATGTTATTATTTAGCAATGTAGGCATTTTATATGTATGTGTTTTGTTGATAATTTATAATGATGTTTGTATTCTATTTTGTTTTTGTAAACGGGGGTTCGATAAGTTGGGGTGAAGCCTCAGCCGTCCCCTGCGTGGGATGTCTTTATTGTAAAGTGACTGGCTGGTGGAGAGCTTTCTGTTTTACCACTAGGGTTGTTTCAGCAGATCTTTTATGCGGATCAGGGGTTGGCCGGTCCTGATTTGGCTCGGAAGAGTCCTCTGGACCTAAAGCAATAATAATGTAATGAAATGTAAAAGAATCATTTAAAATGTTGAAATAAGAACAACAAATACATTTTCCCATTCGATGGCAGTACATTTTTAAGCCAAGAAGGTTGCTGTTGCTGTTAGCATGACATTTATGAGGGTAGTTTTGGAGTGGCTTTTGTCGGGTTAGGTTGGGTTTCCGCTCGGCTGTCTTTCTGTGCCTGATTATCCGCTTTGCGTTTTGCATCGTTCCGCAGACCTAAGAATGTATTTTGTATCGAAGGTGTTAGTTAACCCTTCCTGAGACTAGACTAGAGTGAAGAGATTTTACAAGGAGTAACAGTGGTGCTTGAAGTTAAGTTGGACTTCGTTGAAGCGCGATGGATCTATTGTTCAACATATTCAAGATGGAGTCGTTAGTCTACAAACTCTACTGGGTCTATATTAGCAAGGTTGTAACTTAGGTGTTGGACCATCCTCATCCTAACCCTAACCCTAACCCTAAGACTAAAGTAGTCGTACACCACACAGATAAACTAGAATTATGTTGAGGTGTTTTGCTTTCAATTGTCCCTGATGCTCAGCTTTGAGAGAGCAGGCTCGGTCTACCCAAGTTGTTTATCAGAGGCCGCTGAAAACTTTCACAGCCTTACCCGACTCGGACACTCTGGACCAGTCTGGGTCTCCACTAGCTAAGTTGTATCTAAGATGAGGAACCTTCCTCGATTAGACTAGAGAGAAGAACCTCTCACCTAGAGAGACAGAATTGGATTAGGTCCTCCCCACTAGGATGGCAGAATGTGATTTCATGACGGTTACAGACTTGCTGATCCAGTGCCAGCCTGGTACTGTTGAATCAGTGCTAGCAGAATCACCCACGTCTACCTCAGCTCTTTTCACCGCTCTTCAACTTAGCACCCATCAACATCCTCCTCTTTACTCCCCCTCCCTTATCCCTTACTTCCCAAACCACGTCCATCCTCAACTGCGTGTTCCCCGTCTCCACTCATAGTTACCTGACTTGCAGACTCGCCGATCGAAACCTTCGTTCACCTGCTTCACCTTTTTCTGTCAAAATGTTTCTCTCTGCCCTTGATTGCGCCGAAAGTTTGGTAACGGTACCTGCGTTCGCAAGAACAACACTTCATTGGAGTGAATCGATTGAATTCTGCAAGGTCAGTTTTAAATTGCTCCTTGCGGGGGAAGGGGGGGGGGTTGATAGGAATGACTTGAAGACTATTAAATACCGCGTCCTACTTCTTCTTCTTCTTCTTTAACAAACACAACAACAACAACAACAACAACAACAACAACAACAAGATGATGATGATGATGAGGAGGAGGAGGAGAAGGTGGATGACTATGGTGGTGGTGGTAATTGCAAATCTTGTTGTTGTTGTTGTTGTTGTTGTTGTTGTTGTTGTTGTTGTTGTTGTTCTTCTTCTTCTTCTTCTTCTTCTTTTTCCGCTGCTGCTGCTGCTTGTCCTTGTCCTCATCTGTGTCATTTTCTTCGTTTTCCTGCTCTCTTTCTGCACCTCTTTCCAATCATTACTCTTCTTTTTCTAACATTGCTAAGTTAAACCCTATCAAATTCATTAAGCTTCCTTCCTACAATTTCTGAGCCTTTCACTACATATTATTAAAACATTAAAAAACAAATAAATATTTAGTGGAAACAATAGTAAATCGAGCACATTGTTCTTAAATGTTCACCCAGCTTTTTATTATCAGAAGCATTGCATAAACTTCTGACAAAGAATGGCATTACATTTGTAGTCCTGATTACATACATTTGTAAGCAAATAAATATACAAATAACATATAGAATAGATTAGAATGCACAAATCGTACAAATAAATACCATAACAACATCTAGGACGGAAACAACCAAAACCACTACATAATGTTTTTACAAATAGCACTGAATTCCGTATGTGGTTCTGTTTTCTTAAACATTACTTAATCAAGTAAAAAAATAGAACAAACAGCTTCACCCAAAACATCCCCAAGAAAAAAAAGACAGCAACATCTCCGGAAACTTGTGGCTGTAGCGGCAGTGGAAAGCTCTTGCGCTAAATTTTGGGCATTTCAAGTGATCCCACTTCCCGATTTAAATGCGCCTGGAGTTGCAATGGGCTTTATTGTGGAGGGTGGCATGCAGCTAATTTAAACCATCGATCACGCTGACGTTATCGTAGCCCTGCAATCGCCACACGAGCCGCTTTTGGAAGTCCCCTCTCTAGGCTTCCTGAAACTACCGTTCTCAGAAGGGGCACAGACGATACTGACACAGATAAATGGACAAGCAAGACAGCAAGACAGCAAGCGCACATTCTTGCAAGTACGCATACATACATGCATACACACATACATATATACATACATATATACATACAAACATACATAGAAACGCGCGCGCATACACACGCACTCACACACACAAACACACACACACATACACACACAAACACACCCCAACGCACACACACGCCCGCGCGCATCACACACAGGCAATTAACAGTAAAAAAGATCCCGGTATCTTTGTCTTGCTCAATTCAAACGCACTCACTCACATACATAGACACACACTGACACACACCCACAAATTCTCTCTCTTTCTCTCTCTCTCTCTCTCTCTCTCTCTCTCTCTCTCTCTCTCTCTCTCTCTGTTGACAATCTCGTTTTCAAACCGGAAATAGCGTCATCGATTTTCATATCCTCTATTTTGAGAGTTTATGAGGATACAACGTGATTAAAGTTCGGCCGTGCTTTGCCCTGTCACTGATCACAGTTCAATCAAGGAAGGAGTTAGAGAGAGAGAGAGAGAGAGAGAGAGAGAGAGAGAGAGAGAGAGAGAGAGAGAGAGAGAGACAGACAGACAGACAGACAGACAGACAGAGAAATATAGAGAGACACACGCAGAGCGACAGAGGGAGAGACAGAGAGAGACACACACAGGAAGAAACACAAAGGGAGAGACAGAAGAAGAAGAAGAAGAAGAAGAAGAAGAAGAAGAAGAAGAAGAAGAAGAAGAAGAAGAAAGAAAGAAAGAAAGAAAGAAAGAAAGAAAGAAAGAAAGAAAGTAAGAAAGAAAGAAAGAAAGAAAGAAAGAAGAGGAAGAAGAAGAAGATGAAGAAAACAAGAATAAGAAGCAGAAATGCGAAAGACCAGAAAAGAATAAGATTTTTCTTATTATTTTCTCCCTTCTTCTTCTGCAATGAACCTGCAAATGTAAACAAGTCTGATAATTAATTTAAATATGCTGGAATACTTTATAGTTTCTTAATTATGTACGCTATGTGGTCTATCTGTTTATATTGGAAAGTGTACAACGTAATTGCACTGTTTATGTCACCGGCGTGATTCTTGTTGCTTCCTCTTATCATTTCTGATATTGCCAGTGTTATTGGACGCAAAATTGCCCGTAATTTTCTTGACGCAAGATGCTGTGCTTGCTGTTATGACCTGCGATGTATTTTATGAAACTTGCACTCAGATTCCTTGCCATCGGGTGCGATTTCGTAAATGTTCGCGAAAAGGCAATTTGTAAAGCGATATAGTTGCTGGTCTCATTTTGTTGGCTGTTCAGACTGCCCGAACTTTGTAGTTAAGTTCTACATCGCTTAAGGCGCCCACTTGCTATAAGCTTGTTCATTATGTGACGCCATGGACCATTGACTCTTCTTACCCGCCCAAATCCCAAACCCCTCTCACATCCGATAAATACCGTAAACGTAATGATAATCTAAAATTAGCAACTGAAGTTCTAAGTGTCATGTTATAATGTTGCTTGGTGCGGACAAACTGAAGAATATTTCTGCCTGATTGTGTGCAATTACCGGAAGAGCAGCTATCATTTTACATACGCACTCATGCCCATGAAGAGAGAGAGGGAGAGAGAGAGAGAGAGAGAGAGAGAGAGAGAGAGAGAGAGAGAGAGAGAGAGAGAGAGAGAGAGAGAGAGAGAGAGAGAGAGAGACAAACAGTCAGACTGACAGACTGACAGACAGATTTGGATGCAAAACACGGCGCTTCTGCTTCATCGTCTTCTCTCTGTTGACGAGACTACCGCCTTCATCGTAGAAAAGTTTATGTAGGCTTGAGCTAGACAAGCGCTATATAAGACCAAATAATTTTTTTTAATAAACAGATACTGAAATGTGATGACAGATTGCACCTTGTGAATTTTTTCTATTGAAATGGTACAGTTTTAAGCTTACCGGTATTATGTAACGTTTGTAAACCTATTACCAATTCTTATCCTAGTTTCCCCCTTGGAGGTGTAATGCATATGTTCTGTTACGTTTACCTAGAGTAAGAACCGTATCAATCCAATATCATTATTGTTATTATTAATTGTATAAGTACTTTTCAAACTACTATGCAGCGTATGCTTAGAAACAGTCAGCCTAGGAAATTTGTGTTTTCTGTTACACGCATTTAGTGTGTTATTCCCGCATATTATTTAGTCAGCTTACTGTACTACATGTAAGTCACACTTATTGTCAGTGTGGCGACTCTTTCTACCAGCACTGGCTAGAAATACCCTCACAACCATTAGGCAACCCTAGGTTCCAGACAGCGAGGAATAATTCTGTAATTAAATTTCATACGTGATTTTGTCTGGCATTCCCAAACAGCACGACCAGTTCCCCCTCTATCCCCCTCCCTCCATTCCTGGGATGTGCCATTCGAGGATGTTGCGCCTTTTGGGAATTTCTGAACCCTGCGCTGTCGCTGTGACCGGGAAACCTTTCCTTTTTCCTACACGTTTTTATGTTTTGTCGTTCCATGTCCTAGGTTGCGTACACTTTTTATGTTGTGTAGTTGTTCTATGTGAAAAAACATGTAATAGTTGGGAAACTAGGGAGAAGAAATAAGCCGAAGAAAGGAGAGAACAAAAAAACAGGTTTTCGTTTTGTATTATAGGGTGTCCAGCACATTATTTTGGTTAGTATACTTACGAGGATAGATTTGAAAAAAAAAAAAGATGTTGAGGGGAATGGTAGGGCGAATGGCGTAGGGACGAAGAGGGCGAGAGAGAGAGAGAAGGAGAGAGAGAAACCGATAGACAGAGATAAATATATATATATATATATATATATATATATATATATATATATATATATATATATATATATATATATATATATATATATATATATATATATATATATATATATATATATATATATATATATAAGGATAAATCTATCGCAGTAGCTTTGTGAGTTGACACATCAGGAATTCTGGTATATGAACCATCATTTAAAAGATATAATTTAGAATCGACGATGTTTTCTAGAAAACGATTACAAGTTATGGTTGTACATCCAGATTCCCAAAAAGGAGCATGTGCATTAAAGTCGCCTACAATCAACCATTTGTTATTAAATACATCTAGATGTTTGATCCAGTCAGAGTTGTCATTTTTGTACCATTAGGATAATATACAGAAAGTATATTTAATATAAAGTTATGGTTGATTTTTATCATTGCTCCTGTAGCAAACACATCATTAGTATCTTTAGGTACAGGCATAGAATCCAATCTAGAATACTGTAAATCAGATCTAATGTATAATGCAGATTGAACCATCCCCGTGTTCTTATTATAACTATAAAGTGGGGGATAATAAAAGTTATCAATTTTTGGAAGTCTCTTTGGTGAAACGTGTAAAGATTGTAAAGCTAAAACGCAATATGATTCTTGTAAAACATGATGCTCAAACTGTAGTAAGTTGCTAGAAATTGAGCGACAATTCCATTGTAGAATTTTAACATTGTGTGTCCTTTCTTTCATGTTGTCAGTCAGTATAGAAAAACCTTTGTAATCAACAACAACAATAACAAATTCCTATAAGGCTTGTGAATAAATGTCCAATTTCAACAATAAGACTTAAGAGTCAGGTGTGAAAGGGTCAAACTGATGAAATATAAAGACAAGATGACACTGTTGCCCCATACAAGACATAAAGACTACCAAACTCTCCCATTGTCTCTGTCCTCTCGCCACTGTCCACTCCAATTATAATAACCCTGTGGTTGGATTTGGCGAGGGCGAACAAACCGTCTCGGCTTCTTCCAGAACAATTGATGGAGGTGCCGTCCCAAGTTGCCCGCTACCACTGACGACCCGGTGGCATTGAGGTGGATATGGTCGTAAAAGGCTCTTGACTGCTGGACGTTTTCATGGGCGACAAAAGTTACGTTTTCTTCATCCACCAGATCAGCAAAGACAAGAGCGTTAAACAATTCTCGCTTGGCTTGAAGGTTGGAGTCTTGCACAGGTGACACTCTGCTCACAACCACTTTCACCTTTGGATGATCAGCCTTGATCTTTCGAACTGCATCCACAAAGGTCTTACTGGCTATCTTCGGGTCTTGGGTCTTAACGTTGTTGATGCCACAGTGTAGAACAATGGCACTGACGGGATCTGTCAGAGAAGCTTCAGCAGACTTGAGAGCACTTTCAATTTCAGCAATGGTAGACGCTCTTTTCTTGTTAATATGAACACCATATGAAAGTCCCAGTCTCCTGGCTTGCACCCCGTTCAGTACTGAGTCGTGCAGGACTACAACAATGGGACGACTTGAGAGGTAGTTTTGTCTTCTGACACAGTGCTGAGCTTGCTTCCGCATTCCTCCAGGCACCTTTGCGTCACATGATACGTCATTTGTCGTCGAGAAAGCTGTGACGTCATTTTTTCCAGACCTATTATTTCTTTCTTTGTTTTTAAGCCCATCTGCGGACGTTTTGCTGTTTAATTGTTTTGGAGGGCATGGGAACTGGTCAGGCTTCGATCCAGATGAGGTAAGATCAGCAGAGCCTAACGGCGAAGCTCTAACGGCATCTGCATAAGAGCGGTCTCTTTCCGACTTGTTTTCACTAACCTCTAGGGTATCGCGACTTTGCGTAATCACAGCCTTTTTCAGATCACTGATCACGACGCACTGCTCACGCACGATGATTTCAAGAGATGTCAAGCGGTCGCAGAGTTGTTTAAGTAAAGATCTCGTCTCAAAATGAACGACCTCGTCATGCTCATGTTCATCTAGACCGTTGTTGTCCAGAGTCCGTCGGTATCAGTGGCCGCATCTTTCTTGAATTCAGGGCCCTCGCTTATTTTAATCGACTTCTCGGTCACAAAATTAGCCGCAGGAGACTTTCCTTCGGTAAACT
>CM072512.1:75638068-75668068 GCA_036898135.1 Oncomelania hupensis | reverse complement strand
CTAATTCATGTGTTCATTTTGCTTATATTGGGATAATGCCGCGCCACAATTTCCCCACGAATATTAATATTTTAAAAAATGCTGCTATTCAACTACAGTGTGTGGGCATTAATTTGAATGTTTTACCATCTTTTTTTCTTCGTTAGATGATTTTTATTGTTTTCATATGATTACTTCAATTTTAATCATGGTTCTGTTTTATGTTTCATGTACTCTTCTTGCCCATTGCTGAACAGGTAAGACAAACTTTGCAGTATTCCATATTACTCTGCGTTACTTTACTCGGAAATAATTTTGCCATTCCTACTAACACTGCCACTCCTCCCCACCCTCACCCCCCCTCTCTCTCTCTCTCTCTCTCTCTCACCTTGTGCGGTATACTTTTCGGTGTAACTGTTTATAACATTGATCAATGATGATAACTGTCCTGAATATTATAGAATAATTATGTTGGAACAGAACTATAGATGAGGCAAGAAATTCATTTGTGTTCGTATTTGACCTCTCTCTTAAAGTCAATAGCCAAAGAAAATCTACTCGGGTTGCCTGATGTTTGTATCAGACATCTACTCTGGTTGCCTGATGTTTATATCTGACATCTGTCTTCGAAAACTATAGTAGGGCTGTCACGCGCATGTACCTCTTGCGATGGCTTCAGAAAATATAAGTATACGGCAAGTCCATTACAGATATTAAAGTTTCTAAAAGCAGAATGTGGTACTGTTTGTACTAGACTAGAGATGAGAGGTGTCACGTACACCGTAATCCCCCAGAGTCTAAGTAACCATTTTTGTAATGGAGACCCGTGGGTACTAGTATACTGGTCTTAACATATTGTCTCTTTCTTTTTCAATTTGTATAATAATAATGCAGGATGCTATCACGCGGTTTTTCTTAATTCGGACTAAAAGCGAGGCGATCTGAAGAGATCGCTATTAGAGAAGGCGGAAGATAAATCAATGTTTATGTTTACAATTTATATTGACTGCATCCAATGCATGTCATTACTGAAGGCATGGAGGAAACCGGAGTACCCTGCTAAAATCCTCAGTCATCAAAAGTCGCGTGCCGTGCGTCCCATGTGGGGTTCGAACCCGCGACCTTTGGCCTAGGAAACCAGCATCCCATCCACTGTGCTACCAGACCACCAAAGCTCCACCCCAAACACACAAATACCAATATTCCTACGCAAGACAATATACACACGAATCGGAAGCATATCTTATTTGTCATCGTATGTGGTGAGTGAGGGGAAAAAAAAGATGGGGTGAGTGAATGTATGTGTTTTATGTGTGTGTGGGTGTGTGCTCTCGCTCATCTGGGTGTGTGTATGTATGTATGTGTGTGTGTGTGTGTTTGTGTGTGCTGTTACCATGTTTGTGATGCTTGGATTTTGATGTATTGTACAGTGATTTTAACATTGTTGCTTTTTCCTCCGATTCCTGGCCGTATTTTCTTGCATATGAATATTTGTATTTTGTGTGTTTCTCGGATGTGGGGGTTGAATTGGCTAGGTGTAGGTAGTGTGTATGGGTGGGTGTGTGTGTGTGTATGTGCGTGTGTGTGTATGTGTGTGTAGGCGCGTGTGTGTGTGAGTGTGGGTATGTATGTGTGTGTGTGTGTGCGTGTAGGTGTGTGTGTGTGTGTGTGTGTGAGAGAGAGAGAGAGAGAGAGAGAGACTTATTTATGTGGGATAAACAGTTCGAAGTGAAGGTGCTATGAGTGTTTGCGAACGTAAATGTTGTGACAGTGCTTAGTTGCTGCGAAAGTAATAAATAACACTTTTATTCCATCTCGGGTGCTGAGTCATTTATTTTGCCAGATCACACATCAAGGGAAGTAACTTCCTATGGCATATAAGAAAATCAGTAAGAGCTAAACCAGTACTAATGATGGCTTGTCAGAATTGTCTTTTGATTGCGATTTGGACCTCGGGTGTCGACGTTCACGGAAGTCTGGGTATTTTTTTATGTCAAGTATTAAATCGCGTTCTTTATTGTTTTTAATCGCCTTGAACCTGCTAGATTTTTATGTTGCGTCCCTTAATGTTTGGTTTATCTTCCTTCTTTTAACACGATTTCTACCTTCTCTGTTTTCCTCTTCCTCCTTCATTTATTTATGCTATTCAGCGCAAATTCCACATGTGTTCTCCCATTACAGTTAACAAGCAGTGCTATATTTCTTCCTTAAAGACACATTGCAACGAACGAGAACTCTTATTTTTTGCCACCAACAACAAAAGGGAGAAAACAAGTGACAAGTTCCAGAAGCAGCACGTGATAGCGCTCCTAATCACATCGCACACCTCTCGTATCGACTTCACAACACAAAACCAAATTTGATGTAGCTGCTAGGGGTCACCTGTATGTTCCTATAACGCTGTTCCGCACAGCACGGGGAAATGTTCCCATAACTCTAAAGGTTTCCACCAGTTTAATTAACTCTACGTACCCGTTCTCGCGTTTTTTGATTCATTCATAGAACTAGAACATATAGAATACTTTGGAATATGGAGCTGTGATAATGTTAAAGGATTGTAAGTAGATATAGATTGTGGGAAGGTAAGAGGTGTGGGGATGCATTGCAAAGAGTAAGCCTATATAAGTAGCAATGTATAAAATGTATAAGGGAACACCAATCTAACCCTTCAGAGAGCTGTGGAAACATGGAGCAGTAGAAAAACAGAACTGTGGGAACATAGATTTTGGGAATTGGGACCATAGACTTGCTTCCTTATGGCCTGCAAGTCACCTTGGTGCATAGGAACTGCCCGTGCAGGAAAAAGAAACACTGACAACCTCTGGTTTTCAACAAACTCAGACTCTGGTATAGTTCAATATAGTTCAAGAAGCATGTGGTTAAATTACTTCCTGTACAATATTTTTCCACCTTTAAGTTTTACAGGAAAATAATTGTTTCATTTAGATAAGGTTAAAATGTTGGCAAAACAAGCAGATTGCGAAAATTGGCGTGAATACGTGCAATAAGTTTGTTGGACTTAGCTACTGAAGCTTCAGTTCAGCTCAGTGGTTTTAATGATTTTGTCCATAAAAATTATAAAACAATAAGGATGTCCTTATCCTTGTCCTATCCCGTACCTCAAAGGTCGTTGGGACATCACAGATGATTGTTTAACCAGCGTACTCCATCTTTCTCTGTTCTCAGCAACCCCTCATGGCTTCGCTCAGTGTCAAGCCAGTCCATTCTCGAATGTTGTCATCCTACCTATTTTTCTGTTTCCCTCTTCTTCTGCCTCCTTGCACCATGTCTTGCATGGTGGTTTTTGCAAGGTCTGATGCTCTGATGAGTGGCCATACTATCGGAGTTTCCGTTTCTTCACCACTTTGAGCATGGCATCGTGTTGTCCAATGGCTTGTGTGATGGTCTGTCGGACTTCGTTGTTGGTGTTGAGCTGGATATAGGAAATGCCCAGAAGTCTTCTGTAGCACCTCATCTCTATGCTTTGTATTCTTCGTTGTAGGCCTGCTGTGAGAGTCCATGTCTCGCTAGCGTACGGGAAGATGGAGATGGCAAGGGAGCGCAGCAGCCCTACCTTGGAGTGTAGACTGATGGTCCTGTCTTTCCAAATAGGCTTCAACCTTGTCAGGGCAGCAGTTGTTTGTGCGATCCTGGAGAGGACTTCCTGTCGGGACCCATTGTCTGATACAATGGGTCCAAACTATTTGAAGGTATGAACTAAGTTGAGGGATTGGCCTTGGACTTTGATGTCCATGTTAATGCCTTTGGTGTTGTTGGCCATCATTTTGGTCTTCTCTGCACCTATTTCCATTCAGTAGGCTCTGGAGGTGGTGTGATGCCTCTGTATCATCTATTCAAGTTCTTGTTCCTCTCCAGCCAATCCATCAATATCATCCGCAAAACGGAGGTTGTAGATTGCTCTACCCCCTATCCTGACTGTGCATTCGTGTTCTGCAAGGGTATCTTACCATGATGTAGTCAATCTGGTTGTGATGCTCCCCACTGGGACTGTGCCATGTCCATCGTCTGGATTTTTTGTGGAGACCAAGCGTGTTTGCCAGTATCAGATTGTTGTATCTGAAAGTTCCAATATTACAACTATCAAAACTAATTCCGCCCACTGATGGTACAATGTTTCCAAGAAAACGACTCCTTGCACATTGAACATTCTTGCAATAATAAGTCCTTATATCGTTTAAATATATTCTATACGCCATTGAAACTACAGCTCTAGGATTAGTGTTTTTCATACTGCTGATTACATTTATATCGATTCTTCACTTCTATTTCAATTATATTATTAACCTCTTTAACTGATAGAAAAATATGTAAAGATGTTGCATTAGTATCTGCAGCTCCGTTTCTGTCAGCTCGATCACCCTAGTCATTTTAAAAAATGTGAAGGAATTCAATTTTAAAAAATATACCTGTTTAAAATTAATTATGAGATTATGAACCAAGTTTTTGATTTCTAATATGATCTCTTTTCTTTCGTTCTTATTATTCGAGTTTAGTGCCTCTAAAAACATATTTTGAATCAACACATATTACAATACTGTATAAAACACAATAAAGTGTCAAAACTCCCACAATTATATCCTATTCTATCTTATCCTGTCCCGTAACCCGAAATTCGTTGAGCCACCACAAATGATAGTTTAACCAGCGTACCTCATCTTTCTCTGTTCTCAGCAACCCTCATGGCTTCGATCCGTGTCAAGCCAGTTCATTCTCGAATGTTGTCCTCCCACCTCTTTTTCTGTCTCCCTCTTCTTCTGCCTCCTTGCACCCTTTGCAAGGCCTGATGCTTTGGTGACGTGGCCATACCATCGGAGTTTCCGTTTCTTCACCACTGTGAGCATGTCATCATGTTGTCCAATGGCTTGTGTGATGGTC
Organism: Oncomelania hupensis; assembly: GCA_036898135.1. Lineage (NCBI taxonomy): Eukaryota > Metazoa > Mollusca > Gastropoda > Littorinimorpha > Pomatiopsidae > Oncomelania > Oncomelania hupensis. The sequence continues at coordinate 75,663,193 of CM072512.1, read as the reverse complement.
TTTCGGACTTCGTCGTTGGTGATAAGCTGGGTATATATAAATAAAAAATAAAGTTAAGGGCATACACAACTTTTATGGAAATCCATATATACTACTTTCAGTTCTGCGGTGAAAATCAAAAATCCTTTTTACTAAATGATTGTGTAACTTTACATCGGGAATAACACATTTAAACGCTGCATCAATATCACAATTTTCTAGGAAAGAGTTATCAGTATATAATTTTTACTGAACTGAGAGTATTATATATAAATGATCGCAAACATCGGATATCCCTAACCCTGTATTATGGTTCTTCTTTTCTGTTGTGATATAAAAATCATAATTTTTTTCGCTTTCTCAGGTTTCCATAGATGAAGTAGGGAACACTATTTTCTTGTTTGTTATTAATAAAATATGTGTTCTCAATGTATTTCTGAAGTAATTCTTTCATGTATGTAACTATTGATTTTGAATTTTTATTTATTTATTTGTGAGGTTTTTTTCGGCTTGCTTTAAAAACATGTACGTCTCGATATTAAATGCAACTCCTCTTTGGTAATATTATCGACTGCCGTTGCTCTAATATAATATTTAGCACAACGCAGTTTCCTCCAGTCATCTACTGAGATACCTGCTGATGTTTCATTTGCATATCTTGTTTTTAAATGTATAGAAACATCAAGCGCCAATTTTGTAGCTTTGCTATCTGTACCTTTTTATGTAGCATATCCCAACAGAAAAATAAACTTCCTGTCCATATGACAATTTGAATCAAACAAAAGAACATGCCAAATGCGCCCTGGTTTGGGAATCCTAACCCCAAAGCTGTTTGCGTGAGGGAAAATTATTATTATTTAATATAATTTGACATTGGTTTAAATATCAAATTTTTATTTCAGCAACTTTCTTCCAAGTCTTTATACAAACTTGAGAACTAACTATTTCATGATAATTTTATTTATTTTATTATTTTTATACTGTATTAAATCATCTACTATTACCATGGATACATAATTTTCACACAGTTATTAATAAGTACTGGAAGATAATATTTATGGAAAAAATCAATAATAGTACCACTATTAAAAGCAAGAAAAAATCTACATGAATCTTCAATTTATTGTCCTATTGCACTTTACATCAAATAATGGTAAAATAATGGAAAAAAATAATATTTAATAAATTATCATATTGTTGCGATAAAAAATAAATAATACCAACAAATCAGGCTGGTTTTTTACAAAGGTAGGTCAACAGTAGATTACGTAGTTAAATTAACTACACACATTAAGAAGCAATTTTCTAGAAGGAAAAATATATTAGCCACTTTTTTGATGTGATAAAAGGGTATGATCGAGTATGGCACGCTCGACTTTTATACAAGCTAAAATATATAAGTCTTTCTGGCAATATTTTAACGTATATTAAAGACTTCTTAAATGGAAGAAAATAATATCAAAGGTTGGCAACTCTTACTCATCTTCAAATAATATTAATATGGGCATATAACAAGGGTCAATAATATCACCTTTGTTATTTAATATGTTGTTATATGACTTGCCTCAACATATAAGTAAACAAATAAATTTAATTCATTTATGCAGATAATATTCCAATGTGGAGATATGTCTCTGTTTTTAAAAAAAGACATTTTGGTTGAAATAAAACATATACAGAATGTGTATAAGAATAAATTAAATAATATTAATTTACACATGCAAATTAGTGGACTTGAATTGTCAGAAGAAAACACAAAAATGATCTTATTTAATAAAAGAACTGGTTCAAAGCTGTTACCGAAATTTTATATTGGTATTAAATAATTGCAGTAAGTAAATGAAGTAAAATTTCTTGGCGTGCATTTTACAGCTAATTTAATTTGGAAAAAAACCATATACATTATTTGTTACAAAAGGCTAATAAAAGCTTTAATTTAATATAGATTATAAGTTATCAAAAATGGGGACAAGGTTCACAAAATTTGATTTACCTGGTGTGCGTGCTTGTTAATCTAAATTGACATATGGCCAACAGGTATATTTCTCTGCCCCAAAATACCTAATAAAATCACTTTAAAATATGGAAAGCCTAGCAATAAAATGGCATTGGGTGTTCCAATCCAGTTTAAGCAATCTCCTAAATCTTCCACAACATGCATATACAGGAAACAATACCTTCGGGAAGAAATCCAATTTCGAGCAAGTGCGGAGCTGCAAAATAGAAGCAACACTTCTTCAAGTGTCGATGCACGACTGTACTAAAAGTTGAAATTGACAACAGAATAGTTCAGTTCGGTAATTGCAACAAAAGTTTGAGGAAATGCAAGAGACTGATGCAGATTTGAACACACACAAACGTACACACACACACACACACATAAACAAACATACACACGTACACACACACATTAAAACGCCGTTGTTGTGACTTTTATGAAACGCCACATACGTTGTTTTGACATTTTTTACATCTGTTCTTTTTTATCCTTACCCTAACTCTAACCCTAACCCTAACCCTTACACAGCCCTAATCCTAACGAAACATTGTTTTCAAGCCAAAATAACGGGGCCGTCAGAATAACATACGTAGATTTTTAAGTGTTTGTCAAAATAACGGTGTTTCAACAATTTCACACACTTTCACACACAAACACATGCACACACACAAACGCACACACACACACAAGCACACACACATACACACACAAACACACAATGACGACAGAATTAGCACCAAAAGAGTCCGGTGCACCTCTTAACAAACAGAGGTAAGCCGCCTATTTATACAAAAGAGTTCAGTGCAGAACTGCTTAGAAAAAAAGATACAAGCGAGCGACGAATGCTTTATATAAGCGTAGGGTCGCAAATAGGATACATACAAAACAATCGATTGCAGAATTGTAAACATTGTCGAAGAAATACAAGAGTTCAGCGCAGATTTGCACGCAAGATGGAATAAAAAAAAGAGTTCAAAAGATTAAAACTCGACCAAAAACACGAATAACATGAAAGGTTAGTGCAGAACTGCACAAAAAGATGAGTTCAGTGTTGGCAAAGAAACAAAAAAATATATATCCCAAACGAGCATCTTGTTTTACTCTGTGATGCATGCCAACTCAAGAACAGCCCGGTTGTTTGCAAGGAAACAGGCAATTTCCCCAGTTTGTTGTAAATCTGATTCATTGTCGCCTTTTTGTGGTATTCTTGCCACACAAACGCCTCGTTATTTCCATTTTCAATTTTCAGACGGAATTAGGTTTGCATCCATTGTGACCAGAAAGTGCAGTCAACCTGAGAAAAGACAAACAACAAACACACAAAAACCGTTGCAATCTGGCATCGCATTACATTTATTTGGTGGATGTTTTAAGATGGTGAACCTTTGCAATAATTTGATGTGCAAAGTTCGACATGATTATATAACTATAACATATCAGCACGGCATTATGATATCCAAAAAGTATCGCGTGGAGCCTATTTTATTGTGAAAAAACATCTTCAATGTAGAACATGGTTTTTTTTACTACACTGTCCGTTTATGAACAAGTTATTTACAGAAAATAATATTGATACTATTATCTGACAGCATAACAATTTAAAGAACATATTTGATAATATTCAATTGATGCTGAAAATTGTATCTATTATATCGTGTAATCAGACAGGAAACTTGTTATAATTTTAAGCACTGTACGCGATGCGTGTACTTTTAATACTATGATGTTGATATTTCAATGTTAAGAGTTTCATGGTTATAGGGAAATCCTTTATTAAAAAGTCTAATATAACTTAAATAGTGAATAGACAACGATAAGTTGTTTGAAAAGGTAAAATAAAGAGCTGCGTTGACACTATGGATTCTGTAACATTTATATGCGTGCGAGCGTGCGTGCGGCATGAGTATATCATTATGAATTGAGCATGAGTGGGTGTATGTGTTACCTATATCATCGTGTATTCTTTGCCAATTCCTTTCGAGGTCATTCGGATGTGCTGCTACTTTTTTTTCCCCTCAGTAAAGTCGTTACTATATTGCGGGACGGTGATGGTATGTATAGTAATCAGTGCCAATTGGGGTCAGGAGAAATACGATCGGCAAGCTTTATCCCGACTATGTCCTGAGTACCGGACAGTGGTGAGCTATGGCCGTACGATTGGTCAATCTAATGCAGGTCAACGCACAGAGACAGAGGTCAAGGAAGGAAGAACACATAAAACAGCATAAGAAGACTCATTTCCCTTGCCTTTCTTTGGAGCTTTTTTCACTGTGTGGGAAATAGAAGTCTGCCGTTATCTCTCGTACCTTTCGTGCGGGGTAGGGAGGGCCTGAATTATCTGTAATGTGGTGTTTTTTCTTTCTTACGGTGGTTCACCACTCTCCACCCCCACCTCTTTTTTGTCACTTCAGCGGCACAGAGAAGAAGGCGGTCACATTTTTCACAAAAGATGCCAGGATCAAATTAACTTGCATACCTTTAGGTCGGTCCGGATTGATCAGAAACCCTCGGCGGGGCATTTGACTGTGAGCTTGATGCTGCAAATTGACGTAGATCCTTTTGGCCGCAGCTCTTTTAACTGGTTAGTGTGTTGTGCGTAATATAAGAACAGTTCAGTTTACTTGTAAGATTTATAAGAGCTTTGTGCATTGGGAGACGTTGTATATATATGATCATTGCAATCAACCTGAGCTTTATGAGGGTACGTAAAGAACAGTTCAGTTTACATGTAAGATTTATAAGAGCTTTGTGCATTGGGAGTCGTTGTATATATATGATCATTGCAATCAACCTGAGTTTTACGAGGGTACGGATCTGTCCATAACACACCGTTCTCGTTCTCTCTCTCTCTCTCTCTCTCTCTCTCTCTCTCTCTCTCTCTCTTTCTTTATCTAGCACACGCACACACACACACACTCTCACGCACACACACATACACCTCTTCTACTCCCTTATATCTGTCTTCCTGAGAGTCTTTTTGCTCAAATCCCTTATGCTCCTCAGCCAAGCGTCATGTCTGTCAAGAGTCCTTGTTTCATTGCTCTGTTCCTTTGTACTCGGACCTCAGCCAATGTCCCGTTGTCACTTAGTATGATGAGATTGAAGATGAGCCCGCTAGCTACAGAGACTGGAAGATACACTCTTAAAGACCGCGAAGAGAGAGTGGGGGGGGGGAGGTGTGAAGAAAAGAGGTGTATGGAGATTGGTGAAGACGGGGTTGAAGTTTGGAGGTAGCTTCCGAGACCAGTCAAGACACTCTTAGAGACTCGCTAGAGACACGGGGTTTCTGGAGGGGAGAGTTGGAAAGGAACGGGGATGGCAAGTAGCTATACTGGTCAAGATACTCTTACAAACTCACTAGGGAAACACAGGGATTGCGGGGTGCAGGGAGGTGAGATGAGAATAGCACTAAAAAGTCTTGGGATTGGGGGTAAGGAGAGGAAGATGAAGTGGGCGAGGGAGGGGGGTGAGAGGGAGAGGAAATGTCTTCTGACAACGACGGTGTGAAGGAGTACTGAATAGGGCAATGTAGAGAACATAAGAATCTAAGAGTTGAGATACTTGGGAAATTGAGAAAGGAGTGTGTGCAGTGTGGGGATGTGTGATGGAGCTGGGGTGGGCGAGTAATGGGGAAGGAGTAGTGGGGTGGTGGTGGTGGTGGTGGTGGTAGCGAATATAATCTTAAAGGCTGGAGAAAGGGGTCTTCGTGGGGCCGGGTAGCTCAGTTGGTAGAGCGTCATACTAGTAACCGAAAGGTACCTGGTTCGAATCCCGGATTGGCCAATGTGTGACCATATTATTTTCTCCTTACCTTCAACTGGTTCGCTGGTGTCGGAATAATGTGACCAGTAGTCGCCTATACGCTTCGGCGTCGTGTGATTATACATGTAATCTACAGTTACGTTAGGGGTCTGGATGCGGGAAGAAGAGCAGGGGCGGAATGTGTACATGCACAAGCAACAAGACAATCGTGTTGAACAGAATGGAGGGCAATATTAAAGTATATAAAAGAAAGTGGATACTTTTAATCTCAAGAGACTTGGCCATCTACACATTTCTAGGAGACGTTTAACAGAAGAAAGAGGATTAAGTAAATCTAAAGCTATACGAAAGTTTGTGGAAGGCAGACATTAGATAGGGAGGAAATGGGGCTGGAACATAATAAGGATGTTAACAATGCGTTGTTGCTATATTGATATCGGGATGATATGAGGATTGTAGATTAGAAGACTAAGTTGGTGTTGAAACAATTGGTCTTATAAGGTATTTGATTAGTTTGAGATTCAGAATAATATGTCGAATCCCTAAACCAATAGAGAAAAAATTCAATTCAATTCAATATTTAATTTTACCCTCTCTTCACATACATGCAATTTTAGACCACTTCATTCTCACGCATGGACTTACAAACATACAATAAAATCTAACAATTTAAAGTTGAACTGCAGCTATAAAACCTAAAATTACTACACTATTTTACTATCAGCGGAAATGTAAATTATACGGGCTATATCTATTATTGCAGGACTATGCAATAAAATGTAAATGACTACTTGAATACCCACATTGATCTTCTTTTCTTCACATTGTGGGATCAAAATAGGACTAACGTGATAGCATCCTGTATTATCATTAGTAGTAGTAGTAGTAGTAGTAGTAGTAATAGTAGTAGCAGTAGCAGTAGTAGTAGCAGTAGTAGTAGTAGTAGTAGTGGTAGTAGTAGCAGAGGAAGCAGTAACAATACATGTAGTACTAGTTGTCAGCATAAGTATGACGTGTTTGGCTGGTTGGTTGGTTGGTTGCTGTTGTTTTGTTTTGTGTCGGTGGGGTGGGGAGTGGGATGTTTTTTTTTAAAGGAATGGGATGAGTAGGCGATGGTCTTGTAACCCATTTTTTAATTATGTGGATGAAGTCCTCTCGAGACGGCGTCTTGACGAAAGTATGGCCATCTCTTTGCGCAGAACGGAGTAGTATCGTGTAAAGGATGACGGATTCTTCTTCTTTTACTTCTTCATCAGTCTTTTTCTTCTTCTGCTTCTTCACAATGGACCTTACAGCGAAGAAAGGCATAACTATTCAGATCTATAGGACAGACGAGGATAGGTTCGTGAAACACACGTGCGCAGAAATTGGGAGGTGTCGAACGATAGACACGTTACTGAGCGTAAGACTTGCCTTAAAAGGCCCTTTGTATCAATCCCATTTAGAAAGCACTACCACACAAGTCACTTAAAACAAAGTAAGGAATCATTAAAAGCAGAGGAAAATAACCACTTAAGAAGCATTACAATCTCTAAATGTTAAAAGAAATGATACGACTTGGGATGAAAAGATTAGGGATAGGTAACGTTCTTGATAAATTCGAAATCTATTTGTTAAAGTTTGAATCGCTTCTTACGCTTCTTGTGGGTTTTAGGTGTGATTTTGTCGTTGCGTATTGACTACTATAATGTGTGGGTGGGGGTGTTGATGGGTGGATTGGTAAATGTTTTGCGTGCTTGGAATATGAAGTTTAATAGTGGATTAATCGCTTTACAGGCGTGTCTCATCATCGTCGTCATCATCATCATCATCATCATCATCATCATCATCATCATCATCATCATCATCATCATCATCATCATCATCACTATTAGCATCATCATCATCACCCCCATCATCATCATGTATCATCATATTCATCATATTTATATTCATCATCATCATGATAATGATGCTATAGGAAGTATTGGCATGGTCTCCCCTTCAAACTCGTTTATTCCCAACCCACCCTAACTCAAAAAGGGGATGACCGTTAGTTTTTTCGTATTTTCATAAATGCCTATAAAATGACCTTTTTTATTATTTAGTTCATTGTTCTTATATAGCGCATTTCAAGGCGCTGGCCGATACAGGAACTAACTCAAGCCGCCCGAGATTACTACTTGCAGCCTTTGGGCACATCCTCTGTCGTTCGGACAACTGAGCACAATCCTGGCCGACCGGGTATGTGGGAAGGAAGGGACCTAGTGCTTCCTAGGTTATTTGTGTAACCGGCACTAACCCGTCAAGGACATGAGCGTCAGGATCTTAAATGTCCGTGCGATGGAATGGCTTATCATTGGCTTTCTGCTAGACTTACGTATTGAGGTCAGTATGAAATTTGTAAGCACGAAATGAACAATATTATTTTAAGTGTATAATTCTACGCTACGCTACTGCATGGGTTTCTGTTTGGGTGCTTAAAATTAGCATGGCATAGTAGTCTAAACCAAACCTCTAATGTTAACACAGCATATATGTATATATAATATAACACGCATAATTATCATTATCATTTACGCCACACTAGGAGCGATGTGTAATCATACATAATAATTTGAGGTTGTTCCATCATCTAAATAATACCCGTTCTCTTATGGAGAGCTCTTCTTTCTCGTCCTAGGCGGTCAAGCCTAGGAAAAACGAGTACGCGATGACAGTCAAAGAAATAAAAGAATGTGATTACAGGGGGAAATTAACGGAGAAACATGGCCATCGCTGATCAGGAGGTCTAGGAGGTTGGGGAAGAAAGATCGAGGAGTGACAAGTGATTTACGCATCATAAATGATCCTAGGTCGTGCTAGCGATAGGTTCTCCTGATATGATGAGGACCTCTTAGGGTCAAACCTGTACAGATTATCTACGATTTTCTTCTTCCTCGCTGCTCTTCTATAAAAAGCATTGGTTTTGAAGACCCGATCTAGGTACCAGAAGAAGATCGAGCGATAAAACTGAGACCTCTCCTCAACTTAATACATTTATAAGTTTACCTCGGTCCGTGTTTAGGCTGGGGTACAGAGATAGAAAGAAAACTGGTAAAAGATCACTGTCACATGAGCTCTCACACGGCTATGTTTCAGCCACTTGTTAACAGTAAATATCACACATTTATTTTCTCTACTCTATACACGATCTGCTACGTACGATACTAACTTAAAAGTTCAAATGCCAATTCGAATAGTTCGCTTCTTGATAGTTCCAGGCAGCTACTGTATCTTTATCGGGCACTGGATGCTTTCTGCCCTAAGGGTCAGAGTTCTGGAAGAGTGGACTACTGTGGTCCTTTGATACAGATTTGGTGCACTGTTACCAAACCCAAATAAACTGAATGTTCAAAGAGCTGTGTTGTGGTTGCTTCCTTGATAAGCTGTGTTGTTGTGGATTCTTCTGCTTGTTGCTAGACTGGGGGGCTCTCGTCGCACATTGCTAGAGATGTTAAGAGACGAACAATATTCTAAGTCCGGGGTCCACTGGAATCTCCAACATACTTCCTATACATATACACATCATGGCTAAAATAAACACAGAGAGAAGTAATTACTAATATACACATTCTCCAGCCACTGGTCTGCAATAATCCACATAGGAGGAGAAACAACATTTGGTCAATGAGGCTACCTTGTGGTTTTGAAAACTGGTCGCGGATCAGCCACATGGTCAAGCAAAGTTTTACAAAGTTTTTACCCTTTTTACCTACCTTTACCTACCACAATTATAAAACATGGCAAGACTTCACAAGCATAATCCAATAATCATATCCATAATCGCGGTGAAACAAAAGATTGATCATTTACCTGTTTGACAATGTCAGGCTCTGGCTATACTGCGATGAATGAATTTCACCCGTCACCTGCGTAGTCTACTGATAGAGATCTTTCAACGTGTGCGTCCTTCTCGTGGGAGGGTTAGACAAAGAATGATCTATCTAACCGTGTGGTCAGCTTAAGACCGCGAAATCTCATGATACCTTTAGCGCCCTCTTGCGGGGGTGGCGAATATAGGTCAGCTGGATGAGGTCACTGCCTACCTTGGCGAGCCTACACATGCTTAGACCAAACCTTTACTTCTGTCGTCTGCTAGGCATCGACAAAGTTACAAAGACTACAGCAGGATAACCTATTAAGGCGAGGAGCCTTAGTGCAGGGTATAACTAACCTATTGTGACAATCATTCTGTGATTTCTCCCAACAAGACATTCTGGAAGTCCGTCCTTTGGGAGTCACACAGAAAGACTAGACATATAGGAAAATAGAATCTATTTTCCTATATGTCTAGTCTTTCTGATGTATAGATAGGACAGCGATGATGCAGATACATTCTAGCATATATCTTTCTAATGTCTCGATATTTCCCTGTGACCCTTCCACAACGAGATACCCTCCGCGACCTCCTGGGACTCAGGCAGAGATACAGATAAACAGAGAGTCAGACTTATAGGTAGATAGATTGGTCGACAGAGAGATAGACAGACGGACCAATAGGCAGACAGACAGTGATGATGCAGCTACGTCCTGGCCTTTATACTATCCTCGCTTTCTCCTTGCGACCCCTCCCATTGAGGACCTCTCCGTCCCCTTGGGAGTCGACCATTTCTACCTCATCAACGCCGCCTAACGCAATTAGAGACGCCGCTCCCCGCATCGCTGAGAGACTGGCAGAGATAGAGACGTTGCGATGGAGACAGAGGGAAGGAAGTTGGAGTGGAAAGGAGTGGAGAGAAGGAGAGCGAGATAGAGAGAGAGAGAGAGAGAGAGAGAGAGAGAGAGAGAGAGAGAGAGAGAGAGAGAGAGAGAGAGAGAGAATTACTTTTATTCAACAGATTTCAATAACCTGAGAGTATAAACCGATGTCTAATGCACGCATTCCATTGCATGGACTTTAAAGATCATGACGCTCATGTCCTCGATGGATGAGTGCCTGCTACACAAATACACCCAGCACGCACTAGGTCCGTTCTCCCCATTCCCGGTAACCCAGATTGTGCTCAGTCAGACTATGGGCCCAAAGGTTGCATGTGGGCGCCTATGGCGACTTGAGCTTGATCCTGTATCGGTCAGCTCTTGAGCTGGAAAAGCACTATCTAAGAACGATGAAATAATAAAAACCTAACATTTTCTTTTATGGAATAAAAGATACTGTGACTTGCAATTTATCTTTGAATAGGGCTGTATTTGCAAAGGGATCTAGCGTTCTCAGCATGTAGGCCTACTTTTATTCCTAGAAAACATTGATTGAAATCGTGAATAAGATTACAAGTACTGAAAGTGGTTTTTACGTTCTTTAAAACACTGTCTCCGCATGGTGTAATTCCCATGAGCGCTGTTGACCTCTCTAGTGGTAACGTTGACATGCATGTAGAGTTACTGTAATACGTGGATCCCCTTCCATCACCACCTTATTTTGATGACGATTCTGGCCGCTTGTTTTGATGACGATTCTGGCGGGAGGCGCGATGCCCTAATGGTCAATATGGTGAGTTTGTGGCCTGGACGAGGTCATTTTGTATCGAATGCAGATCATCGCCTCGTCAGTGGTAATTAAGTCAATTGTCTTGGCGCCGCGTTTCGTCTGATTTATGTTAGGAATATAGCAAAGGTGGCTCTTAGCACATGGGTATGAAGGTTAGTTCTTGAACAACAACAACGAATCCCTCCATGTTGTTAGTTTATGTTTTGATGAAAATCATTGTAAGCAAACAATACTGTTCAACACCATTATAAAAGCCTAAATATGCAAACTAAAAGCAAAAACAGTGTTTTTACATGGCGCTCGGGTCAACTCGAAAATACTGCCCAAGGCGCACCTATATATCATACCATTTAATAATAATAATAATAATAATAATAATAATAATAATAATAATAATAATAATAATAATAATAATAATAATAACAATAATAATAATAAGGCAATCTGAAACAATGCAAGAACTACAGGACAATCAATCTAATTAGTCATCCCAGTAAAACCATGCTGAAAATCATGTTGAACAGTTTTAAGCCGCAGGGCAAAGAGATATTTGCAGAGGTACAGTCAGATTTCAGACCAGGAAGAAGCACGGTAGAACAAATCTGCAACTGGTTTATCTTCATTGGAAAACACCTACAACAGAAAAAGGACCTCTGCCACAACTTCACTGACTTTAAAACGGCCTTTGATAGAGTCTGGCACAAAGGGCTTTGGCATATTCTTCGGCGCTTTAATATAGAAGAGGACTTGGTTCAGTCAATAGAAGCGCTAATACATCAATGCCAGCATTGTTGCCAGCATTGTTGTCTTTCTTAATGGTCAGACTGGGGAACCCTTCCAGACTACAGTGGGCGTCCGTCAAGGATGTTTCCTGTCCCCTCTGATATTTAACTTGCTCCTCCAGAACATCATGGAAGGAACCCTCCTGAACTTTCCCACTTCTATCTCCAAGGAGGAAGCACAATGTGCAACCTGCGCTTCGCTGATTGTAATGGGAGGCAGCGATCAGGAATTCCAAGACCTGACAGACAAACCTTTTGACCATGCGGGTGCTAATGACAAGGAGGTAAGCTCAGAAAAGTGCAAGGTGTTTGTAAACAGCTGCAGGGACATTAGCGCCAACATCACCATAAATGGAGAGACGCTGGAAGCTTTATTATCTTGGCTCTTTTAAAACAAAAGATTCCAGGTTGTTTACAGAGATCAAGACCAGGCCGGCAGTGGCTATGCTGACAATAACAGGACTGAACAATGTCTGGAAGAGCAGGGAAATACGCTTCTGCGCGAAGATAAACCTTTTCATGGCTTTGATGCTGTCAGTTCTTCTGTACGGCTGCGAGATTTGGTCCTTGACAGCAGAGCTGGTAAAACGTATTCAAGCCTTTGAAGTGAAGCTCAACCGCATAATGCTGCAAATCACCTGGTACGAACACAAAACCAACGAGTACATCAGGAACCTGTGGAGATGTTTCGTGATGCTAAAGGGGATGAAAACTACAGAAATTATGCCTACTAATGTTATCGCATTTTGTGCGTGTGTCACAGTCCTCTCTGTGTAGCTTTGACATGTGTGTATGTGTGTGTGTGTGGTGCTTGTGTTAAGAACGAATTTATTATTAGTGTTTCTATTTATCTATTTCTTTATTTGTTTATTTATTTATAAACTTGTATTTATATTACCTGTGTCAGGTATTTTTCTTTCCTTTCCCAGATGGTGATGATCATGTCGATGTCGATGATAATAATACCAGTGATAGCCACTACTATTAACCAATGTGTTAAATGAGAGCGGCAACACAGTTATCTTGAATATTTAAGACCAACAACGTACTTCTCCAAGAACTAGACCATTCAAACTTTATGTCCAGGAACACGTTAACTTTCGAAAATCTCGTGTGTATATGCATAATCTGTTACGTGTGTGTGCGCGCGCGCGTGCGTGTACATGCGTGTGTCTAAATCTTTGTAACGGGTCGTCGGCCTAAACGAATTAAAACAAAAAGTGTCAAAAGTGTCTCACCTATTTCTTTTCCACCCCTCTCTATCGCTCCCTCCACCACCCCTCTAACTCCGCTACCCCTTCCTATCTCTCTGCTCCCTCCTTGTCTTGAAAGGATCTGGCTGGCCCCTAGGCTAGTTCTTATAAGCAATCACGGGGAAGGCGACAGTGCCAGCTGAGCGCGATGATCCTGTTTGGACGAAGAGGGAAAGAGTTTTATGCACACGGTGTAGTGAGATTCGCCGAGTATCTCACAAAAGTGGAGAGGTGAACGTAAGCCTCGTGCAGGTTTAAGTCTCAGCTACGCCGCGTGAGTTTTAGGGCACCCACGATGCATACAGCGTGGCTGACAATGCCATCAAAACCTCTATTCTGTGTACCTAAACAGTAGTTGACAGTCTGTGCTACGCTGGATAGTTCGGACGAAAAGTGAGACGAGTTTGTAAGGGTACTCCCAAAGAACACAGACGGACTTAAAGCGGATTTAAAACACCGATTAACCACCAGCAATATAAGCGATGATGAATATCTTCAACGCTTTACAGTCTTTCGCGCTTTTTTGGCAAATAGATGATAGCAACCCGTTTTAACCGCACTGAAGCAGTTTATTATCGTAGTTGCACTCATCCTAGTTGAAATACGTTTCACGCAAAATCATATCTTAGCTTTTTGCACACACACACAAAAACAGGGGACATTTTACAGCTTTGAAGAGAGACGGGGCGGGCGTGGTATCTAGAGCATTAGTGGCATTAAAAATTAGCGTTTATGTAATCAATATTACTTGCAACTTTATCATTAAAAAGCAATTCTGGACAGAGACGTTAGGTCATCCATCCTTTTAGAAAGGTCTTTGGCAGAACAACTTTCTTTCAATTATTATATTTAAGAGTGGCCATGATACACTTCAATATTGTACACTCTGGCTCACTTCTTCACATGCGACATTATAAAATGAAATAAGTGAGTCTTTAAGGTGAGTCTGTTGCACGACTCCAAGGTCCTAACAGTGCACATTTTCAAAAAAATCCCTTTTCTAATAGCTTGCTTGTGATGCAGGCAATAATTAAAAGTTTATAAGAAAAGAGAGCAACTGGATTACCACACTATAGGACACTACAGAGAAGGTTCTTCCATTTTTCATAACAGTACAGTAAATAGAGCAGTGGTTTGCCCTTGTTGCAACATTGTGTATAAAACTTCACCACTGAAGTTTTCAACTTAAATAGACAATTATTTACGGTGATAACGACAATCCCGCCATCTTCCCTCTGTCTCTCTATCTCTCTCCCCCACACCTCACTCCTCTCTCTCTTTATTTCTCACGCACACGCGCGCGCACGCACACAAACGCAGGAACACTCAACAAACAGAAACCTACCGGGTCTTACTATTAGCCACCCGAATAAAAGAAGAAGAAGAAGAAGAATGTATGTTGGTACAGATCGCCGCTCTTTGAGCCTGATTGATTTGGGTAAAGGCGCGCATATAGCATCCAGTATTATTATTATTATTATTATTATTATTATTATTATTATTATTATTATTATTATTATTATTATGATTGTTAAGAAGAAGAAGAAGAAGATGATTATGATGATGATTATGAGGATGATGATGATGATGATTATGCTGATGATGATGATGATGATGATGATGATGATGGTAATGGTGGTGGTGACGACGATAATAATAATGAATAATGAAGAACAAGAAGAAAGGGTATGGCATAAACGAAGAAAAAAAGAATGTCGACGAAAAATGAAAAATACAAAATCTGGACGGAAAGAAGGGGGAAAATAGAAGAAACCCATTACTTTTTTTTAAAACTAGCAACCTTCAAAAAGCAACAGGAATTCTAACATCCATTAAAAACAAAGGTAAAGAAGAAAATAAGAAAACGCTTTATTTTGTCTCTTTTTAATGATCTTTGTTCTTAAATCTGTTATATGCGTGATAGCATCCTATATGATGATGATGATGATGATGATGATGATGATGATGATGATGATGATGATGATGATGATGATGATGATGATGATGATGATGATGATGATAGCTCGAAACAGCAACACAAATAGGATGGATTAAAATTTAATTTGGAGGAGACGTGTGTGTAGATAGCAGAAGATACGGTCAAGTTGATTCAATTGGATTCAGTCTAATAAATCTTTATTACCATCAAATGACTTATGCACAGCCATGTGTCTGGCATATGAATAATTAAAAGTGTAAAAAATAAACAATTCTTAAAAACTGACACACTTTCTATAAAAAATAAATTTCAGAGATTCATTTTTACTTACCCACACACACAATAATCCTCTCTATCAAACATGTATGCCACACTAAAAATCTTTGTTTTAAACTTCGTTTTTTTTTTCTAAATTCGTTACAATACAATATGAGGAATACAGTAATTCCTATCCTGTCCTATCCTATCCCGTAACTCGAAGGCCGCTGAGGCCCCACAGATGATCGTTAACAAGCGTACTACTTCTCTGTTCTCAGCAACCCTCATGACGTCGCTCAGTGTCAAGCCAGTCCATTCTCCAATGTTGTTCTCCCACCTCTTTTTCTTTCTCGCTCTTCTTTTGCCTCCTTGCACCGTGCCATGCAGGATGGTCTTTGCAAGGCCTGATGCTCTGGTAATGTGGCCATACCATCGGAGTATCCGTTTCTTCACCACTGTGAGCATGTCATGGTGTTGTCCAATAGCTTGTGTGATGGTCTGTCAGACTTCGTTGTTGGGAACAAAGAAATACAGTAATTATTGCACAACAAAGTATTAACACCAACTACATTACTAAAATATCACAATCAATAAATCATTCTTCTCACAATACAATTATGCTGCATTACATTATATTTATATTTGATTGCTTTGTTCATACCGAGTCGACGAGTCTTGAGTGTCGATGTAATTCAATCAATCTCCCTAGCTTGTAAATAATAGGATTACAAACTCGCTAGTATTTCCATTACTTGGAGACGTTCGCCCCGGTTAGGAGAAAGGTAAACATTTATAGGTCTTTACGGGAAGTTAAAAGAGGGATTGATTAAAACGCACTCAAACCTACTTCCAGCTTTTCGTCTGCCTTCTAGCCTTTTGAAACCACCACTGCTCATGGTTATATTGAAGCAGGGTAGAACTACTTTTTTGATCTTCATTTGCATCTAGTATGCTATTCGGATATCGCGGCGGCGGGATGTCTTGTGTTCTCGATCACCATCAAGAAAAAGTCGGCACTAGAGGAGGGAAAATAATAATATAGTTGCTCCTTTTTGGATCTTTCGCTTCACAAAATACCCCATTTTACAAAGAACGGGTTCTGCCTGAAAAAAAAAACAACTTTTAAAACGATTGCTGGGAGAGCAATAAAGGACAAAGAACTAGTCTACAGTAGAATTTTGTCTGGCAGGCATAGAGTCCTGAATCTTGATCACCCTTCCATAAATAGCGTATTGGGCCAGACTGTGAATAGCGTTCCTTTATTTTTGGTGACAACGAGTTTACTTGGAAATGTGGAATGTCGTCACATTAGTATTATGATATTATCGATAAATGTTTCTCAAACTGACCGCAATGCTTTTAATTTTAGCCGTCTCTTCCTTGTTCTGTAAACAAGCAATTGTTCCTATACACATTTTCGCTGCTGGGTCGTGTTTTTAGTATCAACTTCGATGCAATAATAGGCACGCAAAGGCATAAATTTATCGATTTATATCAAAACCGTACTTATGAAAGAGTTTGTATGTGTGTGCTTTATTCTCATTTGTTTTGGTGTGGCAACATTCACTCGCTTAACAAAATAAAATAAAATAAAATAAAAACATGTTTGTTGAAAAGTGCAAACGTGGGGGATCTTTAACTAGAATCCAAGTCTATGCAAGAGTAGTGAAAATATTTGCTTCGTTCCGCTTCGTACCATGCCCGTCACCTCCTTATGGTTTTTTCCCAGATTCCATCGTCAGTCACTCATATTGCCACCCATTTCAGCCCATGGAAGAAGGTAGAGATCTAAATCAACACTGAGCCACCAGAGCTGAGCAGTGTGAAGAAAAGTGTAGAACAGAGAGTTACATTGAAGTTAGCTTCTCTCTGATCGAGTCAATCTATGCTGCTGATCCATTGCGCTATTTATATAGCTATCTCGATCGTTTGTGGAGGGAAAAAAATGAAGAAGAGAGTTAAGTTTTTATTACGGTACAGCTTCTTCCTAGGAAGATTCCACCTTTCAAACAATCTCTTTTTCAGCCACTCCGTTAGGAATGCTACCTGCTGCTTTAACTTCTTTTTTTTTCTTTTTTTTTCTTTTTTTTTTGGTGGGGGGGAGGGGGGCAGAGTTAAAAGAACATTTAGGGAAAAAGTGTTACAAGTTAGTTTCTTAGAGAGGAGAGAGAGAGGGTATATTTTTGTTTTCTGATTCCATTTTCGTGCAATATCTGCCATCATCCATGCCGCTATATAAGTCTTCGTCGTTGGTTATAGAAGTTCTCAAAAGGAAGTTAGTTCTCAGTAGCACGCTACAGTTAGGGCTGTAGAGAAAGTTATGTCGAACTCCCTTCTGATCTCATCTTCTAGTCAATCTCTATCATCCTTTGCGCTCTGTACCAACCTCATGGGTTCTTACGGCTCATATGAAGCAAAGTTTAAAACAACTTCTCGTACTGAAGAACTTCGAAGAACCGTCTCCACATAATCCTACACCCAATACAATTTGGAGTATAATATTCCTTTCCGAGCCTGTGAAACATAGACTAGAGAGTCATCGGAAGCGAAAGAATTTTGCTCTTCCTACGCACACAATCCATAATCCACAACATATAAAAACCCACGGGTACCCTCCCTTCCTCACCTCATACGATTGGTGATGTGGAATAGGTCTACCCTTACAATTCGTTTGGGGTTTTTGAATCTGATAGCCAATCAGTCAATCGTGCTTAAAAACATGAAGACAGTCTATGTAGTGGTGTCATCGGTAGTGGGAAAAAGCCCATAGTTAGTGTTTTCGACTGCCCCACAACATCCCACAAACCTGCACCTTCGCTAGTTTTCCTGTCTCAATACCCTTAAGTGAAACGATTGCTGATGTTGAAGGCACCTCTCCCTCAAACTTCGTTTTGCGGCATCTAATTTCTCTGCACGGGGCTGGCCAATGGAGACCCGCCGTTTGACAGTTGCAATTTTTCCTATCGCTTCTGCATCAGCAGCTGACCGATCACTACTTGCAACTCCACTCTCAAATTAGAAACTTGATCCCTTCTGCGCAATCGCTCTTCAGACCACTCCTTCTCCAACTATTTACTTTGCCTCCTTCTCGATCTTTCCTCTTCTCCATGGAGCGTAATGGCGTAGAGGTTTGGGCCCATGCTACTACAATTGCCTCGTTAAGCATCGGTCTAGCTCTAGTATACTTAGACGGGAATGATAAATACTTGGATGCAACCACTGAATGACACGTAAAGCGAAAACAAAACAGTTCTTCAGGATATGAATAAGATACCTGGCACTAATCGTTACCAGTGGTAAAGGTAAGGCAGCGAGGGAGAGGAGGTAGACACCGCCGTCATAAACATCTCTCTCTATATCGAATGGTAACGGGAACACCTTTGACATTTTACCTCCACTTCTCTCTCTCTCTCTCTCTCTCTCTCTCTCTCACACACACACACACACACACACACACACACACATACACACACACCCACACACACACACACACACTCTTTCTCCCTCTCTTTCCCTCTTTCTCTTTTATTGGTTGTCACCATCCATTTTTCTTTACCTCTCTCTCTCTCTCTCTCTCTCTCTCTCTCTCTCTCTCTCTCTCTCTCTCTCTCTCTCTCTCTCTCTCTCTCTCTCTCTGGCTGTATTTATATATAAAGCTCTTTGCTTGCGTGAAAGAATGATGAAGCATAATGGTTGAATGTAATATAGTGCTTGCGATGATATGTATCATATAAGTATGCCTTCTTGCATTGTTTATTTTTTTGTTTATTTTATTTATTAGTTATTTTGGCCCACTCATTCTAACGGGCCGGTGGTCTATACAATAAACCATTCTGATTCTGATTCTCTCTCTCTCTCTCTCTCTCTCTCTCTCTCTCTCTCTCTCTCTCTCTCTCTCTCTCGGTCGTCTTGTTCAAAACTATTTTAATAATACTGAATGCAATATACGAGCATTATCCCGAATCACCACTCAGGCTCAGAGCGCGGCGATCTGTACCAACGTCTGCTCACAGTACATATACGTATATCTATCATTCAAACGTGCGGTGTACATTTAGTGAGATCGCTATGAGAAGGAATGGAAATATAATTTTATTTTTGAAATGTCAGTTTTTGTAAATACAGTGGAACAATATCCATTGAGATACAAGCTGCGTGATTATATACCGAAGTCGGCTGCATTTTCTCTTCATCATTCAACATTACACGTTTGCAAGAGGCACAATAACTCTTAAGTAAACGTATATTACCGCAAATGTCCTTCCCATAGTTCCACATTAGTTAAGAACTGTCAAACCAAACTGACTAAAAGCGAAGAAGCTGACTCAGCAGTACATACTCACTGAGATGCCATTGGAAAATCGTCTGCGGATAGAAGAACAACAAGGCGAAGGGAAGAAGAAGAAGAAGAAGAAGAAGAAAACGATGAGGAGGAAGAGGAAGAAGAAGGACTAGAGGATAAAGAACAGAAAGTATGAAACAAGGAGAAGAGGAAGCGCAGAAGGTGGTTCTGGCAGTGTTTAGTGGTGGTGTTAGAGGATGACGAGAGGTTGAAAGGAGGAGAGAGGGATGAAAGAGTAGGTTGGATAGAGAGACAGACAGACAGACAGACAGACAGACAGACACAGAGAGAGAGACAGAGAGATATTATAAAAAGAAGATTAAGGCGCACATAAAATGGGCGGAATCATAGCGAGCCGAATTTGTTGGTTCTGACCTGTCATGACTGGCTGGAAGATTGTGATGATGTGACTGGGTCCCTCCGCTCTGGGTCTCCCGGGGTCCTTTTCGTTTGTACTGTGGCTCGTTCTGACCGGTCCGATAAGTGTCTTTTTTTCTCCCCGACCGTTCTATTTCGAGGCCAAAACTTTTATCTAGTTATCTTTTCTCGTGAGATGACTTTTTCCTAAAGTAAGTTTTCTTCGCTTGTCAAATGATTTTAATATTTCGTCCCTCATCCAAGCTATAGCTGTAAAAAGAGACAAAGACAGAGAAACAGAATTAAATTTAAAACATGTAAACCTGTTCCTAGTTCCCAACAGTTTATGACATACGCATCAGAATCATTGCCTCAGCCATTTAGGCCCCACCCCCACCCCCACCCTTCCCTTTACCACCCACCCTTTTTTAGGTGTAGTCTTTATTTCTATGGAGATGATGTGTTATGAACAGTATCTTTTTCTTCGGTATTATGATTTCCATCGTATAATTTTCGTCAATCAGCGACCATGTCATCCTGTGTCTATGGTTGAAAAGTGTTTTGAATATAAGATACTGTAAGAGTCATCCGTGATTGAAAGCTATTGAAATACACGATCTGATCGTCTAGACCCCAGGTTGTAGATATCGGAAGTGCAATGAAATTACAGTCCCTTGCTATCAAGGGAGGAAATAGATTGCTGCTCTTCCTGAGGCCAAATCTGAAATTTTTTGGATCTGGATTGCAGGCCAAATTCGGGTTGCCTTCTGCCACCCATGACAGCAGGGCTGAGAGGGAGGGGTGGTAGTAACAGGACATTGCTGCATACACGCGCACACACGCACACGCACACACACATATCAACAACAACAGATCTACAACGAAGAATACAAAGCATGGGATACCCAGCAAATCACCAACGACGAAATCCGACAGCCCATCACACAAGCCATTGGACAACACGATGACATGCTCACAGTGGTGAAGAAACGGAAACTCCGATGGTAGGGCCACATCTTCAGAGCATCAGGCCTTGCAAAAACCATCCTGCAAGGCACGGTGCAAAGAGGTACAAGAATAGGGAGACAGAAAAAGAGGTGGGAAGACAACATTCGAGAATGGACTGGCTTGACACTGAGCGAAGCCATGAGGGTTGCTGAGGACAGAGAAAAATAGGTTGGTTAAACCTTCATCTGTGGTGCCCCTACCACCTTCGAGTTATATATATATATATATATATATATATATATATATATATATATATATATATAGAGAGAGAGAGAGAGAGAGAGAGAGAGAGAGAGAGAGAGAGAGAGAGAGAGAGATGGAGAGAGAGAGAGAGAGAGAGAGAGAGAGAGAGAGAGAGAGAGAGAGAGAGAGAGAGAGAGAATACAAAATGTCCTACCTGAAATAGGGCAGGCCTGGGTTGAAAACACAACTTCTGTTTGCGTAAGCTACTGTCTGATGTTCAACAATTTGCCATTCTATGGAGGTATAATGGTGACAGAGATTACAATGCATCCAATTAATATCAATAATATAAATCTTGAAAGGTGATGCTAGATTAAATTGCAATTCGTTGACATGTGTGCACATATCATGCTCGCTTTTGATAGCAGAATATTTCGATCACGGAATTATATTTAACCCAGTGGCAACATATGGGCAGAATGACCGATGTATTTTATTGCTGAGAAAATAATGACATAGAATGTGTTGTCACATGATTTTATTTATCCTTTGCTTTTTGACGTGGATCTTTCGACATTTTGACTCCAGTTTGTTATTTTTGAAAGCGACAAAAGGTGGGGGGAAGGCGGGAGATGGGAGAGAGTGAGAGACAGAGACAGAGACAGAGACAGAGACAGATAGAGAGACAAGCAGAGAGACGATACATACAAACAGAAAGGCAAACAGGGACAGAGAGGGTGTCGCGTTATATATATATAATTTATATTAATATATATATAGATGTTAAAAGATGAATGAACAGTTGAAAGAATTTTATATAAATAGAATCAATTTCCTTTTTGTATTATGCCTAAAAATCGATAAGAAACAAGAAAGTGATGTCGAGAAATAGAAAATAAAGAATGAAAGAAATTGATTCTATTTATATAAAATTCTTTCAACTGTTCATTCATCTTTTAACATCTATATATATTAATATAAATTATATATATATATAACGCGACAGAGGGAGGGAAGAGGAGGTGTGTATTCTGGCGTGAAGGAACTATTCAATTAGGGAAAATTTCCAAAAAGCTAAATTCTCTGTGCCGCAGTGTTCCAAGCAATAGCTGAAAGCTATTCATTCCCCAAACAGCAAAAACTCCAACCGTAACAATGGATTTCAAGAGAGTGAATACATCTTGATGCTGTTCTGATTCCACTCCAGTTCTGTCCGTTTCCCCAGGGGGAGTGTACTCTCCCAGACAGCTAACTCTCTGTCGCCATGCTTCTTTGAAAACCTGGAGAAAAAAAAAACTGCTTCAAAAGGTATCCAACATTAGCTGATTCAGGCTTTTTGTTAAGCATATGCTAGCCCCCTCATGACTTTTGGGCTTTATTCTAAGTTTCTTTCCTTTTCATATTCAACGTTTAAATATTTGTTTGCGTAACAGGCCGCAAGGGTTGAAATCTCATTCACAAATTCCTTTTTGGAAAGAAACATATTACGGTAATGGTTTCCTTCAGCTCACAACACTTTTGTTATAACTAAATTTCACCATGTGGTCAATTTGTTAAGCAAACATGTTTTTTTAAGAATTTGTGTTGAAAATATTCTTGCCTGGGTGGGTTTTGAATCATTATTATGTTATACCAGTCTTTGGTCTAAATTGGAATCATCGGCATCACCAATGTCACCCGAGGTCATTGCCATAACAAACATTTTTCCACACATACAAAAATCATTGTGGTAACGCTAATGCTGCTGCATAGCTGATGATCACGACGACGACGATGATAATGATGATGATGATGCCAACTTTTTCAATCAGGCAGCAGCTTTATCATTGTCATCATCATCATCATCATCATCATCATCATCATCATCATCATCATCATCATCATCATCATCATCATCATCATTATCATCATCATTATCATCATCATCGTCTCATCGTCGACCGTCTTCTTCTTCAATATCGTGATGACGACGACGATGATGATGATAATAATGATGACACATCATTATCATCATCATCATTGTCATCATCGTCATCAGCATCATCATCATCCTCATCATCATCGCCGTCATCATCATCATCGTCGTCGACATCTTCTTCTTCTTCTCCAATAACATCATCATCATCATCGTCATTTTTCGGAACCTTGACAATACAATTTTGGTGATTGGTACCTTATGAGCTAAATGTAGTCTAGTATAAAAACCTTGAGTGTTGAAACTGTTGTTTCACTCTATGATTATTTTGCATTTATCATTTACTTTTGGGGAACGGGGATGTAACAAATGGTGGTGGTTCTGTGACTACTGGGCTAAGTGTAATGTACGGTCCACAATGCAGAAGAAATTACTGTACCACTCTTTACTGTACCACTCTTTACTGTACCACTCTTTGATTGATCGTTCTTGTTTGTGTATGTTATCCAGGTGTGGAGGCCAAACTGGCCAAAATGAACATTAAGTCGCGGGAGAAGCAGCTGATCAAAGAGCTGCTAGACCGTTACGCTGGTCAAGGCAAGGAAGGCCGACCTGTGGTCAACACTTCGGACATCATCGTCGTCCGTTTCGGTCTCTCGCTCATCCAGATCCTCGACGTGGACGAGATGGACCAGATTCTCAAGACAAACATCTGGTATCAGTATGTGAGTATCTCAAGTATGGGTTCTTTTTTGGTCGTAAACACACTCACTCACGTAACGTGCATGCATACACATTTACTCACACATGCACAAGCGCACACACACATACAAACATACACACACTCACACGCACACACACACACGCACACACACACACACACACACACACACACTAACACTGCAGGTGGGCGCCTTGGGCGACTTTAGTTATATTCTTCATTGGTCAGCGCCTGAGCAGCTCTAGAGCTGGAAAAGAGCTATAATTATAAGAATAATAAATAAATAAATAAATACATAAATACATAAATACATAAATAAATAAAACACTATTCTCAGTCCTGGATAATCCGGAACATCTGTCTCTTTGAAGGAAGCGCCATTAATAGGTGCTCAGTGCAGTGTTGTGATTTAACCAACTTAATTAGCCTCAATAATAATTTATTTGGTAGAAACTATAGCATTAAGTTTATAAAAACTGATATTGTAATTCTGGATAGTATTCTGCGTATTATGCTGCTGCGTTCCCTTGTCATCTCCATCTTCCTATACGCTTGCGAAACATGGACCCTCACAGCGCATCTACAACAAAGAAACCAAAGCATGGAGATGAGGAGCTAGAGAAGACTTCTGGGCATTTCCTATACCCAGCATATCACCAACGACGAAATCCGACCGCCCATCACACTAGCCATTGGATAACATGCTCACAGTGGTGAAAAAACGGAAACTCCGATGGTATGGCCACATCAGCAGAGCATCAGGCCTTGCAAAGACCATCCTGCAAGGCACGGTGCAAGGAGGCAGAAGAAGAGGGAGACAGAAAAAGGGGTGGGAGGACAACATTCGAGAATGGACTGGTTTGACACTGAGCGAAGCCATGAGGGTTGCTGAGGACAGAGAAAGATGGAGTACGCTGGTTAAACGATCATCTGTGTTGCCCCTACGATCGAGTTACGGGATAGGATAGGATAGGATAGGATTCTGCGTCTATTAAATACAGAAGGAGCCGTCCAGAATAAGTTCAAACCTATAAGCCTAGTCGAGCATTAAGATTGAGTTTAATTTCGAAACTGCCAATGATAAAAAGACACAGACATCATGATTATTCCCA
Source organism: Oncomelania hupensis (assembly GCA_036898135.1). Lineage (NCBI taxonomy): Eukaryota > Metazoa > Mollusca > Gastropoda > Littorinimorpha > Pomatiopsidae > Oncomelania > Oncomelania hupensis. The sequence goes on along the minus strand of CM072512.1, from coordinate 75,638,074 downwards.
TAGCAG